>OU026153.1:81638085-82238085 GCA_907269105.1 Volucella inanis
TTTATTATTTATTATTTATTATTTATTATTTATTATTTATTATTTATTATTATTATTTATTATTTATTATTTATTATTTATTATTTATTATTTATTATTTATTATTTATAAAAAAGGGGATAAACGATGCCAAAACATGCAGAAAAATTTGTGCAGTTTACGGTGAGAATGGCGTGAGTGAACGCTGGACCCAGGGGTGGTTTGTTAGATTTTGTTCCGGAAATTTCGATATAAAAGATGCAACTCGCACTGCTCGGCCTATTACTGAAAAAGTCGATAAAATTTTGCAGCTGATGGAGCAAGACCGGCACGGAAGCGGCTTGGAGATAGCGGAGGATCTAAACATCAACCGAGTAGGCTACTCAAAGAGCTTGATGTTTGGGTGCCACATGAATTAACGCAAAGTAAATTAATTGACTGAATAACCATCAGTGAAACGCTGCTGAAGTGTAACGAAATGGAACCGTTTTTGAAGCGATTTATTACGGACGATGAAAATACGATTATTAAATACGACGATTAAATACGAGAAATCCAACGCAAACGATATAGCCAAAGGCCGGATTGACGGCAAAGAAGGTTATGTTGAGTGGTTGGTGGAATTGGAAGGGAATTGTCTATTATGAGCTGTTAGAACGTGGCAAAGCGGTCAATTCGATCCTATACTGTGCACAACTCGAACGTTTGAATGAAGCTATCAAGAAAGAGCGACCAGAAATGGCCAACACAAAGGGAGTTGTCTTCCATCAATGCTAGGCCACTCACAGTTTTGATTACCCGGGACACATTGACGGAGCTTGGTTGGGAAGTTTTGATACTTCCACCGAATAGCCCGGACCTTGCACCCTCTGATTATCATTTGTTTCGGTCTTTACAAAACTCTCTTGATTGTAAAAAATTGGGCGAACGAAGAGCCGCTGAAAATCACTTGGATAAGTTTTTCGCTGATAAACCACAGAAGTTCTACCCTGATGGAATTATGAAGCTACCCGGAAAATGGCAAAAGGTAGTAGAAAATAATGGCCAATATGTACTTGATATAAGAAACAGTTTGAAAAAAACTTTCTGTGAGAACGTTTGGGACAATAAGGAGAAGTCCTTTGTCCTAACAATGGCCTTTCACGGTCGTGCAGCAGAATTGTTGTTTTATTATTTAAACTTAAACTAAGAAAACAGTTTCTGTTATGTGAAAAAACTTAGTATATTATACGGAATCCTATCAAAAGTCTTTCTTACAACGTGGAAACAATTAGCAAAACAATAGTACATAAAAAAAAATAATAATTCAACGTATGAAATAAAATGTGGTGGAGACAGAGAAGATTAAAAAGGGATACTCATTTTGATAGCGGAATGGCTTCCACATATGTTTCTATGCATTTCGATGACATTAACAGTACGATAAAAAATAATTTTGCTGATGTGGAGAAAATTTTTAGGAAATTTGGTGGTATGGAAGCAGAAAGTGTAAAAGAGTGGATAATTGATTTTGAACAATATGCAGAAGTGTTACAGTGGAATGATCTTCAGAAGTTCGTATTTTGCAACAGGTGGAGTTGCATGGAGCTGCGAAATTATTCATTGATCTGGAGTTCATGCCATTGAAGCAAGCTCTATTAGAAGAGTTTCAGATTAAACTGACGAGCGTAGAGGTATAAGCTAGACTTCGAGGGAGGCGGAAAAAGAAGGAAGAATCTTTCCGTGAATACTTGCATAATATGTTGGACAGCTTCTCAAGCTGACGTAGATTAGCCTTCCACGATTACTAATGTTATTGACGGCATTTATGATAATTCTACACATAAAATGATCTTGTATGGTGCTAAAGACATGAAAGAATTTAAAGAAAAGCTTTTTGTGTATGAACAAATAAGGAAAAAGGAAGATTGAAAACACGTGATAGAAAAGAGAAATGAACATACGCTAAAACCGCCTATTAAGAGTCAAAATACTGTTTGTCAGTGACACCGTTTCAATTGTGGATCGAGTGAACACGAGCACCATAACTGTTCTCAAAAGAGCAGGGGACCCAAGTGTTTTAAATGCAATACGTATGAACACAAGAAACCAGACTGAAAGGAGGAGATACCGAATTCTAATCCAATGTTGAAGGCGTTAAGAAGAGCGAAGAACGTAAGTACGGCTACGCAATCAAAAGAAAATGTTGAGCTTACACTTATTGAAAGTCGAAAAACAGTGTGCATGGAAGCAAAGGTAAATGGTATATCTTTCAAATGTTTGATTGATACACAGAGTGAAATTTGTGTCACAAAAAACTGTTGTATGAAACTTATTTTCCCTAGGTTGAATTCTATCTCATTGGGGATCGAACATCGTAACTAAAGGTTCCTGTAAAATGTCAGTCAAAATCGCCGATGAAGAATTCGACGATATTGAAATTCATGCAGTTGATGATGGTTATTTAAAATCTGATATGATTATTGGGTTGAATTTGTTGCAGTGAGCTGATGTTAAAATAGCATCTGGTAAGATTACCATTGATAAAAGCAAAGACAAACAAATCGCACAAGAACTGCACCTTAAATCGGAAGGAAAAGAACTAATGCATGCCAACGAGTTTTCTTTTTTTTTTGGCAAGTACAAATATGGATGTAGAAACCGACAATAAACTTAATGTGTCAGGATTAGAAAACCTAAAATTAGAAGAGGCTGAACAGTACTTTCTTTAATTAAAACTTACTTACCACAGGTACCACAAAAATCACCTATAACCATGAAGACTGTCATCATGGACGACGAACCATTTTACAAACCACCCAGGAGATTCTCGCCTCTAGAGCAAAAGATAATTGAAAGCCAAATACGACAGTGGCTAGATGATGGTATAATAACAGAAAGTTCTTCAGATTACGCAAGTCAAGTGGTGTTGGTGAAAAAGAAGGATGCGTTAAACAGACTTTTCGTCGATTTCCGAGATGTAAATAAAAAAAATCTCAAGGAAAGGTATTCACTTCCAAACATCGAGAAGCAGCTAGATAAGCTACAAGCAGCAAAGTATCTAACGACGTTGGACCTGAAGAGTGTTTTTTTTTCCACGTCCCAGACGAAGCGGCAATTAGAAAATACACTTCATTTGTTACTCATTTCGGATAATTTGAATCTTTTAAAGTGCCTTTTGGGCTTTGCAATTCACCGTATGTTTTTCAAAAATATGTAAATTTTATATTAAAAGATTTAGTTAAAATAATAACGATGTTATTATTCCATCACAGACAATTGAAGAAGATATAAAAAGACTAGGAGCTTTTAGCGTTGCTTCGAAGAATGGCCTCAAAATAAAATGGAAAATATGTCACTTTCTGAAATTTGATATCGAGTATCTTGGTCATCGAATACAAAAGGGCAGCATCTCATCACCCTCATTTAAGTCTAAAGCAGGTGTTAACTTTACCATACCTTCTAGAGCTAAACGACTACAAAGTTTTCTTGCTTTTGCAAATTATTTTCGCAAATTTATTCCAGATTTTGCCCAAAGAGCTCGAACACTGTCCGACATATTGAAAAAATTATTCAGTTTTAAGATGGATGAACCACAATTAGCTGCAATCAATGATATAAAAACGATAAAAAGCGTTAGTCACAGAGCCGGTTCTCAGGATTTTTAAGTACGGTGCCTCAACTGAATTGCACACGGATGAACCAAGAGAAGGGTACGGGGCTGTTCTCCTTCAGCGAGATTCAGAAGATGGCAATCTTCACCTAACAGATTAAGTGAGCGAAAAAAAAAAAAACGCCAGGTAAGCAAAACTACAGCTCATACGAACTCGAAGTTTTAGCTGTTATCGAAGTTGATTTCTGATTGCAAAGCATTCGAGTGTACGATGCGAAAGAATGATTTAACAACTAGAGTTCCGATATGAGATAAGATCATTAGAAAAATTTGATTACTCGATCGAACATAGACTAGAAACTTAAATGAAGCACGTAGATAGTTTAAGTCGTAATCCTACAGTATTTTGTGTAACGAGTAGCAGTGATTTTCAGCTGAACTCTATAATCAAAATTTTAAAAAACAAACGAAATACTCTGTAAAACTTTTAGTAGTAATACTGTTTTAATCGTTTTAGATAAAATGGTGAACAATATATGTAACAAGAGATGTTCATAAAAAAAAAAAAAAAAAAAAAAAACAAAAAAAAAAATGAAAGACATTATTGACAAAGAATTTCTTATACCAGGATTAAGAAGTTGAATAACCAAACCCATATCTAATTGCATTCATTGTACGAGGGCGGTCCCAGAAGAATATATATATTGGCAGAAAGAATATCAGGGAAATCAGAGTGCCTGTACCTAAGGAAGAGCGACGACTGCAGACATTACATATTAATCACTTAGGACTCATGCAATAGAGCTACAGGTATATATACAGGTATATGCTTTCACTAAATTCTGTTGGCTATTTCCCACGAAAACATTAACCAGCGAAGAAGCTATCCAGAAACTTAACATTATAGCTGAAAATATTAACGTACACTTTATCACCGTAGGAGTACCAAAATGAATCAGGCAAATGGATCGTCTTCATTCCACTGTCATTGCAGCTCTAACAAAATTGACAATCGACGATGTGGAAAAGTGGTATCAACATGTTAAGCCATTGCAACAAATGTTGAACTCTTTTTACCATAGTAAAATTAAAATGACACCTTTTCAACTTTTCGTAGGTACTGATCAGTCATTCATAGACCTCCGCGGGGTTTAAACGTGTTTCGAATTGTAAGTGAGAAGTGACGCTTAACTAAAACATTAAGCAAATTGGATTTAGGCTCCAATTAGCGAAGCGGAACTGTGTTCGCTTGAGACTGCAAAAGTTGTGGGTTCGACTCTGAGTAGTCGGCAGAAAGTTTTTTTATTTTTTATTTTTTAAATAAAAATAAGTATACATTTAAAGTGTTTGGATTAACATCACGTGATGGATTATGGTGAGCGGCCCGCTAAGCGGGATCTGCTGAAATGTCAGGTGAGGCTTTGAGTGGTTCAAGCCAAACGCCAAAGACAAAGAGAAGGAGGAAGCTACCAACGACCACTGTAAAGCTGCTTGGCGGGGTGAGGGAAGGGAACAACTTCGCTTCATTGGCCGCAAGCGAATCTGACGATGAAGAGGAAGAAATGGAGGCCATAAGTAGCAGCATAAAAATGTTACAACAAAGAGTGCTGGACATAAAAGAAAAGCAAATGGTAAGCAGGAAGAGGGAAGAGCTAGAGCAATCCCAACAACAGCAGCATGCTCAAAAACAGAAACAACAACAACACCAAACAAATAAAATAACACAAGTGTTACAACAACAAAAGGTTAAGGAAAACCAGCAACAAGAGCAATCACAATACCGGCAACAGCAAAAACAGCAGCAGCCACAAAAACGGCAACAGCGAAAACAGCAACAGCAGCAGCAACAACAACACAACAGCAGCAGCAGCAGCAGCAACAACAACAACAACAACAAGAACAGCCAGGAGATCCTGGCACTGCTCAAAGAGAAGGAGTGCGAATTACTTAAGTTTGTGGGGGCAAAGCTATTTACCACAGCTAGAGCCAGGCGGGAGAAACGGAGTCTGTCGTTCTTCCTGGTGCAGATCAGTCCCGAAAGCCGTCTGGATAGTCTAAGGAGTGTCAATATCCTAGGTGGTTCACTGGGAAAAATTAAAAAGGAGCGAAGGTGTTATACAATGCGTTCGCTGCCAGAGGTTCGGGCACGCCGTGTCGAACTGCCAAATGCAGCCTCGAGGAGTGTGCTCTGGTCAGGAACAGAGCGTCCGATAGGACGCAGCTCTCGTGCGTATTATGTGGGAACGTGGGACACACCGCAAACTATCGGGGTTGTCCTAAGTTCGCTGACATTAAAAAATTAAAACTAGCTCAGCAGCGGAAGGTGGAGGTCAAACGTTTACCTATTAGGTTTCAAACACCAGCCGTCACGTCCCAAATTTCCTACACCCAAATGGCGGCAGGTAGGGGGCCTACGGTACAGCAAGCGACTGTTGCTTCTCCGGCGCCAATGCCGAGAACAACGGAAGCTGCACTTAACATGCTGGCCATATTGCTCGCAATCCAAGGGCAGATGGCTCAGCTGCAAAAGCAGGTGCAAGAACAGGCCAAGCGGGAGAACCAGATCTACGCGCTGCTGCCGGGCCTAACGCAACACATGTCGTAATGGGTACGCACATGGTGGAGCAAACTTTAAAGGTCCTGGCGGGTAATGTTAATTCACTGATTAGGATCGAACGAAGAGCAGCAATGTTTAAATTGTTGTAAGACCAAACTCCTGATGTGCTTATCGCTAGCGAAACCATGCTAACCGATAAGCACAAACTTTAGTACAATAATTATATTGTAACAAGAATAAACCGGCCCCGATCCAAACGTGGAGACGGTGTCGCGATCTTCATTCAACAAGGTATAAAATTTCACAGAGTGTACAAGGGCGTGTTGCGCAGGTTGGGGGTGTGGTCATTTACATCCCGCTCCGCAGTGGAAAGCGGCTGTACTTGGCTTCTGTTTATGCACCTGAGGCTTCACAATCCACCTTATTCATTACAGAGCTCGACACGCTTTTTCGATTTCTGAGGCTGGAATCGATGGAGAATTATTTTATAATCGGCGCAGATTTCAACGCTAAACACAGAGATTGGGGAAATCATTTGCCAAATACTAGAGGGAACCTACTACTCGATTGGTGGGGTCAGCACAATGACATGTACAGACTCGGTATTAAAGCGACGGATAACCCATCGTTTCCGCCTCTGGTCTTATTTGGATCTACTGCTGTACGACGAACGTATACGACTGACAGATATGAATTTACAAACGCTAAACTGTCTACGCACATTCGTGTATGACAATGACCATTGCGGTTTTAGCACCGAAATTACAGTTTCCAACGAAATTGCGGAATTGGAGGAGTTTGTCCAAAGATATTCTTACAACTACAGTAAGGCTCGATGGACACGCTTCTCCACAACCTTGACAAGAGCGCTCAACTCGAACACGCTTACCCACCGTCCAATAGGAATTTGTCAAACGACGAGATCGACAAATACCTAAAACAAATGGACGAGACAATTAAACAAACTATGGACACTACAATACCGCGGTATCGACGTACGACTAACGAAGACCTTTTCCGAAATCATACTATTGACCGACAGAAAAGTAGACTTCTGTCAAGACTCAAAAACTTGTACAAACATTTTACTGACAGACAACACCCGGAGATCAGGACACTGAAGTCGTCTATTAAAAATTTACAAACGCTAATAAAAGAGAATTACAGAATTTCTGTAAGTTTGCATTGGAGCAAGAAGGTTCGGGCTGTAAATACCAGCAACCCGAATATGTTCCCGCAAATAAATAAACTATTTCGGAGAAAAAATCAAAATGACCTTCAGTGGCTTAAAACAGCCAAGACAACAGACAACGAACGCTTACTGACAATAGCAGGTATTGATCTAAATGAGGCCGCTGATGATGACGACTTCTTTGTGATCGAGGATCCACAGGAGAAGGTTGAGGCCATAGGGGCGACTTTCCAGGAAGTATACAAGTCCATTGGCCCTAATTATGACCTGGACGATCGCGTCTTGGTGCACGACTTCTACATTCGAAATGAAGTAGAGAATTGGCGACCCGAGGGCTCTGGTTTCACCCGGTTTAGCGACGAAAACATGGCAAATAATGTCATTACCAGAGAGGGTGACCTACCCCCGTTCATTTCGAAGGAAGAACTCCATGAGATCAGGACTAAAAAATCAGTGGGGACCCATGGTATTCCGAACATCGTGCTTCGACATCTTCCTCTAAAAGCGGTGGACATTTATACCACCCTGTTTAATAATGCAATGAATAAAGCACACTATCTAGCGCATTGGAAAACGGCGCTGGTCCAATCTATCCCCAAAAAGGGGAAGGATATATCCAATCCGGCGAATCTCCGGTCGATAAATCTCCTTCCGAATATCAGTAAGGTTTTTGAAAAAGTAATCAATAGACCTCGGTCTAGGTGGGTTGAAGACAAACATATAGTTCCGGATAATCAATTCGGTTTTAAAGCCAGACATGATATCTCACTTGCCGCGTCTAAACTGGTGTCCGATATAGAATGGAATAAAGGCAAAAACCGATGTACTGGTGCCTGTCTTGTTGACTTGGAGAAGGCCTTCGACACCGTATGGTTAGAGGGTCTTTTCTATAAGCTGACTAGGCTGGGGATCAGTAAACTACTCTTGTACATTCTTTATAATACGCTAACCAACAGACAGTTCATCGTGAAGAATGGTGATGTGACTTCTGTTGAATTATTTCAAATTAAAAATGGTCTTCAGCACGGCGCGGTCAATTCGCCGATCCAGTTCAATAATTATACAAGCGACTTGATAGGTTCACTTCCCCATACTATTGCGTACGCAGACGATTTGATGGCGTACAGAACAGGTCCAAAAATCGAGGTCATTAATACTCTCTTGTAGCGTAACTTCGATAAGATGAGACGATTTTGCGATGACTGGAAGTTGAAAATCAACTTTCAGAAGTCGGAAACCATTCTCTTTAGGACTCTAGAGATACCAGAAAAAATTGGCGAAAGTTCTCGATCTTTGGACAACGCTGACAGCCTCTTGCCTGTCGAACGGTAGTCAGACACCCTGGGATCTGGCTAGGTGAATTTCTGTATTTTGACAAAAACGTAGATTCTGCTCTGGTCGGAGCTAAAGGCGCTTTTACCCTTAAAAAGAGACCGTTTTATAGCAGCCAACTCGATGCGAGGGTAAAGGTTATCGGCTACATGGCCCTTATCAGGCCCATGCTGGTATTTGGGTGTCCCGTGTCCCAATTACCGTTACCACAGGGGTGTGCGCTCTGACGGCTTTATTCCACCGGAAACATTCCTCTACTTAGGTCAGATAGGGTTGATCCAGGATAGATCAGCGGTCCTGTTAATCTTTCATGTCGCTCGAAAAGCTGGGGACAGGCGACTCAACTACAAAAGAGACGTCGCACACGGCAGTGTGGATCGTCTCAGGTTCAGTAGGGCGGTGGGGAATCGCATTTCTGGTGGTTGAATGATGGAGAAGATGTTTCGTTGTCGTCGTTTCCGTCAATTACGGACCAGCCTCACTAATGAGGCAGAGCTGACCAATCTATTTACTCTGTGAACAGCGATGGCCAGCTTACATAAGTTTAGGTTAGCATTTAAGAAATATATACATACATTAGTATGTACCCTTGTATATAATAATATATGTATATAATTGTGTATAATATCTATGTGTGTATATTGTGAATGTAGGTTAGGTAGACTAAGGTTTATTTTAAATTAGATATTAATTTTTTATAAAAAATTAAGTCCATATGCTAAGTTTTTGTCAAAAATTTTTTTTTTAGCCTTAAGTATAGAAAATAAATATTCCTAAGTAAAATGTAAATAAAGTCGAAAGACATAGATATAAGAATTTAGAGTAGCTTAGAGTACATTTGTGGGGCCAGTAAGTTAGTATAACATTGTTAAGTAATTTTAAGCTAGAATTTAAGCATTTTTTGTTAGTGTGTAAGGGTTAATGATTAAGATAATAAAATGCATTTAAAACTAAACTAAAACTCGTAGGTACTGATATGAAAACTTCAAAAGACTTGAAGATTATGGAGTTTATTAAAAGTAGAGTACTTCTGACAGTTTGAGGAAAATAGAGAACAACGACGACGATAGGCTAAAGAAGAAATTTCAAAAATACAAGCAGAGAACAAGCGGGATTTTGACAGGAGAAAAAAAAAAATACGATGTAGTATCCAACGAAAAAGTTAAGTTTGGTGTTGGTAAAAAAATTCGACCAAAATTAATGGGACTTCAATCAAAGAAAGCTGTCGATATCAAGTTAGGAAGCAAGATGATCATGAAGGACCTAACAACACCGAAACCAGTGCAGACTAAATAAAACGTGGCTAAGCGCAAACGTCAGTGATCTATTTACGACGAAGAAGAACTATCTTACGGAGAGGTAGATACTTCAGGACGGCCGAATGAGAACTAAGTTTTATTGAACACATCCTCAAAAGTTGTTTTACTACCTTACCCTGTGTAATCTCATGCTTAAAGCCTATAAAAGGAAAAAAGTAGCTTTACTCTCTCCTTTTTTTTGCTTCTGTTCTGTAAACGATCAACCGTGGCCGTGGATGGTAAATTCTGTGGATTTTCTTTAAGTTTTCACAAATTATAAATTCTTACATCATATTACCGATTTATAAAACTATTATTTATTAGCTACTAAATTGTCACATTGCACTTCTGAATTATTTAATTAAAATAATTACTTACATCAGTATGTTTTTAAACTCAATTGGCTACCTACTGAATTATTCTAAAATCTAAATAAACTAATTTCCTATTGAATTGCTCTAAACCAATAAACTACAAATTCTTTTCAATAAAGTATTCACTAATATTGTTTTGGAAATACTGTTTGATTACCACTTACAATGGGTTGGGGGTCACCGTGTGACCTGCCTTGCAGTTATTGTGGTGTCAAAAAAAGTCATGGGATGAACTTGTTGATGCAGACCTTCAAAGATAATGGTATCTTTTCTATCACGATTTACCTGCTGTAAACAACATTCGTTTACCTCGATGTACTTAAATCAGAGGCAATGCGGATAATCTAGAGTTCTACGAATTTAGCGATGCAACGGAGAAGGCTTTTGGAGCTGCGGTTTACATTCGTGTGTTAAGTGTACAAGATCAAACTCACATGCATTTGCTGCTAGCAAAAACTAAGATAGCATCAGGCAAGCCAATAAGCACTCCTCGTCTCGAACTACGTGGAGCAGTTATTTTGGCAAAGTTCTCAAACTGACAGACGTATATGGAAGTACATTCCAAGTTAGTATAACTCAGCTAATTTGGCGTCCAGGGGAATTTTACTATCATCATTGAGGCACTCTAGTTTATGCTGGAAAGGTCCGTCTTTCTTGGATTTACTTGTAATGGAAGTAGGGTGGAATAGAGATTATAGAAAACCCATTTAATCAATCGATCGTACGGCTTTCAAATTAAACATTTCTAGTAGAACGGTCGCATTTCGTCTAAAGTTAATTAATTATTTCTGACAGAAGCGACTTGAACGGAACTTGATGCAGCTACTAAAGTTCTTATTCTCTGCAGCCAACGATATATGTTTCCAAATGGTATTACGAAATCAAAGTGAATGGGATCACTCAATCCCTTTATCGGTGACGCTAGTATCATTCTAGTGGGTGGAACACTGTAGAACTATTACCTTACTTAAGATCACAGACGTCCGATGATTTTTACTTTATGGAGGAATTCAACAAATGATAGTATATTTACAAACAACATTTTTTATTTTTTCTTTAAAACAAACAATTAAGAAATATATACATCACTGTACCGTGTGTTGTAGGTATCTGAACAAACCATCATATCAAATGATGGGAGAGTTACCAGCTCTAAGAGTATCTATATTTAGCTAATTTTTTCACACTAGTGTTAAATATGCTGGACCTACTAGTATTAAAACTTGGAAAGGTCGGCTAGCTAAGTCCTATAAAGGCTATTTGTCCATTTTTGTATGATTAGCTATTAAAGCCATTAATTTGGAAGCAGTGACTGATTTGATGTTCGATAGAGCTATTTTTGATATACTATACCCGAACCTAATTTGATAACCGCAAAGAATTGTTATGTACACTGATGGAAAGTTCAATCATTTCGGCATCAATGGCAGTTGGAGTTTTTGCCACGTTTACAGCGAAGTCGAAAATGGTTAAAACAACAACCACAACTAAAAGTAGGAGTTTTAGCGTTATTGAAAGACGAGCGGCTTCTTCCAGCGAGATAGAATCTATGTTGTGTACTCGAAGCGATTTCAGAAGCCGACAGCCTGGTCAGAGTAGTCAAGATCACTGATTCCCATTTATTACACAGGTACTTTAAATTTCGTATACCATACTGTTTATCTATAGGAGAATTGGAAAATGCACAATTACCATATACAGTCCTCACACTATAAACCGTACGCTCTATCATTAGCATTCGTTGCATCTTCAATGAAACATACTCTCACAATCTACAACTTATATCGTATTGAATACACGCAAACCAATAAACTAAGAAAAGCCATTAATGAAAAGAAAAAAAATTAATACTATAAATTATAAATAAATTCGGATTGACACCGAAAGTATGGTCACTTTAATATCCAGGGTTTAAATTCTTTATACACGAAAAAGGTAGTCGTTTTTTTCTGCTAGTAGTAAAATTATGAAGTGCAAAGTTTGTTTAAGGGGCAAAATCTAGAATCTGGACAAGCACAGTTAAGTTATCTTGTAAATTATCCGTAATGATGTTTGTGGGTCTATCCGTAATGATGTTTGTGGGTCTATCCGTAATGTTTCCTTTGGTGTCTATTATCGATGATTACAGCCGTCGAATATTCGAGTTTTTTTTTATTAAAAATAAACCTGATATTTCCGAGTCATTTAGAACGGTTAAAAGCATTGTAAAACGCAAGACAAATAATAAAGTAAAAATATTACAAAATAACGTCTTTTATGATTTTCTAAAACGCGAGGACATAAAATGAGACTTGTCAGTTCCATATAAATGTCAACAAATGTGTTGAAATGTCAAAATGCTTGTTTATAGATTCGGGCTTTTCGTTTTTTTTTTCTGAGCTGAAGCAATAAATCTACCGTTTACTTACGTAACGGTGGCTAGTGATTTTGGCAAACACCACATCATACGAAACATGGTTTGATTACAAACCAAGTATTTCTCATTTGCAAGTGTTCGGTCGAAATGCAGTTATTTTGGACAAACGCACAGTTAAACCGCAATTCATAACAGTTCTGTCAAAGGAGGAGATGTAGCTGATGACGAAATCATTCATGCCTTGGAAAGCAAAGAACAAAATATGGAAGGTAAAAAGAAATTGTAAAAGGAGAGAAAAACGTAAAAAAAAAATAAGGTTGCTGAAATCTTTTCTGAAGCCAATGGCGTCAGTGAATAAGCCCAGAGCGCTATAGTGGATAAAATATATTCAATGAAGATGGGGAGCAATTTCCCAATAGAGGAGTTGGACTAACACTAAAATTGTGTAAATTTTCTTAATGCTACAATATAATGTTGCAAAATCCGTTTAGTGTAAAAAAGGCGCTGGACAGACAAAATGGTAATAAATGAGGAAAGGCGATGCAGGAAAGGAAATAATATAAGTTAAGTTAAGGAGGGAAAATAATATAAGTTTCCTACAGAAAAATCTGACTTTTGTGTTGATCGAATTACCTCAAAATTGCCAGGCAGTTAAATAGACATGGGTATTCAATATAAAGTAAAATGAAAAAGGTAGGATAGAGCAGTACAAAGCAGGACTAGTGAAGAAGTATGCAGTTATCGGTGTGGTTTGGACAATGGATAGATTTTTTCACCAGAGGTAAGATAAACCGCCAAATTCCTGACTTATCAGCAGAATTACATTTGTGTGTGCACCAAATGGATGTATCTTCCGCTCAATTAAATGGTGAGCTGAAAGAATGAATCTTCATGGACCGGCGACATAGCCTTACAGATCCCAAAATCAACAAATGTGTGCAGTTTGAAGAAAGGCGATATGTGGTCTAAAATAATCAGGTCATGGAACTAAGAACTAGACGCTGCTTCGTGTATAAACGTTACATAAGTGACGATATAAACTTAATTGCCATATCAATGGACGACATATTGTTGGCGTGTTCAAATTTCGAATTTGTTGACAAAAGTACTGTCGACTATTTTCTCTGGACGGAAATCATCAAAAGTCAGTGTTCAATCCAAATTTCATAAAAACAATTTGTACAAAAATTGCTTGCTTCTGGACGATGTAAAGGAAGTCTTGTGCGACGAGTTTAGAACCAGCAAGTACTTTTCAAAAGTATTTTGATTATTCCAAATCTAAGTGTTCATTAAGGGAAGTGTCTTATTTGAGAGTGTGCTCCAGAAAATACATCATGCACTCGATATCTAAACTTGCTCAGTATCTTAATAACAACCTATTTAAATATTTTTGGAACAGACAACGTCTAAAAGTTTACGCTGATGCAGACTGCGCAGCCGGCTCTGATGACTGTTCTAGGTAAAAAAAACATGTTTATATGTGGAACAAGCTTATATAGATGGCCGAGAAAGTGCAAATGGTGAACCTTGCTCTGAATGCCCCCGCACATCAACAAAAGATGACAGCGTCAAAGCTTTAAAAAAAATTGTTTTGGAAAATCGTCGAATTACCATAAGAGAAGCTGCTGAGGATATTGGCATATCGGTCGGCTCGTGTCATGCAATTTTTTTGGATGTTTTGGGCATGAGACCTTTGTCAGCGAAGTTTGTTTCAAAAGTTTTAAAATTTGATCAGAAGAAATGTCGCACGTGCAACGCTCAGGAGCTCTTAAATGACGTCAATGATGATCCTGACTTTCTCAAAAAGATCATAACTGGTAACGAATCATGGGTATACGACATGGTTATGACGTTGAAATCAAAGCCCAATTGTCCCAAGAGAGCTAAGACCGAAAACAGCACGCCAATATCAATGAAGTGTCAAAGTTTTGATCGTGGAGTAGTGCATCAAGAGTTTTAACGTTAAGGTCGTTGGGTCAACAAGGAGTATAACCTTTAAGTTATGCGCCATTTCCGAGAAGCAATACGGAAAAAACTTTCAGAATTGTTGAAATACAATTTATGACTTTTGCATAACGATAATGCATCTGCCCATTCATCGTTGCTTGCGAAAGATTTTTTGGCCAAAAACAATACGACAATCATGCCTCAGCCACCATCTTCACCGGACTTGGCCCAATGTTACTTTTTCCTCTTCCCAAAACTAAAGAGACCTATGAAAGGACGGAGATTTGCAACGATTAAGGAAATAAAAAGTGCTTACGAGAAGTACTTCGAGGATTAGGAAAAGCGTGGGCACAAGTGTATTATATCTGAGAGGATTGCTTTGAGGGAACGACATTAATATTAATAAATAATTAAATACTTATTATAAAAACATAAAGTTAATTTACGTTTTGAATACACCTCGTATATAATATCATATTTATGCAAAACTATTGTACAAAACCTATAAATATGCCAAAACCTGTTAGCTCGTCTTTAAATAATGAGCATAGTTCGTTTATTTAAGTTCCAAACGGTAGAAAATTCTTTTTCAGACCTATATATTGTAAAGTGATGCTGATTTAACACAAATTAATTGAAACCAGGTAATGAAAATTCTCTGATGCATTCCCAATTAACTTGTTTAAAACCAATTTAAATAAAAGCATCTTTATAGAACAAATGGGTAATTAATGGTTATAAAGCCGAAGAATTTTTTAATTTTGGATGGTATGAATGTTGTCATTTTGAAAGCTTACAGTTAGATGCTTTTACTATCGTTATACAGGTTAGAATGGCTCGTAAATAAGTGGCTAGATTTTAATTTTGGACAACGCTTTTTTTAAGGTTTCATGTTAAAAATTCAACAAGGTGCTTAGCGCGCGTTGGCTTTAATATCTAAGCTGGAGTAATACCAATATATTCAGTTTGGTTTCAATGACTAGGATATTAATAATAAATTTAGTAAAAACTTTGTGGCTGGTACCGCTAAATCAAAACCGTGACTTCCGCGATATGTTTATAGCTGGGACCTCGTTTTAAAAATAGTCGGCAACGGTTTTTAAGTGGCAGTTTCGCTTTTGAACCATTTGGCTCAAGGGAAGCTTTAAATAGCATATTATATTTTAATAGTAAACAATAAGGTACGTTCGCAGGTGCCGTAAAAATATAGTTCCTTAAGCCAATTGCTTTATTTATACTCGAATTTGTCAAATAATCGAAAAATTTTATGACGAATCTCATAAATAATTCAAATTATTTCAGGGAATAATATTCAAGTACATACAAATAATATCTGAATCAAATAAATCACCTGAATAGTCACTTAAAATATTGTAAAAGCAATAATTATGGCAAGACTATACAAGGTCCCGCAGAATACACCGCATTTTATAACTCATTGCAAAACGGTCTGTAGTAATAGAATCTGATGGAAACATTACAAACTTAAAGGGTTATTACCGCTGACATGTTCACTTTTTCCATACAATTTCGATAACATTTAACTTTACTTTAACTCGAAATCATACGCAGTATTCTAATAAGGAATATTAAAAGAAAGGAGTTTTTTATTTACTACATTTACTCCAATAGAATCCTTAAATCTTGAGTCATACCACACCCTTTTTCTAAATTCTCGAAGAATCTGCAATATCTATTCCAGTTGACAATTTCAAATGCATATTGCTATTCGACGTTTTTTATGGACGTAAAACAAGCAGAAGCGAGAGGATACAATAGTATATTTTTCTTTAAAAATAAATTAAAAACAATTTCAGGATCTTGGCAGCATTGTTATAAACGTGAGGGTATTTGTGTGGGTTTATTTACAATCTAGATTAAAATGTTTTGCACAGCAAAATTCCAACACACCGTCGATTTCGTGTTGTCTGTGTCGAATGTCAAATGCCGAAGCCACTAAGAATTGAGTATTGTATACTGAAATCAACCGCGATAACCATTTCAGTAGGCAGATACAGGGACATAGCACATAATAAAATAAAGCAGTGTTGTATAATTTGCTGGCAGAAATAACTTAAAAGTTGAGACCGCGTTGAGAGTACAGCAATGTCACAAACTCGTATCGACAGTTTTAGGTTTGTATGGCTGGGGATTTAGTTGTGTTTCATTAAAAGGAAAATCAGCTGGCCTGCTTATACCAACGTGGATATACGGAAGAAAGTGATTTATTTTTAGCCTGCGTATGTTTGTTAAATTCACTTTAATAAGCATTCAGAAAAATCGTAAACACAGAATATGACAAGAAAAACTGTGAAGTGAAAATTCATGGATATACGGAAGGCAGTGATTTATTTTTAACCTGCGCATGTTATAAAATCAAATCAAAATTCTTGCTAACTCAGATTTTATTTTCTATATTAAATAAACTAATGTAACTAACATATGTATGTAATTGATACTGCTCTAGCTTACCAACTATACTTTCTATTTGCATTTTTGTAAAATAATAATTTTTGGGGTGTAACAGAATTTGCAGAATTTCATTGCCCACATTAGGTCAGCTGGATAAATTTATTTACGCATAGCTACAGGTTGAACATACTCGAGTTATATGTTCACCATCTGAATTTAATTTGTATAAGGTTTGACTAATTTTAAATTGACTAAAATAAAATTTAAATCAGTATTATACTGTTTTAGTATTTACTGATTAAGTAACATCATTTATAATAGACTTTAAATTGTACATATACATATATGAGAAATATAAATGGGAAATTGTATGCAATACAATATAGCGTAACGATCCTTTAGCAGGATTTAGGTTTCATTGTAGTTTTTTGTGGTAACTGTATGTGGACTGTATGCGCTGAAGTGCTTCGCCCGAAAGTGATGCCTGAAGGTTGTGAAATTTCGTTTTATTATTAAATGCCTCGTGTTGATCTATAAGCGCGGTAAATGTTTTGTAATAGCTCAACCACTTGGTTTAATCACCGGAAAAGTTTGCCAATGTGACCTTTGGAATTTTCATCGTACTGCCACCGCTTGTGGTGTTGAAGATCGTACTATCTTTATCGGAAGATTCACGTTTGCTTTGTTGTCAATCCGATATTGCGACGGAGATTGCTAGTTGAAAAATACGATTCTTCGTATTCTGCACGTACATCTGATTCGCTTTCAGTACTATCAACTATATAACCTGAAACTCCGAATAATATTTCTCCAGCGAACTTAGCCGAATTTCAAGCTCTTTTAGGGAAGCAGTAGCTATTTTACACGTGTTTGCTGACCGATTAAAGTTTGACGCTTAGTTTTTAATTTTTCAATTTTCCTACATTTTGCACGGATTTGATTGATCGCCCTGTGAAGAATAAAAATCTTTCGATGTAACATTACCGAACCACCGTTGTACTTATGTCCTTATGTAGCCTTGTACGCCTTTGTTGGGTTACTATTTCTGCCTCAAAATCGTAGCAGGTCCAGATGTAGAAAAAAAGAAATATCAGCAAGGCACGACATCCAATGATAATGAATTGTTGTTTAAAAAAAAAAAATAATAAGAACAAAAGAAATATGATTTGAGGACGCAAGTCCTGTTATGGTCACCAATTAAATTCAGCTACGATGATAAAGAACGAAATTTTATAAACAAAACCTCTTAAGAAATGAAATGCGCAGCTCTGAATATACATAATAACGAAGTGATGCGCAATATCTTTATTTCATAAAAGAAAAGGATGTACAAGGAGTAAATGTCAAAGTCACTAAATATGTGGCAAAGGAAAATTAATGTACAATACTTGATTTTTATAATTTGGAGACTTAACAGGTACCTTGTATAATCAAGCTTCTGTCGATTAAAGCTTTTTGCATTAAATTCCACAACTTTAAAGCCATCTCGATATCTGCTCAAAATATTCAACATCATCTGAGTTGAGTTTTTACTCACTACACGGTCAATGCTCGATACGTTGTTGTTAACCATAAGTATTTAAAAACAAACTTACGAATATAGACACAAACACAGGTGTGATAACCAAGATAATGCTCTTCTTGACGTAAACTAGACCATTTCTAGTTTTCACCCAGTGCAGCAGAGAGCTATTCCCAGGTGTGAGGCTTTTATTAATGTAAACTCGAGCAGTGGTCGAATTCGATGATACCGCGGAATCAGTTTTGTAGTGAACTTCTACGAGCGAGAGACCCTTCTTTGGCCTGGAAGGAACACGAAGAAAAACCAAGCTGGCAGCTCACCCTTAATCTGATGGAATTTTCGAGCGATTCGCATTCGAAGAGCTTGAATGAAATTTTGTCTAAGGTCGTCAACAACTGCCAGCATACCATTTTTCTTCATGGCCTCACACCATCCAAAATTTTATTTTGTCAAACGGTTCGGTTGCTAAGTGAAAAAAATTCGGAAGCCCACCAACAGAGCCCAAGGAGGTGAACGACTTGCGCAACAGGATTCATAGATTGCATGAAAACATCGAGAAAGATGAAGTTAGCGAGCAACCGTATGAAGACTACTTATGACATCAAAGCGAAATGTTCCGGCTTCAATCAAGTTCTTTTCGGAAGAATCACCAAAATAGCAGCAGGGTTGGAGAGGACCATACAAGGTGATTGATGACGTTGTCTACCGTATCCAGCGTGCGGAACGAGGAAAATTGGAGGTGGTTTATTTGAATAAAATGTGTTATTTTAACGGAATAATGAATGACGAACAACTTTAAGGAGGGAGAAATGTGATATCCATTTTATCCATGTTTCCATAGTAGAAAATATCGATAGTAAAGCCATCACCAATAGTGAGTGGAGAGTAGAAAATTGTTTGGAATGCTGGATGGCGCAAATTGTTCTGGAAATATGTCATCGGAGTATAAATATCAGCATCCCCAATGTATGCAAGCCAGTTCTTTAGTTGAATTTGAAGTGTAAATTAGAAAGAGATTAAGAGGTTTAAGTAAAAGATAACGAAAAGCAAAAGGGTTGAGATAAGCAATTAAATTGTGAATTGGAATTGTATTTAATGAACCGATTGTATTGAAAGGAATAAGTTCTATCATTTGCACCACAAAACCATTTTACAGTATATATTATGTAATAATATTATAATTATAAATGCATTATTACTATGGCATTTTTGAAGAAAAAAATGTTGTGGTTTAAAGTTGTGCTATGAAATATTTCAAATTTCTTATTAATAGAAGTTTATTTGAAACTTCACCTACGCCAACTGTGTCTATCTATCTATATAATCTATATTATAATCAGACTAAGATATATATATATATATACTTTTACCAAAATAGCGTTCATGCAACACAATGCACTAATTATTATTAAAGGAATTATTGTACTTTGATTACGCATCACAACCAAAGATTGTACTTAAGTGTACTCGTATAGTATACAACTAAACACAAGAGCGAGTAGAATTTTGCAGATGGCTATGGAGCCAACAAAGTTTTGCAAAGCCAAACTCAACGGCCTCTGAAGGTAATGTTGATTCAAATTTGAAGTCTTCAGGAGAATGTAGTGTGCTAACATATATTTCATTTAACCTTTTAAAGGTTCTAAACAGAGAGATATTACCCCTGTGTACAAAAAAATATAATATTAATTGTTTTTTTTTTTTAATAACTTTTCTGAGGCAGAGCGAATAAAAATTCTTATATCCTTTTGGAAATGAGACCGTTTGGTGAAACAGCGCCAATACTTATTTATCGCCAATAACATGATGCCCATTTAGCCAAAATATTGCTATATCCTTGAAAATATCATACTAAAAAAAAGAAAAAAAGACAGCAACAATGCCTTCTATTTCCGTCGTAATAATGAAAAGGTCAGGGTTAGCAAAGACAAGGAAAGTAAGCATGGGAATCAACAAAATTGTGATCCTGCTTTCAGGGAAGGTGTTACAGGGATTATGTGGATTATTTCAAGGCCAAAAATATCCGATTTTAATTAATTACCTAATCTTTTACTTCACAAAAGATTTCTATATTTAATTTTTTATACCGAAAAAGGATCTATGTGAAACATGCACTGCTTATTAAAATGCTGAAGAAGAATATAAGAAACTAAAGGAATGCTATGAGCGCCACCTTACGGAAAATAAACTTTTAAAAATGGAAAAGCAAAGTGACAAGGAGAAAGTTGATGCTGTATTTGAAGTATAGGACATGCAGACTGCCTAAAGAAGATGTGTCTGTATTTACGGTATACAAAAACAAAACAATGATCGCTTCTGTTTCATGTGGAATAAGTCGAGTGGAAATAGGGCTTGAATGAACTCATGAAAGCCATTCTCAAATATTTTAAAGAAAATGCTAATCGAGATATAATATTTTTTTCTGATAATCGTATAGACCAAAATAAAATAAATTTGTTTTTGGTCTCTATCTTTACGCTATATGTAACCTCAATATTAAAAGCATAGCACATACATAAAGGCCATACCCAAATCCAGCGAATCCAGGTTTTACTAACAGCTAAAAAGAGAATTAAAAGGAGTTCCAATGTACGCACCGGAGTCATTTGCTCTTCGTATTCGTGCTGCTAAAAAAATCGGATAATCATTGTCAATGTCATTCACTAACTCCTGCTTAATATTTTTTTAGGCCAACTATATTCTAGAACTCTTTTTAAGTCGACAAGTGAATCGTTTGTCATCGTAGCAGTCTTTACAAGTTAAAAGCTACAAAGTGGCAGCAACCTACATATATGTGATCTGAAGATTAGCGTACTCGTACTCGTTCTCTGCCTCCTAGAAAACTGAAAAATGGATCATCGGTCGTGTTTTTGATACGCATTCCTCTACTCTAATGATACTCTAACGACCGCCAATAGAAGGATTTCCGAGACTGGGTCTTGAAAAAGAAATGGTGGAGTACGACAAATGGATCAATGGTAGCGCTCATATCTCCGAATAGGTTATTGGTTTTCTAAAACGAAACTAGCGTCCAGTTTGAAGGTTATGCCGGGTAACTGACCGGCCATGAAAAAAATTTTAGGTTACGAGGCAAAGTTTTGGCAACCCCTGCAAACAAATCAAGGACAACAAACCTAGGTCCCTTAGCAAGACACGTGCAGTCGAGCAACTAGTGGAGACCACCGCCCACAGGATGCGGATTTGTTTGTTAGAGGCACACTGAAGTAAGAATTTTTGAGTTTCCGCCATGTTTACCTCGTAACAATCTGTATTAGGGCGAAATTTTCTTACAAAAGTATTATATTCGCTCGAAACCAAAGAAAGATTTACAAGCTCTTGAATATGACTTACGAGCGGTTTCCTAGCCATAACGTTAAAATTCTCCTCGGTGACTTTAATGCAAAACTAGGAAGAGAGAGCATCTTCGTTAGTACTGTCAGAAAGTATAGACTCCACTACATTACCTCCGATAAGGGATTAAGGGTACTCGACTTTGCAGCGGTGCATAACATGGATGTCCGAACCTTCCAAAGGGGCCAAAATCGACTCGGATCATTAGCTTATTGAAGACATGGTATGGTTGCGGTTATCCCGAACCTCGCAAAGACGAGCTAATACTGTGAGAAAGTTTGACGTCGGAGGGCTATAGTCTCTAGAGATCTCTAGACTAATATATCCGCCTACCCGACTGGATGAAGTTAGCCGTATTTAAACTTAAGTCCAACAAAGTTCCCGAAGCTGATAGCTGTTCAATGCGGCAGACGATTACTTTTTAAGGAGCATACAACAACTCACTTGTAAGAAAAGTTCGGCCAAATAATGTTCGCTTAATGGAACCTCAGCATTATTTGTCCGATTCTCAAGAGAGGGACGCCAAGTACAGATATATAAGTCTTCTTAACGTCGCCAACAAGTCCTATCTGGAGTATTGTGTGAATGCCTGAAACCGTTCGTTAACAACTTGATTGCCTCATATCAGTGTGGCTTTAGGCCAGTAAAGTCAACCATCGACCAAACATTTAGATTACGCCAGATCCCGAAAAAATCCCATCAGCTCACACTCCAGTTATTCATCGAATTTAAGGCCGTGTATGAAAGTACCTATAAGACGAGCTATACAGAGGAGCTTTGTAATCCCTTTAAGGTCGGTAAAAACCTCACCGAGGCTTTTAATGTCAAAAAAAGGTTTAGATAAGGCGATGCACTGTTATACGATGTCTTTATCCTCATTCTTAAAAAAAAACTAGAGTGCAAACACAAGCGGCAGAATTAATCTCATAGGCCGATGATAATGCCACAAGTCTGCTGGGTTTACCGGCCAGTGAGGGTAAGCCCAAGTATATGCTGTCAACAAGAAATTACAGTTAACACGCACGTCTCGGACAGAACTTCACCATTGACCAATATATCTTTGAGGTATTTAAGTACTTTGTCTACCTAGGCTCCGATATCAGAGAAGAACACCAGCGCTGAGAGCAAACGAAAAATAACTCCTGCCAGTGCTGATATGTTGCCATAAAAAGCTATTTGGCTTGCAAAGCCCTCTCTTTTAGATAGATTGATATAACAAAAGTGACCCAACATAAGACTCCAATAGTCCCAGTCCTGTCCTATGGCCAAGAGACACGAACAAAGATGGATGAAAGTGCTCTTGGCTGCTTTGAGATTAGAATTCATCGGGTGATTTTCAGTCCCGTCTGCATAGACTATGAGTTAGGGATGAGATACCAAGACGGGCTGTACCATAAAGAGTCCTGTAAAGCGGATGGACACCATTGCTCCGGTTCGAAAAAAGTAGACAACGACCGCGACCCAGGTGGCACACGCAAGTAAAAATGGTCCTCAACCAATGTAGCCATCGAAACTGATGGCTGATATCGAGCTGGTTGGAGACGCTTGTTGGTTGAGGCCCAACTCCACCCATGACTTCTCGAAAATCTTAGATGCAATTGGGAGAAGGGAAATCGGCTCATAAGATTTTTTTATACACAGTGATTGACCAGGCTTGATTTGGAAGGTATTTTAACCTAAATCCCGCTTTTATAAAGGTGCTTTTTTTACTGTTCACTTTTTCAGTATTAATTTTTTTTTAAAATCTCAAGCGTGATTCGAGCTTACATACTCAGTTAGCACTACAATTTTTTCATGGAAAGACTAATATCGGAACAACGCTTACAAAATATCGAATTTTATTATGAAAATTCACACTCTGTGAAAAATGTTTTTGGGCACTCTGACCATTTTATGGTAGTCATAATCGACCTACTGAGCAAGCAGTACAAGCCATATTGACCAAATTTCGCACCGATTTCACGTTATTGGACATCAAGCCACCAAGCCACCCGTATGCGTATGCGTATGCGTAGAGTGCGTACAGGGAAAAATATTGCTGCTGTATTCGCCAGTGTTAATGAATACCGCGATTTGTCTTTTTGTCGCCGTTCGCGCAATTGAGATTGTGTCACACGACTACGAAGGAGATTTTACGCCGGTTTCTTGGTCTACAAAATATAGCTCGTACAAAAACTGAAGATGAACAACCTGCCATAATAACCTGATGCCTAAGGAAATGCTTAAGCAGCCAATGCATCCCAAGCATGCACTGTTTGGTGCGGTTTATGATGAGTTTACGAGAAATGAGTTCGGTGATCTCTCTCATTCTGGACCGGTAAATTGGCCGGCTAGATCGTGCAATTTCTATAACTATTTTTTATGAGGATATGTCCAATCACTTGTTTATGCCGATAAATCAGCTTCAATTGTTGGAGACAACATTACACGTGTTTTAGAGAGATACCAGCCAATACACTCGAGAAAGTGATCCAAAATTGGACTCTCCGTATGGTAAGAACGTAGTCATTGTCATCATATACACAAAATGATTTTTAAAAAGTAAATGGCAAGCATTGATTTATTAACTCAATTAAGAATTTTTTACACTCTTGTAATTTTCCTGTTTTTTGACAATTAAAAACCAAATGCGTAAAAAATCATCCATTAATATAGAGATGCTTGGTTAATGGTTTCTTAGGCAACATTTTAACGACTTTTCCCGTTATTAGGTAGTAATAATTAATATTAATTGTTTTATTTTATTTTTTAGTCCCAGCAACGTGGTATTTGTTATTGTGTAATATTCAGATGATATTTTCGATGAATTCTGAATGAGAATTTGACTATCGAACGGCATATGAGAATCTTCCTGATGTGCAGCCAAGATATCTGCTTTCTGTTTATCTCCCTGCACCCTTTCGTTATTATTATTATTTTTTTTTTTTTTTGATTGGCAGCGCAGAGGATTTAGCTTTTTAAGTTATCTTTACTGCTTTCCAAAAAGAATAATTGGTATGTTTCTCTGCTATTAGGCAGATTGAGTACATAAGTATTCACTGCAAGGTTTTTAAACTTTCTAATAGGTCGTTTTACTAGGTTGTACGAGTGATCCAAGCCTTTCCTATGTTGTGCAGTACGAATTTGTTGCCATTTCTTCTAGGCTTTTCATTTTTTGCTTTACCCTTTGCTTTATCCCCGAAATATCTTTTCATTGAAATAGTGTATTGTTCTGCACTGCATATTGGATGATATCAACAAAATAGTCAACTTCGATTTTTTATGTGATGTCTTAAGTGTAATGCTTCGTCGGCGTTGCCTTGATTTTTGTTTCCAGAATTTTTCAAATAAGTGTTGTTTTCAGTTCTTGTTTTTTAACAAGAATTTCCATATTCCATATCCATAGTCCATATTCATTTTGAAACAAAACCTCGTCAAGTTATTGTAAAATTCCGTCAGCATTCTATAGTAGTATTTTGCTTCATATTCACGTTCTCGACTAAGTGTACGTATTATGGAAATTATTTTCAATCTTAACTAATATCTCGAAAATAAATTTATTTATTTTACTTTACTTTTCAAGTGTCTCCAGTTCAGGAGAGAAAGCATGAGAAACTGGGTCCGACGAGTATACCTATCTTCTTACAAGAGCGAGTAGAATTTTGCAGATGGCTATGGAGCCAACAAAGTTTTGCAAAGCCAAACTCAACGGCCTCTGAAGGTAATGTTGATTCAAATTTGAAGTCTTCAGGAGAATGTAGTGTGCTAACATATATTTCATTTGACCTTTTAAAGGTTCTAAACAGAGAGATATTACCCCTGTGTACAAAAAAATATAATAGTAATTGTTTTTTTTTTTTAATAACTTTTCTGAGGCAGAGCGAATAAAAATTCTTATATCCTTTTGGAAATGAGACCGTTTGGTGAAACAGCGCCAATACTTATTTATCGCCAATAACATGATGCCCATTTAGCCAAAATATTGCTATATCCTTGAAAATATCATACTAAAAAAAAGAAAAAAAGACAGCAACAATGCCTTCTATTTCCGTCGTAATAATGAAAAGGTCAGGGTTAGCAAAGACAAGGAAAGTAAGCATGGGAATCAACAAAATTGTGATCCTGCTTTCAGGGAAGGTTTTACAGGGATTATGTGGATTATTTCAAGGCCAAAAATATCCGATTTTAATTAATTACCTAATCTTTTACTTCACAAAAGATTTCTATATTTCATTTTTTATACCGAAAAAGGATCTATGTGAAACATGCACTGCTTATTAAAATGCTGAAGAAGAATATAAGAAACTAAAGGAATGCTATGAGCGCCACCTTACGGAAAATAAACTTTTAAAAATGGAAAAGCAAAGTGACAAGGAGAAAGTTGATGCTGTATTTGAAGTATAGGACATGCAGACTGCCTAAAGAAGATGTGTCTGTATTTACGGTATACAAAAACAAAACAATGATCGCTTCTGTTTCATGTGGAATAAGTCGAGTGGAAATAGGGCTTGAATGAACTCATGAAAGCCATTCTCAAATATTTTAAAGAAAATGCTAATCGAGATATAATATTTTTTTCTGATAATCGTATAGACCAAAATAAAATAAATTTGTTTTTGGTCTCTATCTTTACGCTATATGTAACCTCAATATTAAAAGCATAGCACATACATAAAGGCCATACCCAAATCCAGCGAATCCAGGTTTTACTAACAGCTAAAAAGAGAATTAAAAGGAGTTCCAATGTACGCACCGGAGTCATTTGCTCTTCGTATTCGTGCTGCTAAAAAAATCGGATAATCATTGTCAATGTCATTCACTAACTCCTGCTTAATATTTTTTTAGGCCAACTATATTCTAGAACTCTTTTTAAGTCGACAAGTGAATCGTTTGTCATCGTAGCAGTCTTTACAAGTTAAAAGCTACAAAGTGGCAGCAACCTACATATATGTGATCTGAAGATTAGCGTACTCGTACTCGTTCTCTGCCTCCTAGAAAACTGAAAAATGGATCATCGGTCGTGTTTTTGATACGCATTCCTCTACTCTAATGATACTCTAACGACCGCCAATAGAAGGATTTCCGAGACTGGGTCTTGAAAAAGAAATGGTGGAGTACGACAAATGGATCAATGGTAGCGCTCATATCTCCGAATAGGTTATTGGTTTTCTAAAACGAAACTAGCGTCCAGTTTGAAGGTTATGCCGGGTAACTGACCGGCCATGAAAAAAATTTTAGGTTACGAGGCAAAGTTTTGGCAACCCCTGCAAACAAATCAAGGACAACAAACCTAGGTCCCTTAGCAAGACACGTGCAGTCGAGCAACTAGTGGAGACCACCGCCCACAGGATGCGGATTTGTTTGTTAGAGGCACACTGAAGTAAGAATTTTTGAGTTTCCGCCATGTTTACCTCGTAACAATCTGTATTAGGGCGAAATTTTCTTACAAAAGTATTATATTCGCTCGAAACCAAAGAAAGATTTACAAGCTCTTGAATATGACTTACGAGCGGTTTCCTAGCCATAACGTTAAAATTCTCCTCGGTGACTTTAATGCAAAACTAGGAAGAGAGAGCATCTTCGTTAGTACTGTCAGAAAGTATAGACTCCACTACATTACCTCCATTACCTACATAAGGGATTAAGGGTACTCGACTTTGCAGCGGTGCATAACATGGATGTCCGAACCTTCCAAAGGGGCCAAAATCGACTCGGATCATTAGCTTATTGAAGACATGGTATGGTTGCGGTTATCCCGAACCTCGCAAAGACGAGCTAATACTGTGAGAAAGTTTGACGTCGGAGGGCTATAGTCTCTAGAGATCTCTAGACTAATATATCCGCCTACCCGACTGGATGAAGTTAGCCGTATTTAAACTTAAGTCCAACAAAGTTCCCGAAGCTGATAGCTGTTCAATGCGGCAGACGATTACTTTTTAAGGAGCATACAACAACTCACTTGTAAGAAAAGTTCGGCCAAATAATGTTCGCTTAATGGAACCTCAGCATTATTTGTCCGATTCTCAAGAGAGGGACGCCAAGTACAGATATATAAGTCTTCTTAACGTCGCCAACAAGTCCTATCTGGAGTATTGTGTGAATGCCTGAAACCGTTCGTTAACAACTTGATTGCCTCATATCAGTGTGGCTTTAGGCCAGTAAAGTCAACCATCGACCAAACATTTAGATTACGCCAGATCCCGAAAAAATCCCATCAGCTCACACTCCAGTTATTCATCGAATTTAAGGCCGTGTATGAAAGTACCTATAAGACGAGCTATACAGAGGAGCTTTGTAATCCCTTTAAGGTCGGTAAAAACCTCACCGAGGCTTTTAATGTCAAAAAAAGGTTTAGATAAGGCGATGCACTGTTATACGATGTCTTTATCCTCATTCTTAAAAAAAAACTAGCGTGCAAACACAAGCGGCAGAATTAATCTCATAGGCCGATGATAATGCCACAAGTCTGCTGGGTTTACCGGCCAGTGAGGGTAAGCCCAAGTATATGCTGTCAACAAGAAATTACAGTTAACACGCACGTCTCGGACAGAACTTCACCATTGACCAATATATCTTTGAGGTATTTAAGTACTTTGTCTACCTAGGCTCCGATATCAGAGAAGAACACCAGCGCTGAGAGCAAACGAAAAATAACTCCTGCCAGTGCTGATATGTTGCCATAAAAAGCTATTTGGCTTGCAAAGCCCTCTCTTTTAGATAGATTGATATAACAAAAGTGACCCAACATAAGACTCCAATAGTCCCAGTCCTGTCCTATGGCCAAGAGACACGAACAAAGATGGATGAAAGTGCTCTTGGCTGCTTTGAGATTAGAATTCATCGGGTGATTTTCAGTCCCGTCTGCATAGACTATGAGTTAGGGATGAGATACCAAGACGGGCTGTACCATAAAGAGTCCTGTAAAGCGGATGGACACCATTGCTCCGGTTCGAAAAAAGTAGACAACGACCGCGACCCAGGTGGCACACGCAAGTAAAAATGGTCCTCAACCAATGTAGCCATCGAAACTGATGGCTGATATCGAGCTGGTTGGAGACGCTTGTTGGTTGAGGCCCAACTCCACCCATGACTTCTCGAAAATCTTAGATGCAATTGGGAGAAGGGAAATCGGCTCATAAGATTTTTTTATACACAGTGATTGACCAGGCTTGATTTGGAAGGTATTTTAACCTAAATCCCGCTTTTATAAAGGTGCTTTTTTTACTGTTCACTTTTTCAGTATTAATTTTTTTTTAAAATCTCAAGCGTGATTCGAGCTTACATACTCAGTTAGCACTACAATTTCTTCATGGAAAGACTAATATCGGAACAACGCTTACAAAATATCGAATTTTATTATGAAAATTCACACTCTGTGAAAAATGTTTTTGGGCACTCTGACCATTTTATGGTAGTCATAATCGACCTACTGAGCAAGCAGTACAAGCCATATTGACCAAATTTCGCACCGATTTCACGTTATTGGACATCAAGCCACCAAGCCACCCGTATGCGTATGCGTATGCGTAGAGTGCGTACAGGGAAAAATATTGCTGCTGTATTCGCCAGTGTTAATGAATACCGCGATTTGTCTTTTTGTCGCCGTTCGCGCAATTGAGATTGTGTCACACGACTACGAAGGAGATTTTACGCCGGTTTCTTGGTCTACAAAATATAGCTCGTACAAAAACTGAAGATGAACAACCTGCCATAATAACCTGATGCCTAAGGAAATGCTTAAGCAGCCAATGCATCCCAAGCATGCACTGTTTGGTGCGGTTTATGATGAGTTTACGAGAAATGAGTTCGGTGATCTCTCTCATTCTGGACCGGTAAATTGGCCGGCTAGATCGTGCAATTTCTATAACTATTTTTTATGAGGATATGTCCAATCACTTGTTTATGCCGATAAATCAGCTTCAATTGTTGGAGACAACATTACACGTGTTTTAGAGAGATACCAGCCAATACACTCGAGAAAGTGATCCAAAATTGGACTCTCCGTATGGTAAGAACGTAGTCATTGTCATCATATACACAAAATGATTTTTAAAAAGTAAATGGCAAGCATTGATTTATTAACTCAATTAAGAATTTTTTACACTCTTGTAATTTTCCTGTTTTTTGACAATTAAAAACCAAATGCGTAAAAAATCATCCATTAATATAGAGATGCTTGGTTAATGGTTTCTTAGGCAACATTTTAACGACTTTTCCCGTTATTAGGTAGTAATAATTAATATTAATTGTTTTATTTTATTTTTTAGTCCCAGCAACGTGGTATTTGTTATTGTGTAATATTCAGATGATATTTTCGATGAATTCTGAATGAGAATTTGACTATCGAACGGCATATGAGAATCTTCCTGATGTGCAGCCAAGATATCTGCTTTCTGTTTATCTCCCTGCACCCTTTCGTTATTATTATTATTATTTTTTTTTTTGATTGGCAGCGCAGAGGATTTAGCTTTTTAAGTTATCTTTACTGCTTTCCAAAAAGAATAATTGGTATGTTTCTCTGCTATTAGGCAGATTGAGTACATAAGTATTCACTGCAAGGTTTTTAAACTTTCTAATAGGTCGTTTTACTAGGTTGTACGAGTGATCCAAGCCTTTCCTATGTTGTGCAGTACGAATTTGTTGCCATTTCTTCTAGGCTTTTCTTTTTTTGCTTTACCCTTTGCTTTATCCCCGAAATATCTTTTCATTGAAATAGTGTATTGTTCTGCACTGCATATTGGATGATATCAACAAAATAGTCAACTTCGATTTTTTATGTGATGTCTTAAGTGTAATGCTTCGTCGGCGTTGCCTTGATTTTTGTTTCCAGAATTTTTCAAATAAGTGTTGTTTTCAGTTCTTGTTTTTTAACAAGAATTTCCATATTCCATATCCATAGTCCATATTCATTTTGAAACAAAACCTCGTCAAGTTATTGTAAAATTCCGTCAGCATTCTATAGTAGTATTTTGCTTCATATTCACGTTCTCGACTAAGTGTACGTATTATGGAAATTATTTTCAATCTTAACTAATATCTCGAAAATAAATTTATTTATTTTACTTTACTTTTCAAGTGTCTCCAGTTCAGGAGAGAAAGCATGAGAAACTGGGTCCGACGAGTATACCTATCTTCCATTTTGTGGTGTCAGCGCTTGAGCGTATATTAGTATGACTAATGTCTCCCTTCTAGATCCTGATAGATTTTCATCCTCTTTTTTCACTTGTCCCTTAGTCGTCTTGTGACTTGAACCCAATTGCTTTGTTTTAGTTGCTGCTTGGTCAGTGGGCCTAGACTTCCCTTACTCGTCAGTTTAGGACTTAAGAAATTTATTATATACATTTAGCTTTTTTTGTAGCTCCTTTGCTAATTTGCAGCCTCGATAATTAGCTGGGAATTACCTTTTACAATTAATACACAATCCTTGGCAACATTTACATTTAGAGATTAATCTTATGTTCTTACACAGAGGCTCACTTTGGCCTTAGCTATTTTTTTAATAGAGCTTTTTCATTTTGGTTAACCTGTCCCGAACTCCGATATTTTTCTCGGTGAAGCTTTTAGTTTTCCCTTTAATCCGTTGTGCGCCGACAATAAAATGTGTTATTTTAACGGAATAATGAATGACGAACAACTTTAAGGAGGGAGAAATGTGATATCCATTTTATCCATGTTTCCATAGTAGAAAATATCGATAGTAAAACCATCACCAATAGTGATTGGAGAGTAGAAAATTGTTTGGAATGCTGGATGGCGCAAATTGTTCTGGAAATATGTCATCGGAGTATAAATATCAGCATCCCCAATGTATGCAAGCCAGTTCTTTAGTTGAATTTGAAGTGTAAATTAGAAAGAGATTAAGAGGTTTAAGTAAAAGATAACGAAAAGCAAAAGGGTTGAGATAAGCAATTAAATTGTGAATTGGAATTGTATTTAATGAACCGATTGTATTGAAAGGAATAAGTTCTATCATTTGCACCACAAAACCATTTTACAGTATATATTATGTAATAATATTATAATTATAAATGCATTATTACTATGGCATTATTTCAAATTTCTTATTAATAGAAGTTTATTTGAAACTTCACCTACGCCAACTGTGTCTATCTATCTATATAATCTATATTATAATCAGACTAAGATATATATATATATATACTTTTACAAAAATAGCGTTCATGCAACACAATGCACTAATTATTATTAAAGGAATTATTGTACTTTGATTACGCATCACAACCAAAGATTGTACTTAAGTGTACTCGTATAGTATACAACTAAACACAAGAGCGAGTAGAATTTTGCAGATGGCTATGGAGCCAACAAAGTTTTGCAAAGCCAAACTCAACGGCCTCTGAAGGTAATGTTGATTCAAATTTGAAGTCTTCAGGAGAATGTAGTGTGCTAACATATATTTCATTTAACCTTTTAAAGGTTCTAAACAGAGAGATATTACCCCTGTGTACAAAAAAATATAATATTAATTGTTTTTTTTTTTTAATAACTTTTCTGAGGCAGAGCGAATAAAAATTCTTATATCCTTTTGGAAATGAGACCGTTTGGTGAAACAGCGCCAATACTTATTTATCGCCAATAACATGATGCCCATTTAGCCAAAATATTGCTATATCCTTGAAATATCACACTACAAAAAAGAAAAAAAGACAGCAACAATGCCTTCTATTTCCGTCGTAATAATGAAAAAGTCAGGGTTAGCAAAGACAAGGAAAGGAAGCATGGGAATCAACAAAATTGTGATCCTGATTTCATGGAAGGTGTCACAGGGATTATGTGGATTATTTCAAGGCCAAAAATATCCGATTTTAATTAATTACCTAATTTTTTACTTCACAAAAGATTTCTATATTTCATTTTTTATACCGAAAAAGGATCTATGTGAAACATGCACTGCTTATTAAAATGCTGAAGAAGAATATAAGAAACTAAAGGAATGCTATGAGCGCCACCTTACGGAAAATAAACTTTTAAAAATGGAAAAGCAAAATGACAAGGAGAAAGTTGATGCTGTATTTGAAGTATAGGACATGCAGACTGACTAAAGAAGATGTGTCTGTATTTACGGTATACAAAAACAAAACAATGATCGCTTCTGTTTCATGTGGAATAAGTCGAGTGGAAATAGGGCTTGAATGAACTCATGAAAGCCATTCTCAAATATTTTAAAGAAAATGCTAATCGAGATATAATATTTTATTCTGATAATCGTACCGACCAAAATAAAATAAATTTGTTTTTGGTCTCTATCTTTACGCTATATGTAACCTCAATATTAAAAGCATAGCACATACATAAAGGCCATACCCAAATCCAGCGAATCCAGGTTTTACTAACAGCTAAAAAGAGAATTAAAAGGAGTTCCAATGTACGCACCGGAGTCATTTGCTCTTCGTATTCGTGCTGCTAAAAAAATCGGATAATCATTGTCAATGTCATTCACTAACTCCTGCTTAATATTTTTTTAGGCCAACTATATTCTAGAACTCTTTTTAAGTCGACAAGTGAATCGTTTGTCATCGTAGCAGTCTTTACAAGTTAAAAGCTACAAAGTGGCAGCAACCTACATATATGTGATCTGAAGATTAGCGTACTCGTACTCGTTCTCTGCCTCCTAGAAAACTGAAAAATGGATCATCGGTCGTGTTTTTGATACGCATTCCTCTACTCTAATGATACTCTAACGACCGCCAATAGAAGGATTTCCGAGACTGGGTCTTGAAAAAGAAATGGTGGAGTACGACAAATGGATCAATGGTAGCGCTCATATCTCCGAATAGGTTATTGGTTTTCTAAAACGAAACTAGCGTCCAGTTTGAAGGTTATGCCGGGTAACTGACCGGCCATGAAAAAAATTTTAGGTTACGAGGCAAAGTTTTGGCAACCCCTGCAAACAAATCAAGGACAACAAACCTAGGTCCCTTAGCAAGACACGTGCAGTCGAGCAACTAGTGGAGACCACCGCCCACAGGATGCGGATTTGTTTGTTAGAGGCACACTGAAGTAAGAATTTTTGAGTTTCCGCCATATTTACCTCGTAACAATCTGTATTAGGGCGAAATTTTCTTACAAAAGTATTATATTCGCTCGAAACCAAAGAAAGATTTACAAGCTCTTGAATATGACTTACGAGCGGTTTCCTAGCCATAACGTTAAAATTCTCCTCGGTGACTTTAATGCAAAACTAGGAAGAGAGAGCATCTTCGTTAGTACTGTCAGAAAGTATAGACTCCACTACATTACCTCCGATAAGGGATTAAGGGTACTCGACTTTGCAGCGGTGCATAACATGGATGTTCGAACCTTCCAAAGGGGCCAAAATCGACTCGGATCATTAGCTTATTGAAGACATGGTATGGTTGCGGTTATCCCGAACCTCGCAAAGACGAGCTAATACTGTGAGAAAGTTTGACGTCGGAGGGCTATAGTCTCTAGAGATCTCTAGACTAATATATCCGCCTACCCGACTGGATGAAGTTAGCCGTATTTAAACTTAAGTCCAACAAAGTTCCCGAAGCTGATAGCTGTTCAATGCGGCAGACGATTACTTTTTAAGGAGCATACAACAACTCACTTGTAAGAAAAGTTCGGCCAAATAATGTTCGCTTAATGGAACCTCAGCATTATTTGTCCGATTCTCAAGAGAGGGACGCCAAGTACAGATATATAAGTCTTCTTAACGTCGCCAACAAGTCCTATCTGGAGTATTGTGTAAATGCCTGAAACCGTTCGTTAACAACTTGATTGCTTCATATCAGTGTGGCTTTAGGCCAGTAAAGTCAACCATCGACCAAACATTTAGATTACGCCAGATCCCGAAAAAATCCCATCAGCTCACACTCCAGTTATTCATCGAATTTAAGGCCGTGTATGAAAGTACCTATAAGACGAGCTATACAGAGGAGCTTTGTAATCCCTTTAAGGTCGGTAAAAACCTCACCGAGGCTTTTAATGTCAAAAAAAGGTTTAGATAAGGCGATGCACTGTTATACGATGTCTTTATCCTCATTCTTAAAAAAAAACTAGCGTGCAAACACAAGCGGCAGAATTAATCTCATAGGCCGATGATAATGCCACAAGTCTGCTGGGTTTACCGGTCAATGAGGGTAAGACCAAGTATATGCTGTCAACAAGAAAGGACAGTTAACACGCACGTCTCGGACAGAACTTCACCATTGACCGATATATCTTTGAGGTATTTAAGTACTTTGTCTACCTAGGCTCCGATATTAGAGAAGAACACCAGCGCTGAGAGCAAACGAAAAATAACTCCTGCCAGTGCTGATATGTTGCCATAAAAAGCCATTTGGCTTGCAAAGCCCTCTCTTTTAGATAGATTGATATAACAAAAGTGACCCAACATAAGACTCCAATAGTCCCATTCCTGTCCTATGGCCAAGAGACACGAACAAAGATGGATGAAAGTGCTCTTGGCTGCTTTGAGATTAGAATTCATCGGGTGATTTTCAGTCCCGTCTGCATAGACTATGAGTTAGGGATGAGATACCAAGACGGGCTGTACCATAAAGAGTCCTGTAAAGCGGATGGACACCATTGCTCCGGTTCGAAAAAAGTAGACAACGACCGCGACCCAGGTGGCACACGCAAGTAAAAATGGTCCTCAACCAATGTAGCCATCGAAACTGATGGCTGATATCGAGCTGGTTGGAGACGCTTGTTGGTTGAGGCCCAACTCCACCCATGACTTCTCGAAAATCTTAGATGCAATTGGGAGAAGGGAAATCGGCTCATAAGATTTTTTTATACACAGTGATTGACCAGGCTTGATTTGGAAGGTATTTTAACCTAAATCCCGCGTTTATAAAGGTGCTTTTTTTACTGTTCACTTTTTCAGTATTAAATTTTTTTTAAAATCTCAAGCGTGATTCGAGCTTACATACTCAGTTAGCACTGCAATTTCTTCATGGAAAGACTAATATCGGAACAACGCTTACAAAATATCGAATTTTATTATGAAAATTCACACTCTGTGAAAAATGTTTTTGGGCACTCTGACCATTTTATGGTAGTTATAATCGACCTACTGAGCAAGCAGTACAAGCCATATTGACCAAATTTCGCACCGATTTCACGTTATTGGACATCAAGCCACCAAGCCACCCGTATGCGTATGCGTATGCGTAGAGTGCGTAAAGGGAAAAATATTGCTGCTGTATTCGCCAGTGTTAATGAATACCGCGATTTGTCTTTTTGTCGCCGTTCGCGCAATTGGGATTGTGTCACACGACTACGAAGGAGATTTTACGCCGGTTTCTTGGTCTACAAAATATAGCTCGTACAAAAACTGAAGATGAACAACCTGCCATAATAACCTGATGCCTAAGGAAATGCTTAAGCAGCCAATGCATCCCAAGCATGCACTGTTTGGTGCGGTTTATGATGAGTTTACGAGAAATGAGTTCGGTGATCTCTCTCATTCTGGACCGGTAAATTGGCCGGCTAGATCGTGCAATTTCTATAACTATTTTTTATGAGGATATGTCCAATCACTTGTTTATGCCGATAAATCAGCTTCAATTGTTGGAGACAACATTACACGTGTTTTAGAGAGATACCAGCCAATACACTCGAGAAAGTGATCCAAAATTGGACTCTCCGTATGGTAAGAACGTAGTCATTGTCATCATATACACAAAATGATTTTTAAAAAGTAAATGGCAAGCATTGATTTATTAACTCAATTAAGAATTTTTTACACTCTTGTAATTTTCCTGTTTTTTGACAATTAAAAACCAAATGCGTAAAAAATCATCCATTAATATAGAGATGCTTGGTTAATGGTTTCTTAGGCAACATTTTAACGACTTTTCCCGTTATTAGGTAGTAATAATTAATATTAATTGTTTTATTTTATTTTTTAGTCCCAGCAACGTGGTATTTGTTATTGTGTAATATTCAGATGATATTTTCGATGAATTCTGAATGAGAATTTGACTATCGAACGGCATATGAGAATCTTCCTGATGTGCAGCCAAGATATCTGCTTTCTGTTTATCTCCCTGCACCCTTTCGTTATTATTATTATTTTTTTTTTTTTGATTGGCAGCGCAGAGGATTTAGCTTTTTAAGTTATCTTTACTGCTTTCCAAAAAGAATAATTGGTATGTTTCCCTGCTATTAGGCAGATTGAGTACATAAGTATTCACTGCAAGGTTTTTAAACTTTCTAATAGGTCGTTTTACTAGGTTGTACGAGTGATCCAAGCCTTTCCTATGTTGTGCAGTACGAATTTGTTGCCATTTCTTCTAGGCTTTTCTTTTTTTGCTTTACCCTTTGCTTTATCCCCGAAATATCTTTTCATTGAAATAGTGTATTGTTCTGCACTGCATATTGGATGATATCAACAAAATAGTCAACTTCGATTTTTTATGTGATGTCTTAAGTGTAATGCTTCGTCGGCGTTGCCTTGATTTTTGTTTCCAGAATTTTTCAAATAAGTGTTGTTTTCAGTTTTTGTTTTTTAACAAGAATTTCCATATTCCATATCCATAGTCCATATTCATTTTGAAACAAAACCTCGTCAAGTTATTGTAAAATTCCGTCAGCATTCTATAGTAGTATTTTGCTTCATATTCACGTTCTCGACTAAGTGTACGTATTATGGAAATTATTTTCAATCTTAACTAATATCTCGAAAATAAATTTATTTATTTTACTTTACTTTTCAAGTGTCTCCAGTTCAGGAGAGAAAGCATGAGAAACTGGGTCCGACGAGTATACCTATCTTCCATTTTGTGGTGTCAGCGCTTGAGCGTATATTAGTATGACTAATGTCTCCCTTCTAGATCCTGATAGATTTTCATCCTCTTTTTTCACTTGTCCCTTAGTCGTCTTGTGACTTGAACCCAATTGCTTTGTTTTAGTTGCTGCTTGGTCAGTGGGCCTAGACTTCCCTTACTCGTCAGTTTAGGACTTAAGAAATTTATTATATAAATTTAGCTTTTTTTGTAGCTCCTTTGCTAATTTGCAGCCTCGATAATTAGCTGGGAATTACCTTTTACAATTAATACACAATCCTTGGCAACATTTACATTTAGAGATTAATCTTATGTTCTTACACAGAGGCTCACTTTGGCCTTAGCTATTTTTTTAATAGAGCTTTTCCATTTTGGTTAACCTGTCCCGAACTCCGATATTTTTCTCGGTGAAGCTTTTAGTTTTCCCTTTAATCCGTTGTGCGCCGACAATAAAATGTGTTATTTTAACGGAATAATGAATGACGAACAACTTTAAGGAGGGAGAAATGTGATATCCATTTTATCCATGTTTCCATAGTAGAAAATATCGATAGTAAAACCATCACCAATAGTGATTGGAGAGTAGAAAATTGTTTGGAATGCTGGATGGCGCAAATTGTTCTGGAAATATGTCATCGGAGTATAAATATCAGCATCCCCAATGTATGCAAGCCAGTTCTTTAGTTGAATTTGAAGTGTAAATTAGAAAGAGATTAAGAGGTTTAAGTAAAAGATAACGAAAAGCAAAAGGGTTGAGATAAGCAATTAAATTGTGAATTGGAATTGTATTTAATGAACCGATTGTATTGAAAGGAATAAGTTCTATCATTTGCACCACAAAACCATTTTACAGTATATATTATGTAATAATATTATAATTATAAATGCATTATTACTATGGCATTTTTGAAGAAAAAAATGTTGTGGTTTAAAGTTGTGCTATGAAATATTTCAAATTTCTTATTAATAGAAGTTTATTTGAAACTTCACCTACGCCAACTGTGTCTATCTATCTATATAATCTATATTATAATCAGACTAAGATATATATATATATATACTTTTACAAAAATAGCGTTCATGCAACACAATGCACTAATTATTATTAAAGGAATTATTGTACTTTGATTACGCATCACAACCAAAGATTGTACTTAAGTGTACTCGTATAGTATACAACTAAACACAAGAGCGAGTAGAATTTTGCAGATGGCTATGGAGCCAACAAAGTTTTGCAAAGCCAAACTCAACGGCCTCTGAAGGTAATGTTGATTCAAATTTGAAGTCTTCAGGAGAATGTAGTGTGCTAACATATATTTCATTTAACCTTTTAAAGGTTCTAAACAGAGAGATATTACCCCTGTGTACAAAAAAATATAATATTAATTGTTTTTTTTTTTTAATAACTTTTCTGAGGCAGAGCGAATAAAAATTCTTATATCCTTTTGGAAATGAGACCGTTTGGTGAAACAGCGCCAATACTTATTTATCGCCAATAACATGATGCCCATTTAGCCAAAATATTGCTATATCCTTGAAATATCACACTACAAAAAAGAAAAAAAGACAGCAACAATGCCTTCTATTTCCGTCGTAATAATGAAAAAGTCAGGGTTAGCAAAGACAAGGAAAGGAAGCATGGGAATCAACAAAATTGTGATCCTGATTTCATGGAAGGTGTCACAGGGATTATGTGGATTATTTCAAGGCCAAAAATATCCGATTTTAATTAATTACCTAATCTTTTACTTCACAAAAGATTTCTATATTTCATTTTTTATACCGAAAAAAGATCTATGTGAAACATGCACTGCTTATTAAAATGCTGAAGAAGAATATAAGAAACTAAAGGAATGCTATGAGCGCCACCTTACGGAAAATAAACTTTTAAAAATGGAAAAGCAAAATGACAAGGAGAAAGTTGATGCTGTATTTGAAGTATAGGACATGCAGACTGACTAAAGAAGATGTGTCTGTATTTACGGTATACAAAAACAAAACAATGATCGCTTCTGTTTCATGTGGAATAAGTCGAGTGGAAATAGGGCTTGAATGAACTCATGAAAGCCATTCTCAAATATTTTAAAGAAAATGCTAATCGAGATATAATATTTTATTCTGATAATCGTACAGACCAAAATAAAATAAATTTGTTTTTGGTCTCTATCTTTACGCTATATGTAACTTCAATATTAAAAGCATAGCACATACATAAAGGCCATACCCAAATCCAGCGAATCCAGGTTTTACTAACAGCTAAAAAGAGAATTAAAAGGATTTCCAATGTACGCACCGGAGTCATTTGCTCTTCGTATTCGTGCCGCTAAAAAATTGGATAGTCATTGTCAATGTCATTCACTAACTCCTGCTTAATATTTTTTTAGGCCAACCATATTCTAGAACTCTTTTTAAGTCGACAAGTGAATCGTTTGTCATCGTAGCAGTCCTTACAAGTTAAAAGCTACAAAGTGGCAGCAACCTACATATATGTGATCTGAAGATTAGCGTACTCGTACTCGTTCTCTGCCTCCTAGAAAACTGAAAAATGGATCATCGGTCGTGTTTTTGATACGCATTCCTCTACTCTAATGATACTCTAACGACCGCCAAAAGAAGGATTTCCGAGACTGGGTCTTGAAAAAGAAATGGTGGAGTACGACAAATGGATCAATGGTAGCGCTCATATCTCCGAATAGGTTATTGGTTTTCTAAAACGAAACTAGCGTCCAGTTTGAAGGTTATGCCGGGTAACTGACCGGCCATGAAAAAAATTTTAGGTTACGAGGCAAAGTTTTGGCAACCCCTGCAAACAAATCAAGGACAACAAACCTAGGTCCCTTAGCAAGACACGTGCAGTCGAGCAACTAGTGGAGACCACCGCCCACAGGATGCGGATTTGTTTGTTAGAGGCACACTGAAGTAAGAATTTTTGAGTTTCCGCCATGTTTACCTCGTAACAATCTGTATTAGGGCGAAATTTTCTTACAAAAGTATTATATTCGCTCGAAACCAAAGAAAGATTTACAAGCTCTTGAATATGACTTACGAGCGGTTTCCTAGCCATAACGTTAAAATTCTCCTCGGTGACTTTAATGCAAAACTAGGAAGAGAGAGCATCTTCGTTAGTACTGTCAGAAAGTATAGACAGTATAACATGGATGTTCGAACCTTCCAAAGGGGCCAAAATCGACTCGGATCATTAGCTTATTGAAGACATGGTATGGTTGCGGTTATCCCGAACCTCGCAAAGACGAGCTAATACTGTGAGAAAGTTTGACGTCGGAGGGCTATAGTCTCTAGAGATCTCTAGACTAATATATCCGCCTACCCGACTGGATGAAGTTAGCCGTATTTAAACTTAAGTCCAACAAAGTTCCCGAAGCTGATAGCTGTTCAATGCGGCAGACGATTACTTTTTAAGGAGCATACAACAACTCACTTGTAAGAAAAGTTCGGCCAAATAATGTTCGCTTAATGGAACCTCAGCATTATTTGTCCGATTCTCAAGAGAGGGACGCCAAGTACAGATATATAAGTCTTCTTAACGTCGCCAACAAGTCCTATCTGGAGTATTGTGTAAATGCCTGAAACCGTTCGTTAACAACTTGATTGCTTCATATCAGTGTGGCTTTAGGCCAGTAAAGTCAACCATCGACCAAACATTTAGATTACGGCAGATCCCGAAAAAATCCCATCAGCTCACACTCCAGTTATTCATCGAATTTAAGGCCGTGTATGAAGACGAGCTTTAATCCCTTTAAGGTCGGTAAAAACCTCACCGAGGCTTTTAATGTCAAAAAAAGGTTTAGAAAAGGCGATGCACTGTTATACGATGTCTTTATCCTAATTCTTAAAAAAAACTAGCGTGCAAACACAAGCGGCAGAATTAATCTCATAGGCCAATGATAATGCCAAAAGTCTGCTGGGTTTACCGGTCAATGAGGGTAAGACCAAGTATATGCTGTCAACAAGAAAGAACAGTTAACACGCACGTCTCGGACAGAACGTCACCATTGACCGATATATCTTTGAGGTATTTAAGTATTTTGTCTACCTAGGCTCCGATATCAGAGAAGAACACCAGCGCTGAGAGCAAACGAAAAATAACTCCTGCCAGTGCTGATATGTTGCCATAAAAAGCCATTTGGCTTGCAAAGCCCTTTCTTTTAGATAGATTGATATAACAAAAGCGACCCAACATAAGACTCCAATAGTCCCAGTCCTGTCCTATGGCCAAGAGACACGAACAAAGATGGATGAAAGTGCTCTTGGCTGCTTTGAGATTAGAATTCATCGGGTGATTTTAGGGATGAGATACCAAGACGGGCTGTACCATAAAGAGTCCTGTAAAGCGGATGGACACCATTGCTCCGGTTCGAAAAAGTAGACAACGACCGCGACCCAGGTGGCACACGCAAGTGAAAATGGTCCTCAACCAATGTAGCCATCGAAACTGATGGCTGATATCGAGCTGGTTGGAGACGCTTGTTGGTTGAGGCCCAACTCCACCCATGACTTCTCGAAAATCTTAGATGCAATTGGGAGAAGGGAAATCGGCTCATAAGATTTTTTTATACACAGTGATTGACCAGGCTTGATTTGGAAGGTATTTTAACCTAAATCCCGCGTTTATAAAGGTGATTTTTTTACTGTTCACTTTTTCAGTATTAAATTTTTTTTAAAATCTCAAGCGTGATTCGAGCTTACATACTCAGTTAGCACTGCAATTTCTTCATGGAAAGACTAATATCGGAACAACGCTTACAAAATATCGAATTTTATTATGAAAATTCACACTCTGTGAAAAATGTTTTTGGGCACTCTGACCATTTTATGGTAGTCATAATCGACCTACTGAGCAAGCAGTACAAGCCATATTGACCAAATTTCGCACCGATTTCACGTTATTGGACATCAAGCCACCAAGCCACCCGTATGCGTATGCGTATGCGTAGAGTGCGTACAGGGAAAAATATTGCTGCTGTATTCGCCAGTGTTAATGAATACCGCGATTTGTCTTTTTGTCGCCGTTCGCGCAATTGGGATTGTGTCACACGACTACGAAGGAGATTTTACGCCGGTTTCTTGGTCTACAAAATATAGCTCGTACAAAAACTGAAGATGAACAACCTGCCATAATAACCTGATGCCTAAGGAAATGCTTAAGCAGCCAATGCATCCCAAGCATGCACTGTTTGGTGCGGTTTATGATGAGTTTATGAGAAATGAGTTCGGTGATCTCTCTCATTCTGGACCGGTAAATTGGCCGGCTAGATCGTGCAATTTCTATAACTATTTTTTATGAGGATATGTCCAATCACTTGTTTATGCCGATAAATCAGCTTCAATTGTTGGAGACAACATTACACGTGTTTTAGAGAGATACCAGCCAATACACTCGAGAAAGTGATCCAAAATTGGACTCTCCGTATGGTAAGAACGTAGTCATTGTCATCATATACACAAAATGATTTTTAAAAAGTAAATGGCAAGCATTGATTTATTAACTCAATTAAGATTTTTTTACACTCTTGTAATTTTCCTGTTTTTTAACAATTAAAAACCAAATGCGTAAAAAATCATCCATTAATATAGATATGCTTGGTTAATGGTTTCTTAGGCAACATTTTAACGACTTTTCCCGTTATTAGGTAGTAATAATTAATATTAATTGTTTTATTTCATTTTTTAGTCCCGGAAACGTGGTATTTGTTATTGTGTAATATTCAGATGATATTTTCGATGAATTCTGAATGAGAATTTGACTATCGAACGGCATATGAGAATCTTCCTGATGGGCAGCCAAGATATTTGCTTTCTGTTTATCTCCCTGCACCCTTCCGTTATTATTATTATTATTTTTTTTTGATTGGCAGCGCAGAGGATTTAGCTTTTTAAGTTATCTTTACTGCTTTCCAAAAAGAATAATTGGTATGTTTCCCTGCTATTAGGCAGATTGAGTACATTAGTATTCGCTGTAAGGTTTTTAAACTTTCTAATAGGTCGTTTTAGTAGGTTGTACGAGTGATCCAAGCCTTTCCTATGTTGTGCAGTACGAAATTGTTGCCATTTCTTCTAGGCTTTTCTTTTTTTGCTTTACCCTTTGCTTTATCCCCGAAATATCTTTTCATTGGAAAATGTCACCAAAATAGTCAACTTCGACTTTTTATGTGATGTCTTAAGTGTTATGCTTCGTCGGCGTTGCCTTGATTTTTGTTTCCAGAATTTTTCAAATTAGTGTTGTTTTCAGTTCTTGTTTTTTAACAAGAATTTCCATATTCCATATCCATAGTCCATATTCATTTTGAAACAAAACCTCGTCAAGTTATTGTAAAATTCCGTCAGCATTCTATAGTAGTATTTTGCTTCATATTCACGTTCTCGACTAAGTGTACGTATTATGGAAATTATTTTCAATCTTAACTAATATCTCGAAAATAAATTTATTTATTTTACTTTACTTTTCAAGTGTCTCCAGTTCAGGAGAGAAAGCATGAGAAACTGGGTCCGACGAGTATACCTACCTTCCATTTTGTGGTGTCAGCGCTTGAGCGTATATTAGTATGACTAATGTCTCCCTTCTAGATCCTGATAGATTTTCATCCTCTTTTTTCACTTGTCCCTTAGTCGTCTTGTGACTTGAACCCAATTGCTTTGTTTTAGTTGCTGCTTGGTCAGTGGGCCTAGACTTCCCTTACTCGTCAGTTTAGGACTTAAGAAATTTATTATATACATTTAGCTTTTTTTGTAGCTCCTTTGCTAATTTGCAGCCTCGATAATTAGCTGGGAATTACCTTTTACAATTAATACACAATCCTTGGCAACGTTTACATTTAGAGATTAATCTTATGTTCTTACACAGAGGCTCACTTTGGCCTTAGCTATTTTTTTAATAGAGCTTTTCCATTTTGGTTAACCTGTCCCGAACTCCGATATTTTTCTCGGTGAAGCTTTTAGTTTTCCCTTTAATCCGTTGTGCGCCGACATATGCGGCATCGTCGAATTTTCCCCACCTCCGAAGAGAGGGGAGTTTTCAGCACGGCTGTTCTAGCACCTGTTGTTATCATATCTCTCGTTTTCTCCATTGGGTTTTTTATATACATTCTCTACACGCTCGGGATATGGAGGATGGATTTCAGTTACTTCTTACGACAAGCATGACTAACTTGAGTATATTCTTACCCCTACTCGAAAAGTATTCATGATGAACTGGGCAGAGTCGATCTCTACCACGTGAACCGTCTAGAGTTGTATGTTGCATGCTTCGTATTAAATTCTTCCCGAATTTAATTAACCAAATGCTCAATATTTTATATATGGCCAGTTTGTATTGCGTGCTTGTCCGTTTAGCTGCACATAAAAGAACAGCGTTGATTATTCTTGTGTTCGCCAATATTTAGAAGGATTCACTAAAGCGCTGCCTGCATTCCTAGAGCTTTTTTGCTAATTAATTTTGCGTTAAGTTTTGAAGTTTAGCTTGTTCTCGGCCATCATACAAAGCTTTGAAAGCTTTAAATTGCATATTGCTGATCCCAACCCGGATATTTACTTGTTTACGTTCAACATCTTTCCTACCGCGTATAAGAACGGCCTCTTTTTTGTGGTCGACAAAATCTAGACAAGCCCATCAGGGTAGTCTCTCTCCGACGGAGATTGTCGTTTCTGGCTTACACAAGCAAGCGGCTACTCCACTAGCCATAGTATGTTCGCAGAACATTTCATTCCCATTCATAAGTCCAGATGGACTTATCTCAAATTTCGACGTTCGCAGAAGCGTTGTTGGAACCGATTGATTTATATCAAGCCTGTGGTGTTACTGCACTTCGGCAGAAATCTTCGGTAGTTACGTCGTTTCCATCACAACGATCGACAATTTGTGGCGTACAATAAATTGTGTCGTTAAATTTCACAAAAATATGTAGAACTACTGTTGCCTTCACAATTGTGAAGTGTTGTTTCAAGAATACCCATTTTTCGACCAATATTCGACGCGTTAAGCCCGAGATAGCCTATTATTGAAGTTGTACTTCTTTTCTCCGAGTAACTTTCCAGGGTAGGTATATTTTAGTTAAGGCTTAAGGAGAAAGCAGTATCACCATATAGTATTTAAAATGTTTGCAAACATTATCCTAATTGGGAAGTTGAGTGGGTGATGGAAAGTTTAGATTAGCTGCTACAGTTTTTTTTTTCCTGTGTGATGACTCCGCCAACCACCATCACTCTGACTTCCGTATGCTCCAATTTCTACAGCTGTGTATATATAGGCCACATAGCAAGTGGCAATAAGAACTATAGAATGATATCCTCCTCCTCAAATTCCGCATAAGACAAAAGAAAGAGAGAGCATAGTGATAAGCCCAGTTCCACGAATTGGGAGAAAAAGCCATCAAAAAAGAAAAGTGGGAGAGCAACGACGAATCTTAAAGAGGTGGCCCCAATCATGTACATATGTTACGTACCTCTCCTTGAAAAAGCGAATCAATCGAAATTGACGAGACGTTTGCAACGCCACGCGTTATTAAACGAGTTTACAACTGGAAAGTGCTGGAGTTACAAATTGTTGATTAGCTTGGTGGTAGGGAAAGAGCCCAGTATGGGCCCAAAGGAGGTACTCCGTGCACGCTTCACCGTATGGAACATACCGAGGGTTAACCGAGAGGTACCTTGTAAAGCTCTGGCTTATAAGTTTCCTCCTGTTGATTTCAATATAAAATCAAGTGCGTTAAAGGCAAATTCAAGAAAATGCGATCCTGTGCACAAAATATAAAGCCCCTCCAGGTCCCCCAAGGGTACAGAGGTTGCGGGGATCCGTATTTGGCAGTGGCGGCTTATAAGAAAGTGAACGGAAACTTGGTAAGGATGATGGTAAGGCATTCTGTAAACTTCGGATCGTTTTAGCCCTCCCGCCCGATTGATCCTCCTGTGGTTTCCTTCCTGTTCCCGGTTCACCCTGAGGAAAGAAGAGGGGACATCATAGCCGATGAGGTTCCTGCACACCCGTAGCACTGAGAAGTGTAACAACGGTCCTCCGGGCGGTTAGGTTCCTGGCCCAAACGGGGTACCGAGCGAAGTTCTCAAGGCTATGGCTGCTGAGAAACCACATGCGCTCCTGTTTAATGGGTGCTTACGTTCCGGACTATTCATTGGAAGCTGAAAACTTTAACTCCTATGTAATTATTTTGAATAAAGCGAAACCATTCCCCCTCCCAACTCTGTCGTTATACCGACCTCTTTTTATACAAAAAACACTAGGAAAATCTTGGAAGGCCTTTCGACGTGCATTGGGGTTGGCGAGGCTCTAGGTATCACGAAGCAGACCGGGCAGCTCCCATGTCAAGAGCGCATTTAACTCGGCAAGATGGACTGAAATTTGGTCCATAATCGACACCCGAGAAGCTTTGAGACGAGGAAGTGAGATAAGAGATAAGGTGTAGCAGACAAAAGATTATTATTGAAGATTGAAAAGAGCGTTCGAGACAGAGTAGAGTCCTGGAGCACACCAGCATTTATTTTGTGGATATCAGACTTGAAACCATCCAAGACAACTTGAATCAAACACGCAAAACTGACTTCCTTTTGTGGCGTTCTAGTAGCATTTCGGACATGCAAAATAGCCTTTCGACGTCTCTCGGCTTGAGTTCATGTGGAACCTAATTTCCTTGCTTTTGAATATATCCAGCTGCTTTTAAACGTTTCGAAATGGCTGCTTGAGTGACACCCAAATATTCTGTGAGCTCTTCTTGTGTTTGGCAACAATCTTCATAGAGTAATGCTTCCAGTTCTTCATCTTCAAACTTTTTTTGGCTGCCCAGGACGTTCATCGTCTTCCAAGCCAAAATTACCACTTTTAAATCTTGCGAACCACTTTTAGCACATTCGCTCAGTTAGCGCATGTTCACCCTAAACTTCCACCAAAAAACGATGACTTTCGGCAGCAGTTTTCTTCATATTATTGTAAAGTAATGAAGAAGAACTCCCCCCAAAAACACTTTTTCAGGCACAAAGTTCGACATATTTGAATGAAAAAAAATTATTGTTGTTTACGCTTCAAATGAATGACATTTGTTACGCCATCTCTTAACAAACAAACCCAGTACTTATGACCATGTTTTTTGTTTTGGTATTTTTGATGCGCGTGCTCGTTTTTTTTTTTTGCATTTTTGTTTTCTTTAACGATGTGCGATTTTTTTTTCGCAGTTGTGCACCCATCAGTGGTCGACTCGGTCAATGTATTCTGCTAATATATTTGTGCATATATATGTACATACGTCGCTTCCTAAAGTTCACTTTTTGGTGGAGAAGTTGCGTAGCATTAACTGTCACTAAACCGTTGACTTACAACCATTTCATCTTTACCTTCATGAACATCGTGCATCATCATCAGTAGCAAAAGTAAAAAAAAAAAGTATAAAAGAGTCGGCATCTGATCATGTGCAGATTGAATAATAAGAACTAGTGCCTAGCAAATACGGCTTACCATCATGATGGCTTGTAACCAATCTTGACTTTGTTGAAGCATTTTACTCAACAACAGCGACCAAATCAACGATGGCTTGTAAGCAACAGCAACAAAGGTCAACAGCAGAAAAATTTGATAGAGGAAAAAGATTTAAGCAAAAGCAATGCATTAGATAGTCATTCTTCTTCTGACCGCCGAACAAAGTGTTTCGATAAAATAATTAATCAATCGTTGATTTTTTTTACTTTCTCCGCAACCGAATCCATAACTCCCGTATATATTTGGTACATCCGCTCTGAATTCTCACAACCCGCTATCCATCGGTTCTTGCATGCACTCAGGCATTGCCTTCGCCGTATAACAATGGTATGGCAATAGCAGTATTCGGTTCTCAATCATTTTCATTTTCATTTTTAATGCATTTTATTTCACTCTTCTTAAATTTACTATACTTACATGTTAACAGAAAAAACGCTTAAAAGCTAGCTTAACATAACTTAATTAATTTATTCTAACTTATTGGTCCTCCAAGCGGGCGCTCTAAACTAAACTATATTCTTATTCTATGTCTTTCGACGTCTAATTTAACATTTTAAAAAAATTGTTATTATTCAATAACATTTAGTTAAACTAAGAAAATATTATGTACGTAAAAAAACTTAAACATTTAACTTAAACTGCTTAAAATAAGTACCTACGCTAACTTATACTAAACCCTAAATTAAGAAACCTAACTATATATACAATTTAACCTAATCGAATTGTTAGCCAACTTTAAGTTGCTAATCTAACTGTTGTAAATCCAAGGTTGCTAACATTCAATACTTTAATGCTACCCCAACCTATGTAAGTCGGCCATTTGCAAAACATTTCTTAACTCTTCACTATGTTTTGGTGCTGCAGAACAACATCTTTTTTTATCGCGTTTTAAAACCCCCCTTCTAAACCCGAGATGTTCAACATTGCCACTTGCGACGTCTTTGCCGTAGTTGAGTTGTCTCTGACCAACTGTACGAGCTACGTGAAAAATTAACTGTACCTGTCCTCGATTAGCCCCCTTTCATGTCAAAATAGAGGAACGCTTAACGGGGAACGAAGCCTTTCAAGCGAACACACTTAATAGCAAGTGGCAGCCCGTGTTGCCAACGATCGAGAACTTTCGCCATTTCTTTCTGGTGTCCTTAGAGGCCCCAGACAACGACGATATAAACAGAATGGTTGTAGACTTCTTTAAGTTGATTTTCAATTCCCAGTCGTTGCAAAATCGCCTAATTTGTTCGAAGTCACGTTGCAAAAGTATTGTTATTTTTGGATCTGTTCTGTACGCTATCAAGACGTCTGCGTACGCCATTCTATGGGGAAGTCAACCTATCAAATCGCTTGTGTAAATGCTTAATAAGATCGGCAACTGTGCGACTTGCAGACTGTTTTTGATGTGAAATATTCCAAAGAAGTCGCATCGGTATTTTTACCGATGAACTGTCTGTTGGTGAACATATGGTATTATGAAGAATATACAAAAGTGGTTTACTGAAGCCCAGCCCGGTCAGTCTGTAGAAAAGTCCCTCTAACCATACGGTGTCGAAGGCCTTTTCCAAGTCAATCAGGCAACTGGTTCATGCTTTTATTCCATTGGATATATGACACCAGCTTAGACACGGCATGTATTACATCATGCCCCGCCCTATAACCGAATTGATTATACGGAACTATATTTTTGTTCTCAACCCACTGAGTTAAAATCCTATTGATAATCTTTTCGAACACCTTTTTTATATTTCTTTATTCTCAATTAGGTAATCTATTTTAAGTTGCTTAACAATTCTTACTATGCATATGTATCCTAATTTGGAGATTAGTTAGTGACATTTTTATTTAGTGGGAAAAATAGAGTGAAATGACATTTCAAAATTTACACTGTGGGGTGGACAAGCATTTCTTTGTATATTCATTACATTTTTAAAAAATTCAATTGCTTACAAAGAAATATATGATATATATTAATAAGAGTTAACATAAATTCATAAAATTAAGAGTTAAAAAAGTTAAAAGTTAAGAAAGAACTCAAATAATGAAGCGTAACAAAATTTCGATTTCATTGTGATTAATCGCAAGAGGCCACGATTTTACTCTTTTAAGAAATACAGATGTAGTTCTTATAATTCGTATATTCTCGGGTAGACTATTAAATAGTTTACAGGAAACAATTGAGAAAAATTTCCGAAAGCTTGATGTGTGAAAAGGCGGAATATGTAAGACGGTCCCAGTATTGCTCCGTAGATTATGGGTGTTAGATATTGGACTCTGCATATAGCCACCTCTTATGAAGAGTATTTTGAGAACTTTAAAAAAGTATAAATATCTTACAGGCATGATATTTATTCTTCTAAATAATTCTATAGAGTGGGTTAGGCGAGCTGATTTGCTTACTCTTCTAATTGCGGACTGCTGTAGTTTATTAAGGTATGTACCACCCCATGCGCTTATTCTATACTGCAGTCTGGAGTGTTTTTAGGGTCTGTGTAGGAATAACTACTTTCTAAGACGGTAAAAGATGCGTAGAGAAGATTGCAGATACTTTTTTAAACTTGAGATGTGTTCGCTCAAGTTCACTCAAATTTCGGTCAATAATAATATTGCAAAATAACAATGCAATTCGTCGGCAAAAGCCTTTCCTATATTGATTATATTTGAACTACTTAAATTATTCCCAATTTTTAATTTTGTGTTCTGTTTTTAAAATAAGATGCAAACCATTCTAAGATAAAACTGCGAAACCTCACAAAATGAAGTTTTTCCAAGAGAATGGTGTGATTAACCATGTCGAAGGATTGGTAATATCAAGAAAGAGTCCGGCGCAATATTTTTTAATATCAAGCTTTTAACGGTTTTCTCGAATTGTAGGGAGTAAGGTAATGGGTCTGTAGTTGCTTTTATGTTATCTGTTGCCCTTTTTATAAATAGGAATTATATTTGCACAATGTAACAAATCTGGAAAATTTCCAGAAAAGATACTCAAATTAAAAATATGAGCCAAAATATCAACGACATTAAGGGCTATTTGTTTCATTAAAATGTAAGAAATTCGATCGTTACTACAAGAGTTTGAATTTTTAAGACTGTTTGTTGTTTTTAACAACTCAAACACTGTAATGGGTTCAAAGAAGAAGCTGTTACTTACATGTGTGTGGTTCCCAAGGCCAGATGCAGAGCAATAGCTGCAGACGCTTGGAAGGTCTGATGGGAAAGATATTTGTCCCACTGAATCAAAGTTGTCATTAAACTCGTTTGCAACTGCTGTGGGATCGGTGATTTCAATATTCTCATTTTTTAGAACAATTAATTCATTATGGTTTATAGCTCTGCGATTAATAATGCTTTTTACAACCTCTTATTCCTTTTTAAGAATTCCTTGTGAACTTCTTATTCTACTTTAATAGTACCTATCACGGCAGACTTTAATTTCGTTATTAATTTTTTGACACAGCTACAGATATCAATATGACCAGCTAAAACTTTTAAAAATAGTTCATACGAATATGAAGCATTTATAATGGTGTAGACTTCTTCCCAACTTTCACGCAACAACTTACCGTTATGTTGCCTGTAGTTTATTTTAGTTACTTTAAGAGGAGCGGTAACAATAGACTTTTTGTTGTTAAAGATATTTAGGTCAAACAATCATGAGTAATTTTTAGATCATAGTTTACACCGGCACAAAGATTGGTTTCTAACTTCTTAAAGCGACCAAATATATGATCAATGCAAGCATTAGAAATCGGTCTTGTAGCTTTATTAATGAACGATGTTAAACCATGCTCTGCCATTAAGAATGTGCCAACTGCAGCGTTACAACTTAAAATATCCACATTAAGATCGCAAAGAAGCAAATGACGCAGGAGATTTTTATGATATCAGCGCTATTTAAACTATAACAGTCAACCTTAAACTCATCTTTAGGCTAATACGAATTACTGACGAATACGACTACCCCTCCCGTACAATACGAATCGTTAGTGTTAGTGTAAAACTCGTACTTTGGAATTTTGTAGTCTTCTTTTTCGCATGAATAAATCCATATCTCGGACAAAAAAATAAAGTCTAGCAAATTCACAAAGCCGTCAATATTACAGAGTAACGTTTTGATGAACAATTAAAACGTGTATCTCATTCTTAGAATAAGAATAAAACATACTATCATAGACAGCCAATTCTACATTTTGGCGATGAGAAGTAAAATAGCGAATTAGGTTTTGATCAAGTAAAAGTGTGAAAGTAAAAAAAAAAGATAATAAAAACAGTAATTTTAAAGAAAATGGGAAAGTGAAATATTAATTTTGGTAAGTGGAACTTAATATATATATACATATGGTAAGTACAGTTATACAAGTTGTATATAGTTATACAACTCTTATAAATAGTTCAATCAAAAAGAATGGTGTAAGTGCGCCTTCATTAGAGTGCGAAATAAATCAGTTGCTAAAGTTATAAGTACAATTCTATTGAATTGGTGCAATGGTGCCTTCATTAGATTGAAAAATCAATCAGCTGGTAAAGCTATAAATATAATTCTATTGAATTTTTGCAATGTTGCTTTCATTAGATTGGAAAATATATAATAATATACATATATCAATTGAATTGGTGTGGAGCGCATTCATTAAATTGAAAAGTTGAAAGAGACATTTTATATGACACTATGTATTTTTTTTTTCAAGACGGACATATTGCCCTGTCTTGAAAACTTTCTTATCGATGGAGGCAATACTTCCATGGGTATAAGATGACAAAAATGGAAAAGGGCTCTTAATATTTATATGGAAGTTGCAAATGTCGTGTTTCCAGTTAAAAAGAGAGTAATCTTGCTTCATTTTGAAGGACTTGGCTTACAGGAGATTTTGTAGATTCTCCCAGGAGCGAATGCTGACCTATTCAAGGAAGGCGATGTTTTCTTGATAGCCGTAGCGGAATTGGACAATTATTTTTTGCCAAAGATATACGAACAACATGTATTTAGACTAAGACAGGAACAAGAAGTTTGAAAAATTTTTGGTACGGCTAAGATAACAAGGAAGTAAATGTGGATTTGAAAAAGTAGATGAAAATACTATATGTAGATAAAATTATTGAAAAGTGCTGATCACAAGAATTAAGGAAGAAAATTTTGACGATATGTGACAGTGCGACGTTAGGAAAAATAATAACTTAAGCTAATACACTAGAAATTGTAAAACAGCAATTGGAAGAATACGAAAGCACACAAAGAACACAGCAAATTAACGAAATAGTTAGCATAGAAAATAATAGATTTAAATGAAATAAAAAAAATCAAGATCGATTCAAAAATATAGAAAAGAAAACTTGTGGTAAGTGTAGTAGTAAAAACCATTTTCCTCAAGATATAAAATGTTGAAAAAGGGACAAAAAATGCCATACTTGCGTCCGATTAAGACATATTAAGACAATATGCAACAATGTACAATACAAAAGAGAAAATTGTTTGATAGAAAGGAAAATAATACATCAGGGAACAAAAGAGTAAGGAAAGAGGTGGTTGACTATGTAGAGGAAGAAAGCGAGTAGGTCTTTCATTTAGATGGAGAAATTGAATGCAAAGAGGGATGTATATAGTTACTGTATTCATAATATATTCAGGGTGTAAGTGTAAGTTGTTAACAGGTAAGACATGGGAGGACAAAATAAAAGGATTATAGTTTACAATCAAATTATGAAACCAAACAAAACTTTCATAACTCCATTATAATTCAGAGATTCATTTCAAAGCGAAATAGAAGTAGGGTAAAAAAAACAAGAGATACATTTTATGTCAAATCAGGGGGAACAAAAAATCTGTTAGGAATGGAAACTGCTATTATTTTGCAAGTGCAAAAGATCTGGATATATGTGAACCAAGTGGAAGATTTCACCGATTTCACAGCCCTGCAGGAGAATACCAATTTCCTTGTAAACTAAGGTGGAAGAAAAAATAAAAGAAATTCTTCATTGCGATATAATTGAAAAAGCAAGATGGCCGCCGAAATGGGTATCGCCCAATTCTTCCATGGTATTATTTTGTAATCAAATAATAAAATACGATTACGCATAGACATGAGACGGGCAAACGCTGCTATCATGCGCGAAAACCACTCACTGGATAATGGACCAATTATTACCACAATTTCGAAAGGCAACCTATTCTTTAAAACTTCATATAAAGAACGCTTTCCATCAAGTTAATCATTATATATATTGTAGTTTGAGATATATCACGACGTTTATATCACCAAAAGAAGAAAAGGCTTATTCGATGTTGTAGGTGTTTGCAATGACAGAAGAACAACATAATAAGCGACTGAAGCTACTGGTTAAGACACTATGGGAAAATAATATCTTTTTAAATGATCACAAATGTTCTTTTAAAGTGCACCAGATCGAGTTTTTGGGAAGGCATTAACCCCTTGAAAAAATATGTAGACAGAATCACTAGTTTTAACCGCCCTATAACAATTGAAGAACTCCAAAGCTTCTTGAGATTAGTTAATTTTGTCGATAAATGAATTCCTAATCTGGTTACAAGAACATAGTCATTGAAAAAATTGTTAAGAAAAGTATTTGAAAAAAAAAAAAAAAAAACGTAAAACTAAGTGGATTCTGGATTAGAGGACAAGATTTAGCGTTTGAAAATCTAAAAATATCTCTGAAAAGTATGCAGAGTTACCTACCTACGTATCTACTACGATGTGGATGATAAGACGCTGGTAATTCCAAATGCAAGTCCGGTGGGACTAGGGGCGGTGTTGATACAAATAAATATAAAGGGCCCTAGGATAATAGCCTTCGAAAACAGAACGTTGACAAACTGCAAGCGTAAATATGGTCAAACGGAAAAGGAAGCTCTTGCTTTGGCCTGGACAGTAGAACATTTTAATATACAATATATCTATTTCGAAAAGTATTTGGTTTGGTAACCGACTATAAGCCTTTGGAAATAATTTTTGACCCTAAATCAAAACCGTGCGCTCGAATTGAAAGGTGGGTTTTAAGGCTTCAATCATACAATTATTAGACTTTGTACAAGCCGGGCAAAGCGGATATAGCTGACCCCTTATTACGATTATGTAAATATTCCCACACCCCTGCCAGGGGAAGTGGGAAGTCACGAACCATTTCTACATCCATTCAGGACATTTGTGAATTCTCGGACACTGATCCTGAAATTACCAAGGTAAAGAAAAGTATTTATAACAAGAACCGGGATGATTCTGTGAAAAGGCATACAATTTTTGAAATCGATCTTTGTTCTTTGTTCTATATTTTTAAGAGGAAATAAAATTGCTATCCCTGAGAAAATGAGAAAAAATGTTTTGGATGAAGCACAAATAGGTCATAGCACAATAGGAATAGTTGCTATAAAGGGCCGGCTTAGAACGAAAATGTGGTGGCCAGAAATTGACAAAGATGTCGAATATCTTATTAAAACATGCGGAGGGTGTAGAATTGTTGTTCCATGGGTGGTTATTTCTATTGATCTAATGGGACCACTCCCAAATAACGAATTTCTTTTCGTGGTAGTAGATTACTATAGTCGTTATAAGGAAATTAAAGTTTGTACAAGTACTGCTAGCTCTAACATTATAAACGTGTTACGAGTAATTTTTATCAGGCCTGGATTCCCGTATCAATTACAGCTGATACTGGAAAGCAATTTATAAGCTCTGAATTTAAGGAGTTCTGTAAAAATGCAATATCATACTTTTTAATAGCATTCCATATTAGCCGGAACAAAATGGAGAAATTAATAACATAATTGAAAATAGGAAAAATTGAAGGGAAAGGCCTTAAGGATAGTTTGTGGGAACACCTAATGATGTAAATTAGTATTCCTTATTCGGTGACTGGGAAAACACCTTCAGAATTATTCAGGGATTCAGATTAAACATCGACATCGATAGAAAAAAAAATGATTCCGAAGTACGAGATAGGAACAAAGAAAATAAATGAAAAGTAAAAATAATACGCTGACAGAAAAAGAAAGAACCATAGTTCTGATATTAGTGTAGGGGATAAAGTGTATATAAAAAAAATGGATAGACAAAACAAGCTGAGTCCAAACTTTAGCGTGACTCCACATACAGTAGAAAGACCTCGCGAGAGAAATATCACTGTAAGGAACGCTCAAAGAGGTAAAATTTTGGGGGGAAATATTGTCCATTTAAAAAAAAATTAAAACAAAATTTTAAATTATGTTAATTTGAATTAATTCAATTTTATCATATATTTGGATGAGTTGCATTGTTATTATTTATTGAAGAAAAACGGAATTGTTGTTTTAAATTTAGAGACCACTTTATTTATTTTGATGCAACTTCGTTGGTAAAAAATAAAATAAAAATAAATTTTTTTAAAACATAGAAGAGATATAGTACGAGCATATTCCTGAATCGATTATTGAGATCAAAGGCAATTAATGATGAATACCTACAACCTAGGGTAAGTACATTAACAGAGATAGAGAATAGGTGGGTGCCATTCCACCTTTGCTTACTCTTCTCTCCATCATCTCTTTGATTGTCTCGTGTGCATGCATGATCAAGTACGAGTCAGTCTTAACTTGACCTTAACGTGGTGTGCATTGTTGAGCCGACTCTACAGGATGTCTTATATTGACGACTTTAGTGTCCTGGTCTCCACGTAATGTCTGTAAGTAAACTGCCTGTACAATTTTTTGAGTCTTGACAGTAGTCCACTTTTGTGTCGATGCAGTGCGTCAATGGCAGCATTGCGGAATAAATCCTTGTTCGGTGTGTATTCATATCGAGATATTGTAATGTCCATCGTTTGTTTAATTGTTTGGTCTAATTGTCTTAGGTACCTATCAAGCTCCTCGCTGGAAAGATTCCTACTGGTAGGTAGAGTGAATTCGAGGAGGGCGCTCTTCCTAACATTCAACAAGTCTTACTGGAATTGTAAAAATGCCTAGGAACAAACTCCTCCAGCTCCGCAATTTCGTTAGGAATTGTTATTTCGGTATTAAAATCGCAATGGGCACTGTCGTACACGAATGTATGCAGACAGTTTAAAGTTAGTAGATTAATCCCAGTCAGTTATGTCCGTACGTCATTTGCGCACAACACATGCCTTCAGAACCTTGAACCCACGTAAAACACCTTTGCACATTATTCAAAATTTTAATTTTTTTTTCTAATAAAGATTGCGACATAATCTCCTTGTGTGGAGTTGGGTTGGTTTCATTTTCTACTATTATATTAACTGCGTTTTAGATTGTGCTTATCGGTAAGCTTAGTTTCGCTAGCGAAAAGCACATCAGGGTTTGCTCCACCGTGTGTGTACCCATTACAACATGAAGTGCGTTAGACCCGGCAGCAGCGCGTAGATCTGATCCACCCGCTTATCCTGTACCTATACATGACGTTGAAGCTGAGCCATCCGCCCTTGAAAAGAAAGCAAGATAGCTAGCACTTCAGGTACAGCTTCCTGTGCTCCAGTCGCTGTAGCCAATAAAGCAACCGTGGCTTTTTACATCATTCTACCCCTTCCTTCCGCCATTTGTGCGAAGGTTATTCGGGGCGTGACAGCCAGAGTTTAAAGCTGAGCGGGTGGATGCATAACATCCACTTTCTGGTGTCGAACCATGCTTTCTTTATATCTTGAAACTTCAGACAACCTCGATAGTTAGCAGTGTATCTGCATAAAGCACTTGAGAGTTGGCTTTTGTCTGACTCTCTCTCCTGCTCCAAAGCATATTCCTGTGAAATGTGGTTCTTTCCACACTTAAACATAACCTTTTACAAGGTCAGTGAATATTATCCTGCCTGATATAACATACTCTTCGAGTTCAACGGCCTACTGAAAGCATCGGTTCCCATTAGATCACCGAAATCAAGCAGTGTCGCGGTAAGGATGTAGGTGGGTGACCACAAGGAAACTCAGTACTCCGCGTGATATTGACAAAACGCGCCACATGATTTTAAAAAAATTGTTAGAATTTAAACTAGCATGTTATTGTGTTTATTTATTTACTAATTTTTGGTTTTAAACGGATTCAACAGAGAAGTTGATAAAAATACTTCCACCGCATCACCATTAAGGTTGGAACATATAGTATAAGCGTTGTGTTTTATGTGAAGAGAATGTTCATGAAAAGAAATAGGCACAACATCAAATAAAAGATTCACATAAAAGAAAGAAAAGAAAACTCGAAAATTAATCAATTAAAAACAAAGATGTGAACATTTTAGATGTGAATATATTCATCAATAGTAATTTGCGTATACTCAAATAATTATTGGAAAGGGAAATAGAATCACATAAGGTTGAAATGGAATTCTTAGCTGAGTTTGTGAAAATTAGTTTAAATAATGATATGATTTTTAAAAAATATACAAACCAAAATAGTGTCTACACTAAGGAAAAATGAAATACGAGAACATCTAGATTCTATTTTTAAAAAATAGAACAATTCCAAGAGAGAAATAGCTATTAGATATTAGCTTTAATAAAATGGAAAAGTGAATGTGGATCAATATCAACCTATAAGGTGATCTATATTATCCGACTTAATAGTTTAACTTATTAAAAAACAATATATTAATATAAAACATTTAGAAAGGTATTGTTTTAGAAGCACTCAATAAGAAAGTTTTTATAGATCTCTTTGGGCAAGCACCGTACTACACCTATGTACATACATACCTGTATAAATAACAAACAACTACAACTGCAGTAAAAAATTATGGACGGGGGTACGGAAAAAACTAGAAAAACTAGTTCAAAGGCTTATAACTTGGAGTTAGCTTTAACCAGAACAATACCAAAAAGACAAAGCGCAAGTATTCAGGAGATGAGTTTCCAGAACTCCCTGTCATAAACAATGACAGCTATATACCTTGATATACAGTTTTACAGGGTCGGAAAAAACAGGGGTAAGTACCCGCCCCCTCTCTTCATACAACCCCATCCAAATTAACCGTGGGCTTGAATTTATTTAAAAAGATATTTTGGGAGTTAAGGCCATGAGATCGAGAGACCTTCTTCTTAAAGTACTAAACGTTAATATAGGGTTTTCTAATATCGACTTGACAAATTTTTTTTAAATAAAAGGCAAACCATTTGAGATATTTCAAAAACTTTATTATTGGCTTGAAGTACAATTAAAACGTATATGAATGGAACTCTATTTCGTTCATATGGCCACCGCCGGCACGTTTGCAGCGGTCGATTCGTAAGACCCAATCTTCAACGACTCGGCCACACATTTCGGCCGAAACGGCCGCTATTTCGCGTTCAATGTTGGCTCTGAGCTCTTCCAACGTCGTCGGCGTATTGGCATAAGCCAATGACTTAACGTAGCTCCACAGAAAATAGTCGGTCAATCGACTGGCCCATGTCTTGAGATAATACTTACTCTTCAATAAATTGATTGTAGCGTGTGCTGTGTGTTTGTGGCACCACCCGACCAACAGCGCATATTTTGCTTATTGACGAACCCATTGAGCCAAAAATGAGATTCGTAACTGAAGAAGATTTTGCAATGAAATTCATCATCTTGGCGCATCTTCTCCAGAACCCAATCGGAGAACGTACGTCGCTTCAAATGGTCCATTGGCTTCAATTCTTGAGTCAGCTTGATCTTGTATGAGTGTAAACCAAGATCCTTACGCAAAATACGCCATAATGTGATCTGAGCGATGCCCAATTCTTGAGAACGTGGAATTGACTGATTTGGATCGTTTGCTACGGACGTCTGAACGGCAGCGATTTTTCGACACTTCGACCAACCCGTTGTCTCACTGACATGACAACATCACGCAACGAATATCTAGACTCAAATTTTTGCACTAAACTTGTTATTGCCTGTCTACTAGGGCGAGAATTACAACCGAAATTTGGAGTTAACGCCCTTAAAGTTGCAGTCACCGACTCCGAATTTCTGTAGAAAACTTTTATAATTTGCAGACGTTGCTCGTTAGTGTGCTTTACCGAGATGCAAATGTTGAGTTTACTGAATAAATTGAAAGTGACAGTTTGATGATTAGTGTGAGAGAAATTAAATTCAAAGTTGTCAAGTCCCTATTGGAAAACCCTATATATGTAGAAAATAAATTCATTAAAACCAAGCTCATAGATTCCATATCCATTAAATTTACAAGTGTAAATTTACAAGTGTAAATTTAAACAACCCTATACGATGTGTGTCTTGCCAAAAACTTGGACATACCAAGAATCGCTATACGGGAGCTCCTCTATATAAAATTGCTGTTCTTTCCCTTCTCACGATGAATGCACACTCGTTTTTTATATCAATTGTAACACCGAAGGCCACACCCCCTCCTATCCCTCTTGTCCTGCTTATAAATCCGTTTACGCCTGGCAGATCTATAACGATAACCCATCTCTCTACCAACTCCCTGCTCCCAAGAAAAGGAATGCTGGTAGTACAACAATAGCAGATATTATACAAATTCGCATAGGAAAATCAAAACAACATGTAAAGGAAAGCGAACCAAAAAACTCCACTGAACCCTCTCACTCCGCCGAACTGTCAGGTTCACAACTAATCCTCCTATCAGACACACAAAAACAAAAAAAAATATATATCATTATTCGAAAACAAAACATTAGAAATAGTATTCATTCATCTACAAAACTAATTCGAAGTATAAAGGAACAAACGCATAGTAATTTAACACAAAATCAAACTACACCATCTTCCACCTTAACCCCATCAAAAAAATGAACACAAAATAATTTCAAATGATAAACAAAATATGTAACTGTCACCTATTTCGAACTCCGAAAATGACGTTGACATGGAAGCTGATGATTCTGAGAAAGTACCCCATACACCTGCTTACTCATTTAAAATAAAACAAACTCTCTTAAATAACACAGCTCTTAAATATAATACAAAAAACTACTTACACTCCAGAATAATTTCGAATTTACTTCCAATGGAACATAATTGCATTGCAAGAAACTCACATAATTCCCAAAAGTGTACACTTATTCAAAATGAAAAATTTCAAACCATTTCACTTTAATAAGAATATTGTAAAGCAGTCCTCCAGTTTGCTTTATAGTACCAAAGAAATCCCAGATAGAACTCATATAAAAATAACCAATATTTATAGAGAACACGATGTTCGAGTAAATATGGATATATTAGATGGTATCCCAGGTACTAAAGTTGGATGCCACCATTTTATTCGGGGTCATAATTCTCTTTGGGGCTCAGACGCCACAAACAGTGCAGGTACATTGCTTAAAAACTTTGTCAACGACCGAAACCTTATCATTATGAACGATGGTTCTCCAACCTTCTTCAGTACGAGAAATACATTTTCCGCAATTGATGTTTCATTAGCAACTCAGGATATGGCACCCTACTTTCATTGAGAGATTCTTCCCCAGGGAGAATGTAGAGACCACATAACTATTATAATTCGTTCTCATGATCGGAGACTTAACATCAAATTCACAGCCCGCTTTAAGGAAGAACTCGCCAACTGGAACTTATTTGAAAAAACAACAAAAACTCTATCACTGATATTTCGACAGCCCAAAACACCAACCCGGAAGCCTCAAAAATCAAAAAGATAATTTGAATTGCCGCAGTAAAATCAATCCCTGAAACAAAGAAAAACACTTTTCATTGCTGGTTAAAAATAAAAAATTTGACCTGGAAAACAGATCGAAGGTTTCCAACAACTGAAAACTTTATTGTATAAATTGAAACGAGAATCTATCCAGTCAAAAAGATTTTCTTGGGAAAAATTCGTTAACTCAATGAATACAGCGCTAGGTATGCGTACTCTGTGGCGCAGAATACGATCATTACAATGCTCCAGATCCCATCAAGAGTTTTCATACATGAGTCTCGATAATAATAGAGTACAAAACGATCCTGCGATGTTAGCTAACATATTCGGAAAAAAATGGAAGGAGTTCAGCGAAGACATCACTTATCCCGAATCTGTCATCGAGGACTGAACCAATTTTAATCTCTACGAGCTTCAGATAAATAAGAACCAATACGAACTACTTAATGAATAAACAACACGACTGGAATTTGACATGACTCTTAGAATGGCAAAAGACACTACACCAGGCGGACCCAAGAGGATAAGATAAGTTATAGGATGGTTCAGCTGTGTTCGGATAACCTCAAAGATAGACTCTACACTCCATATAAGAATATTTAAATGAAATCTTAGCTCAAACCAATTTTTAAAGACTCTCGAAATCGACATAGTTTCGATGAGTATCGACCTATCTCGCTGCTTCCCATTCTCTCCAAAATTATTAAGTTTAAGTTTAATTTTAAGTTATAGCTTGTATTAAGCCGAATAAATGGGGGCTTTCGCCCCCACCAAAAAATTAAGATGAGTTTCCAGAACTCCCTGTCATAAACAATGACAGCTATATACCTTGATATACAGTTTTACAGGGTCGGAAAAACAGGGGTAAGTACCCGCCCCCTCTCTTCATACAACCCCATCCAAATTAACCGTGGGCTTGAATTTATTTAAAAAGATATTTTGGGAGTTAAGGCCATGAGATCGAGAGACCTTCTTCTCAAAGTACTAAACGTTAATATAGGGTTTTCTAATAACGACTTGACAAATTTTTTTTAAATAAAAGGCAAACCATTTGAGATATTTCAAAAACTTTATCATCACTTATCCCGAATCTTTCATCGAGGACTGAACCAATTTTAATCTCTACGAGCTTCAGATAAATAAGAACCAATACGAACTACTTAATGAACAAACAACACGACTGGAATTTGACATGACTCTTAGAATGGCAAAAGACACTACACCAGGCGGACCCAAGAGGATAAGATAAGTTATAGGATGGTTCAGCAGTGTTCGGATAACCTCAAAGATAGACTCTACACTCCATACAAGAATATTTAAATGACTGGCGTTTTGCCACACGATTGGAAAAAATCTTAGCTCAAACCAAATTTTAAAGACTCTCGAAATCGACATAGTGTCGATGAGTATCGACCTATCTCGCTGCTTCCCATTCTCTCCAAAATTATTGCGAGACGAATAAGTTGGTTTGCAGAAAAAAAGATGAATTCGGGACAACATGCTTGCAGACAGAACAGAGGTGTTCATACACTTATCCACCTGTTGGAGCATAGGCTCGCAGAAAATCTTTCAAAAACTAAACACAACGTAATCATGTCAACTGATTTACAAAAAGCATATATGGTGCCAAGGCACTAGTGCAATTGCTCCACCATCAAAAGCGAATTTACTGCACGTATGCAGGAACAGAAATTGTCAACCGGCTCCATTGGACGTAACTTTTAGTGGGAATCTTAAATGAAATCTCCATTTCAAAAACGTTAAAAAGAAGAAACAGTCTTCTGAAAATGATATGCTCCAAAAAAAGGAACCCATCTGGAAACAGCCTTCAGGATAGCAAAAACCCTCGTTGAAGGTACTTTGCAGCACTGTTTTACCACCTACATGTGGACAACAATAAAAACTGCAACGCTATCGACGCTGGAATTAATAATTGCTTCTGAGCAGCTTCAGGATTCCTTAAATCAACTAAAATCGAAGCTTTATAGTACATATTGAAACTGGGTATCAGGCTTTCCAGAATTTTGGCAAAACAAGATTTGTTAACTTAGCAATTATCAATCAAACACACCCCCTCTATGGTATTGCAAAGGAAATTTTAACTTCACGAGAAAGTAAACGATAAAAACTCCTTCTCTGCAATTTCTCGAATACTTAGCTTAAGGGCTAACCAAGAGAACTAATAGTTCAATAGCATACAGTATACCTTCCTGGAAAAGAAACTTAATACAAATTAATACGGATCTAGCTAAGTTTAAGAAGAAGAACACCTCTGTTGAATTGTTCCAAATGCTACACCACGAGATGATAAAAAAAAATCGACACTGAACATATCTTTTATACCGACGGATCACATAGTGACAACCATTCGTCTTATGCTGTAGTTAAATGGGAAATAAATGCACAAACACCCTCGATCTGTCAAAAAATTCAACCTAAAGAAGCAGGAAGCTACATTGCAGAATTGGCAGCAATAAATAAGGCTATATGTGAAGCACAAATTTATTCTGGACGTAGTATAATTCTGACAGATAACTTAAGCATTCTTAAAAGCCACAGAAATTAAACCAACAAACGCCCTGCACTAGAACTTTTTAGAGATAATCTAACAAGAGATATCACACTAGCATGGGTACCAAAGATGCTGTAAATTACCCACTGACTTTTGAGTCCCCAAAATTCTACCAATTGACTCGGCAAATATTCCGAACACAGCAGAAGGAGGAGTTTGCTGACAGTTGACAAAATTGTCTTACATTCCTTCAAACACACAACCCCCACAAACATCGCATACCATAAAATAAAAGTTAATCAGGGAAAATTGAATGAGAATACTTCGAATCAGATTTGGAAAAACATTATTCCCCATTAAACATCTATACACTGGCAAGAATCCTGCCGGACTGAATTATTTATTTGGTATATATTTGTCGAATGTCTTCTATCACGTCAGATAGACCTGTCACTGGAAAGTACTCGTATATCACAGCAATTAGCAAATATACTCAACCCCTCGGATTACAACACAATTGAACAATTAAATTCAACGAAATATAATTACTTATGCCTGTTACTATTTAACTTTTTGGAATCTTGTTGCTGTTGATTTTCAAAAAAAAAAAACTCGCTGCGATGTCAAGCGGAAGAGTGCCGGACTAATTTGGAGAATGGTCGTGGGTGAAGATGGTATATGGGCGCTACGCGATTGTCCTTCCGTTCCACCTACCACTGGTTAGAACCGGGGCTAACAACCGGCATATTTTAAAAAATTTCTTTACTTAGTCTAATACAAAAGATCTTCAAAACTAACTTATACTTTAACTCCAAAAATAAATGCAAGAAAAAAAAAAAAAAAAACAATAACGCCAGTTCCACATGAAAAAAAAGAAGAAATGAAAAAATAGAGTGTTCGAATCGGGATTAGAACCCTTGCCCTTGCCACGCCGAAACCTATCCTTAAAAGTTTAAAAGTTTGTGTGCTTCGACCCGGCCTGATCTGTTAAGGTATTTCATAGCCACTAATATACTTTTCTATTCACTTATTTTTAATTTTTAATTTCTATTTTAGATTCATGTTAAATGTACTATATGACAGATTTTAGGTACAGATTTGTATAGATGCATCAAAGGATACCTTACGTATGGATGTATAATATACCGGGTGAGTTTTTTAACTTGAGACGTCCAAATTACTCGAAAAATACGATATATCGCGAAAAATATTTCAGACAAAAGTCACAAGGTTTTGAAGGGGACATAAGATGGTGACCACGAGTTTGACCTTGAGACCCATTTTCAAGGTCAAACGAAGGTCACTTTTGATTTTTTATATGATAATTCCTGATTTTCATTGCTCAGTCGTATTTCTCGTAGGCTCGTCATTTGTTTTTACATACTGCGTTTAGCATAACCCAACAGCAACGACATGGACGAAGCAGTATTTTGTTTCCTTCGGGGTGACTAATTAGAGTGGGTCCCCTTGCCTCCCACTGTTGAATCATTGAATTCTTTCTATTTCGACGCTTATTTCCCGAGACTATTTCAACAAATGCTCGAAAATGTGACCATTTACTTCAATACACTTGTCTATCCGCGCTCTAAATGAACCAACAGAACTGAGAAGTATATCTGGCGTAATCTTCCGGCAAGCTTCAGTTATTCATCTTTCCATGTCCTCACGTGTTGTTGGCTTTTTTCTGTAAACCACACTTTTTAAGTAGCCCCACAAGAAGAATTCAAGTGGTAGGATCAGGTGATCTAGCAGGCCATTGCCTCGGACCGCCTCGTTGCTGGCGTTCAACTTGTCGCAACCAAAACGGGTTTCAGGTAGCTCAGTAATGCATATTATGTCGATTGACCGTACCGTGATTGGTGAAAGTCGACTCGTCAGAGAATAATACCTTGGCGAAGAAAAGGGGGTCTCGTTCAATTTGCTAAAGTGCCCATTGACAAAAGGAAACCCGGTTGCGAAAATTCTCACTAGAAAGTTCTTGATGTTTTGAAACATGATAAGGATGGTATTTATGCCTATGCAATATCTTAAAGGCAGTCGTTTGAAAAACTCCTGATTCACGACTTATTTGGCAACGGCAGCTAACACTGCTATTTCATTTTCCTCAACAGCCACCCTTTCTGACCGATTCCTTTTCTTTGGTTGCACACTTCCTTCACCAGTGAATTGTTGGATGACCCGATAAAGGAAGCGCGCGATCGTATCTGTTCTGGGAAACGTTGGGCGTAAAGAGCAACAGCACCATCGATGTTCCTTCCACTTTCTCCATAAATCAATATCATTTCAATTTTCTCTTGAATTGAAATAGTCTGCATTATTAATCTGGAAAACGTTACTAATAATAATCAGTTCCTCAAAACAAATATCGAACTTCTAAATGAAGTACAGTTCCGTTCAAGTAGAAAAAAAGGGCAGAGTGCACATAATACACTCTCAGATAAGTTTAGGACAATTTGTCTTTATTCGAAATTTCTTTGAGTTTTAACTTCACTCGAGGCGATAATGACTTCCTCAAAACAAATCTCGACCTTCTAACACCCTAATAACGTTGGAAATCGATTTATGATTTAGGCGTGCCAGTGCACTGAATGAATAAGACCTTTGAGACAAAGTCGTGTGCCCCATTGAGGACTACGACTGAGCAATGAAAATCAGGAATTATCATTTGAAAAATCAAAAGTGACCTTCGTTCGACCTTGAAAATCTTAACCTTGAAAGTCTCAAGGTCAAACTCGTGGTCACCATCTTATGCCCCTTTCAGAACCTTGTGGTTTCGGACAAAACATTTTTGCGATATTTCGTACTTTTCGGGAAATTTTGATGTCTTAAGATTCATGGCGCCCTCTGACGGGAAAAGAACGCATTTTTGAAAAAAGTGTTTCATGTAAAAGAATTGTAATTTTTCACGCATATTACGAATCTGTCGAAAAAATAGGGGCTCTCATCAAAAAATCAAAAGTGACCTTCGTTTGACCTTGAAAATGGCTCTCAAGGTCAAATTCGTGGTCACCATCTTATATCCCCTTCAGAACCCTGCGTCTTTTGTCTGAAACATTTTTCGCAATATCGCGTATTTTTCCAGTAATTTGGATGTCTGAAGTTAAAAGTATTTTCAGTATTTTTATTGCAGTATAACAACGACATATATAATAGACCATTCAGCTCTTTAAGCTATAAAATGTTTAAGCTTTCTTGAAAAATTAAATAAAATATTTGTATGGTGTGAAATTTGAATTCAGTATTCCTGCTAATATATTTGTCTGCAATATGTCGAAGGAGAGTTTCATTAAAGCTATTTGTACTATAGAGTCGTTTTACAATATATTAAGGGGGAGTTAATTCCAAAGGCAAATGGCGTGAACGAAAAACTGTCGTTCGGTAACTTGATAAGCAACACGAGGTACAAATAAACTTAAAGATCTATATTACTTGAATGCGAAAACCTTATTTTATCATACAAGTATTGGGGTTGTTGGCTGATTATAATCCTGTGTAGATATTTAATTGTGCAGTAGTCAAAATATCGGTCAAGTGTGCAACCAAGACTCTTTTTGGTATAAGCCGACACATGAGCAAAACGATTTAGGCCGTATACGTATCGCACAACATTGTTAAAAGCACCGTTGAGCTTACATCTGGCAAAGGCGCCGGTTCAATAAAAAAATTCGCAGCCATACATTATCAGAGGAATGAGCACGGCCTTGACCAACATAAGCTTCGTATTTACTGGTGTGAAGCTTTGAGATTGGGAGAGATTTCTAAGACATCCGTATATAGTATTTTTAAAACAGGTGAGCAAACTTGGTCGTCCCAGATTAATTTTGTATTGAACCAAATATCAAGACTTTTGGCTTTGTTTACAAATTCGATAGGTTCATTACCAAGGTATACTGAATGAACGTTGATAAGAGATAACGGATTTCTATTTATGAGAAGACACTTCGTTTTTCTTTTGTTAAGCTGCAGAAAGTTTTCATCTGCCCAGCAATGAATACGTTTTAGGTCATCATTAAAGCATTGCTTACATGAACTGCTTGTTTTCTTTCAACCAGATAAGACCGTATGAGACTAGCGGCTGATGTAGAGAAATTATAGAAGTTTATCAATTTTGATACAAGAAGTTCATGATCAACGGTGTCAAAGGCCTTAGAAAAATTTAGGAGAGCGATAAGGGTGATTTGTTTCTTGTCTATTGCAACTCTCATGTCGTCAGTTACTTTTAGAAGAGCTGATGTGTAGCTGTGATATTTCCGAAATCCAGACTGGTAGGCGCAAAGAATTTGTTCTTGTTGAAGAAAACTTGATATTTCATGGTGTATAACTTTTTCAAATATTCTTTACAAATATGGAAGTATAGCGATAGGTCCTTTTTGGGATTGGTATAATCTTAGCTTGCTTCCAAGCACACGGAAAAGTGGATCTTGTTATTATATTATTGAAAATATATGTTAAAGTTGGAAGTATATAGGTTAATATTAATTTAATAAAAGTTGGGTGGATGTTATGTTAGCTCTAAGCAACGTCGATTTGTTCCACTCGGCCAAATTCAAATAAGTCAGCGTGTGGCGTTTGGATAAGAAAGAGATTTGAGAAAGAGGTATTCCAAAAAAAAAAAAAAATCAACTTAAAAATTGGTCCCCGTTAAGACTCGAACCTACACACTTCGCGTTAACAAAACACGCTACTCTTTTTAGCACCTCAAATGGTCCTACATACTATATTTTGGTGCAAGTTTGGCGGTAAAGTACTGAGCCGCATCATACAGCACAAAATTCTTTCTCAACATAAAACTGAATAAAACTGAATATCCCTTCGTTTTAGGTTGTACTGTCGTGTGGACTGTTGGGAACAAGTGAGTATCCTATTCCTAACATCACTGATCACGCCATTGAGGTTCCTAACCCAGGCTTGAATATCCCCTGATCTATCGGCAATATATCCGGTCTCCGGAATAAGCGGCTTATCACCCTTCACTTGCATTTCGCGACAAAAGAGTACGAAATATGAAGCGGTTTTAAGCACTTTGTGTGTAGAAGTTCGTATCGTGCAGGCAACTTTCGGGAGCAGTATGTCCCAGGTGCGGTGATTGTAGGCTATGTAAGCACGGAGCTTCGTATTCAAGGTCTGATTGTAACGCTCAGGTGGATTTGCTTGAGGGTGGTAAAAGGCTGTAAAATCGAGCGTTACACCATAAGTTAATACCAATTCAGACAGTTCCCGACTTGTGCTCTCTTATCACAAGCGATCCATCTAGGAACGCCAAATACCAAGAACACCTGCACCTCTAGAATCATTTTAACGGCTTTTCCGTGGCTGTTCTCACCGGATAAAACAACGGAAACTTTGGGAAGTAGTTCACCACGGTTAAGATATACCGATACCTTGTCGAACGTGGCAGCGGGCCGACAAAATCGACACACAGCAACTCCCATAGCTAAGTAGCTCCGCTTCTAGCTGCCATAAGACCCGCTGGTTTCTGGAGGCTTGGTTTGGAGACCTGACATACTTTACACCGTAGCAGGTAACATGAAATCATATTCTTCATCTTGGGCCAATAGTACTTAGACGTGACCTTATCGAGAGTTTTTTGAATACCACCATGCCCACTTAGAATGTGATCGTGACATTCATTAAGAGCTTCAATCCTACTCTCTTTTGGAATGGCCTTTTTTCGAGGTCTTCGTGGATTACGAGCGCTGGATAATTTTTCGGAAGATGTCGGTATGAAACTACATCCTTGAGTTTCCACTGACGATTCTTGATGACCAGCCCTTTCATCCTATTATACCAAGTGTCTTGGCTACCAAAGCAACTTCTTCCCTCTGCGCTCTTGATAAGGCCTCTGGTACCAAGTGTTCTTTCTCTTTTCTGTGCACAAAAGAAAAACAATACTGCTGCAGTTTGACTGCCCACCGAGCCAACCTACCCTGTGGATCCTTCAAATTATTTGGCCATAACAATGAATGCTGATCAGTTACAACCGTAAAGACGCTCTCTTTAAAATACGTACGGAGCTTCTCAATCGCCCAAAGAACTGCAAGGCACTCTCGGTTCGTCGTAGAAAAGTTGCGTTCTGCCTCGACAAAGTCCTGCTTAGGTAGCTGATCAAATTCTCACCATCCCTTGGGTGTGTCTGAGTTAGCACAGCGTCAATACCAAAGCGAGATGCATCTGTGTGAACCGTAAAGGGTAAGCTGAAATCTGGGCAAGTCAATATCGGAGCGTGAACCAATTTCTTTTTTAACTCAGGAAATGAGCTCCCGCACTGCTAACTATAGACGAACTTTCTCTTCTTCTTCAAGAGTTCGGTAATAGGTGCGACCAAGTCGGAGATATTCTGCACGAAACACCTGTACTACGAGACCATGCCAACAAACCTTCGTACTGCGGTCACCGTCGTCGAACATACATCGAACTTTGTTTAGATCGACCAATTACCCCTTTTCGTTGACGATATACCCCAGATATTTGAGTTCGCACTTTTCCTGACTGAGGACCTGTCCGGCTTCTGGTGTTCGCGACAAAACAGTCTTCAATAAAATCAGGTGCTACTCTAATGTTTCAGTTAAAATAATAACATCACCGGATACACGAACACGTTCGGTTCCAAGTCGGCTCCGATGACTGTATCAATAAATCTTTGCCATCACACAACCCCTATTCACTATTCCCGGGAATAGTGAATGCCTTGTATCTTTTAGATGCATCAGCCATTGGTATCTGTCAGTAGGCCGACTTGACATCCAAGGACGAAAGATAATTTTCGTTCCTCAGCTTATCGAGAATGGCCGAAACATAAGGTATAGAGTACGCATCCCGCTCAGTAACTTGGTTCAACTTTCGAAAGTCCACATAGAAACGATAATTGCCATCTTTTTTTGATCAAAAGGATTCGGGAAGTCAAAGGGCTAGATGAAGGTTATATAACACCCGCTTCTAGCATATCATCTACCTCCCTATTGATATGCTCTTGAATTTTCGGAGATAAAAGGTAATATCGCTGCTTGATAGGACAGCTTCCACCGAGAAATGCCATACGCGGTTCTTTAAGTCTGGTATAATTGCAAGGCGTTCCCAGAAATCAGCGCCCGAAATGTGGCAGTGGTCCAATCGATCCATCGTCTTCAACGTACCCTATACCTCTATTGGAATTTGAATAGCTTCCTTTACCTCAACGCCATCTTCGTTGAAAACCGATACTGATTTCACGTCCACATCCATCAATTTGCAGTTAAAAGACCGAAGTGCTTCCCAACCAGCTGCCCCTAGAATTGTGCGAGATGCCACCGAATCCAACAGTCCCAGTCAATTGACCCCATAAATTTCTACCGTCAGGTATGGTCGCCGATCGGAACCTTTCTTCTCCAAAACAAAATCTAACGCCAAGTTACACTCCCGCCTGCCCTTGAGCCGATGCATTGTTTCCCGAACGAGATACTTGCGGAGGACACGGACGACAACGACTTATCACAGGGTCAACTGTGTTGCAGCCATAGCAGCTCACTAGCTGTGAACATTGGACTGCGATATAACCAGGCTGCCTGCATAGAAAACAAGTTATAGTAGAGGTCTTGACTTTAGGTTAGTAGCGGGAACCATCACGTATAGTTCGTCATGGTTATCAATGTCTACGTATGGGGAGGCACGAAACTCTCAACATGGTATCTCGTTGCTTCTAATCGATGCCCAATATCAATCAACTGATCCAGAGATGTGATCTCAACCAATGCTATCTGCGTTTGGTAAAATGGAGAAGCATTTCGCCTAATTCACCTCAGTTTACCTCCTCAGGACACGAATCACCTAACCTTGAGAACAACCCAAACATCACACTAACAAGAATTCCAATAGTCTCAGAACGTCCCTGTGTCCTGTTTCTGATCTCTCCCAAAGTCGATCATCATACCCTGATGGTGGAAACTCAGTTCGTAACCATGTTTGTGCTACCATGTAGCAATACCGGGTTTATTCGCCCGGTACCATATGGCAGCTTTTTATTCAAAAAGATCGTCCCTAGAAATCCCCGGAGCAACCCTTAAATCCTCTACATTCTCAAGAAAACTACAAAGAGACTGCGTATTATTACCGCTAAACTTCAAACCCTATATAAAAACCGGGACTCGTTCAGTGGAAAGGAAGTAAGGATAAGATGTAGATTGAGGTTGCGGGCTAATATGTTCACCTGTTTCAATACCTAAATTAAGAGCACCTACTCGACTCGCAATCTTTTCTACCTATGCCGCTGCTCCACACTTGCCTTAATATCCATATTTGATAGAAGCCCTACAACTTGCTGCCTAGCGTCTGAAAGAAAAGCTTTATCTTCCGCGTTCGAGGCGTTCGGTCTACCACATCGTCTTAACACCCACTCCGATTTTAATACTATCTTTTTATACTTACCAAATTCTCCTCCCTGAAAGTCCCATATCAACTGAAGAATTTTCTCTAACTAAAGGGGTGTTCAGGTACAAGGAAACTATCATCCCTTCGCATTGCGGTTCGCAACATCTTCCTCATTTCATCTACCGTATTTGCTTTAATCCCCTTAACGCTCAATTCAACGGTGAGTTCATCCCCATTCAATCTGTTGACCTCCATGTATCGCAATCACAACACACCAAAAGAAGTCGTACAAAATCGTAAACCCGTTAAAAGGTAAAGAGAACCGAATCGCAAACCGACGATAAAGACTGATTTTTATGTTTCGTTAGAAATAAGGCCCCACGTTGTACGACGTTGCTACGACGTAAAGCGGAAGAGTGCCGGACCAACTTACCGAATGGTCGTGAGTGAAAATCGTATATGGGCGCCACGCGATTGTTCTTCCGTTCCACTTACCACTGGTTAGAACCGCGACTAATAATTGGCATTCGCGCTTGTAATCGTCTCAATAAAAAAAAGACCGATATGTACACAACTATCTTTCTTACTATATGTATAATATATATTTCACAAATTTCTTTACCTAGTCTAATACAAAAGATCTTAAAAACTAATTTATATCAAACTCAAAAAAAAAAAAAAAAACAATAACGCCAACTCCACATAAAAAAGAAGAAAAAAAAAAAAAAAAACGATTGTTCGAATCGGGATTAGAACCCCAGCTTACGACTTCCAACACTTTGCTGTTTGTCTGTTTGCTTCGACCTGGTCTGATCTGTCAAATCATTTCATAGCCACTAATATACTTTTCTATTCTCTTATTTATATTTATATATATTTATTTCTATTTTATATGCATGTTAAATGTACTATATGACAGATTTTATTTACGAATTTGTAAAGATGCATCAAATGATACCTTACGTATGTATATAGATGCTTTTCGTTTTTTTTTATCCTCTTATAAACTGATTCTAATACGGCTTCCTTTTGCATTTTGATCGACTCCTTCGGTGCGGTGTGACTCATTTTACCTTATGTGTGCGTTGTTCTATTCTTTCGCCCCTTTTCTTTTCTTTGACTAAGATATATTTTCTACTTTTATCTTATCTTTTTTTTCTAATTAGTTATTTAAATGGACGTCTACTCCTTACGCTGGTCCTAACTCAAAAAAAAAAAAAAAAAAAAAACTTGACAACTCTTCAATTGTCTATTCTCCCTCCTAACTTCTAGCTTCTAGCCTTTAGCCTTCTTATCCGATTCGCTCTTTCCCGATTCACTGTAATTTACCTCGCGCCATAGCGCCGCTACTCACGTGATTTGAGAAAGATGTTTTCCAAAAAAAATGTTATATGTATCTCCGAAACCTGTTTAGAGCCGGAAATGTGTGACAACTTGATTCGCTTACCTGCAGTGAGAATTTTTAGGAGTGATAGACAACGAAAAAAAGCAGGGGGTGTAGCAATATATGTTGCATTAAAAAGTTTTATGATTTTCAGATTGTGAAAAAATTAGAACCAACCGAGCTCATAGAATATGTTTTTATTAAGGTGAATGATATTCGAGACAAGTGTCTGGTTGTTTGCGTGTACATGGTGACTGATGTAGCTTATTATAAAATCTTAAAAGACTTGCTTGAAGCCTTCTCTTCACAATTCTTAAAATGTTTATTTGCAGTGATCTTAACTTAAACGCTTTGGCGGACAATAATAAGGCTTTTAAGGAAATGGTTGCATCTTTGCAGTTAAGTTTTGTAAATCTGTGCCAACCGACACATTTTGCTCCTAATCGCACAACACGATATGATTTTTCTGGCAATAGATGTATTTCCGTTGGCCCAAACCGACAGGAGTTTTAAATCATATATCTATTCCCGTAGCAACTTGAGTGAACTACCGGTCCTTGGTGTGGTGGTCTAAGTATAGAGAAAATGATTCTAATTCCAAGCCCAATTCTTTCAGGACAAAATTATCTTACTTTTTGACAAGCATGATCCTGTCCGCACATACCATATTTGCCAAAAACAACTGAAGGAAAGTTACCATAGTTTACCCAGGAAATATGTAACCTTATCAAATCTAGGAACTTACTCTACCCAAACGGAGGCGTTAAAAATGTTTGGAAATTCACAGAGTTCAAAAGTGTTTGAAATGATGTAACTCTTTTTATACGAAGAATTAAAACCGAGTTTTATAAAAGCAAGTTTGAACCTTATAATCAAAGTTCTGACTTCTGGAAAAACATTCGTCAATTGGGGCTTAAATCAGAAAAAATCCCGCTCTCAAATAACGTGTGTCTTTCAGAACTCAATGCAATTTGTTTCTGCTTGTGAAATATCTGCTTCATCTAACACTGCTGGTTTTTTAAACAGTATTACAAACCCCGAGATCACTTTTTCTCTGTCGTTTATTGATCAAGTTCTTGTCGGTAACACAATATTAAGTGTCAAATTAAATGCAATGGGTTCAGATAATATACAACCTAAGTTTATTAGAATTCTGCCAAATACCGCCAAAAGGCGATCTTGCCTTTTTTGAGTAAGGTTTTTAAAACAATAGTTACCCAACATAGTAAAAGCCATCTCAATGTTAATAAAATGGTAACTAAATATCAGTCTGGTTTACGTTCAAAATTTAGTTGTACTTCGGCATTTGACATGTTGGGACTAATTGTTTTTCTCGATTTTTCGAAAGCTTTCGACTGTGTTAATCACGCAATCCAAAAAAGATATCAGTTCGACTTCGGCAGCTCGTTCTGTAAACTTTTTTTTTTTGTATCTCTTTGCAATATGAAGTTATAAACGACCTTTGATTTGCACAGATTTCAAAGCAATAAAAACAATTAATAATAAAAATTATAATTACTAATAATTTAGACACTTATTAAAGTAAATATCCAGATTTTTGTATTTTTTCACAAAGTCGATGGTAGTATCGTTAATTTGAAGAAGTGACGAAGTAATATCTACAGACATTCTATTGCAGGACATGAATTTGGTTTTTAACGGTTTAAATCAGTTTGTTTGGACCAGGTATAGTCGGCATTGATATCTCCGTTCAACTCATTTATTGCAGTTAATTCTTCAGATTTCTTGAAACTTTTTAAAATCTGTACATCATCTGCATAAATATTATGCTCATACATTTGGATACACTTCGGGTTGTTATTTATAAATAGTATGAATAAGAGCGGACCAAAAGTGAAGCCCTAAGGCACATCTGATACGACATTTAGACTCGTTGAGACTTTACCTTCACAGAAAACTGTTTAAGTTCGGTTATGAGGGTAAGATGTAATGAGCTGACAGATGGAGTTCTCAAAAACAAATTGATTCCTGAGTTTAAATATCAAAATTTCTTGGTTTAGAAATCAAGAAAAACAGCTAACGACATCAAACCCCTTTCAAAACCAGAACGTATATCATCACTTATCTTAAGTAAGGCTGTGATGCAGTTATGCTTTCTTCTGAACTCTGATTGAAAATCCGTTATCACTTTCATTTCTTCAACATTCTCTTTCATTTGGCTGCTTACAATTTTTTCGAAGGCTTTGCTTAGAAATGGAAGAAATGAGAGATTCCGCGCTGGATTCTTGATGTTGCGTTCAAAGACGGAAAAGTCAATCGGGTTTACTTGGGAACAGGATGCAACAAATTTTCTGTTCAGGTCATTGACATCAACATTTCCTAAAACAGGCTCATTGCTAGAACTAATACCGACATCTAGGATTGTTTTCCAGAATGCAGAACTCGACTGGTTAGTATGAAATTTAGTTTCATAGTGCTATCTTTTATTCTTACATATTAACGAGGTTACTGAATTACGATTTTCCTTAAAATCATATCGGGACATCGGTATCGACGTCAAAGAGTGTCGCGTTCTTTTATTTTCTTCTTTATTTCTAACGTGAACCACGGCAAATTGACATTGTTTATTCTTTTGGTTTTCACAGGTATATGTTTGTTAAGAAAGTCAATATGCTTATTAAAAACAGAAACTTGTTCATTTACATTAGACGTGCAATAAATATGTGACCAATTGAGATTCTGACAATCATCATATAAGGATAATACATTGACTGGCGGAAAGTGACGATATTGTTGAACAAGGCTTCTACCCCTCAGGGAAAACATTCAGAGAGAGACCGATTAAGTTGCTAGAGATTTTCACAAATACGAACTCAGTCTCACCATTTTCAGTAGATTGCTTGACAATTCTGCATTTGTATTAATTTTTTATGTATAGTGCCACTCTCCACAAACTTTATCTCTAAGTCGGTCAGCACGAAACATTCCAAAGCCATTAATTTTAAATACGTCTGACTTCATATTAGGCTTGGTCCAAGTTTCAGTAACGCCAATTTTATGCCTTATGCTTTGCGAATAACGTGGCATATTTTTGATCCTTCTCTAAATTTAGCTGAAATATTTAAGAGCGCCTTTATCCATGCAACATCCCCAAGAATCTATGCAACTCCTCCATTCACAATTGTTTGACGTGAGCATGATAGGCGAAGAAGAAAAACAAGATACCTTCATATAAACCGAGCACAGAGAGAGGGTTCGTTAATAACAATAATAAACAAAAATATGAATGACAGAAAACTAACATGACAGCGACTTTTGATAATAATCTTACTTTAGAAAATAATAAAGAATAATAATAAAAGAGACAATGTAAGAGAAAGTAAGAAATATCATAAAGAGAGAAAAATTAAGAGAACAATTAAGAGTAGACAATTTTATGAGTGTAACAATATTTTGTTTATTGTGCGTAATTTTATTCTTTTGAGCTGCTCCAAGTCTTTATCTCTGGTGATAAAGAGCGGCCCCTCACTTGTTGTTCGTACATGCACTTGGCCGTTGTTGATGTGTACTGCAGAGATGACGTTCTCTCATTTCAGTTTCAGAGCGCTTCGTTGAAGTAGGAAATTCTTTTTCGTGAGACTCACTTATATAGATTCTCTGATCAGACTCCAAACAAATATCTCGTAGTATCAATCCAATTTTATTTTGTTCATATCTAGCTAAAAAGCTTCTGAGCATGATATTGTTCTCATGGGGATCAGAAAACTTCATAATGATAGTACCATCATACGAAGAGAGTAATTAGCTTTCATGTAATTAGAATTCATGTTATTAGCTCGTTCTCTCTTTTAAAAGATTGTGTATATTTTATGTGAACAGAGAATACATTAAGTAAATGAAATGAAATGAAATGAAATGAGATTTAAATGTACGTGGGAAAGTGAGCTTGGTGGTAAATTAATGAGCATTCAAAGCGTGATGGGTGTTACGGGTAAAGGTTTGAAGAGGCTAAAGAGACTAGTGTTACCAATAAACAGTGATAGAGCAAGGTGAGACAGGAGACAATTCGAGGTTATCAATCGGAATGGAATCCTACACGAACATCTGGTCCACTCGAGCCAATAAAAAATTCAGCTCTGAACCCAGTATGTGTACGAGAATTTCCTGAAAGTTGACGATTTCAACACAAATATAATATATTGGTATTTTCTTGTGAGTTTCAATGCAAATCGGTTTCCCTCGTCGCGTAATTCAATTAATGTAATGCAATTGTTATTGCCAGAAAAGTTCCAATTCCAACGACGTTCAATCTACTGAAGCGTGTATACCATATATTAAGGTGAGTGAGTCAAGCCTTCTCATATTAAGCCCTTTTCTTAGAAAAGGGTGATTCATTGTGAAGTTTGTTTTTCAATAGGCTTTTTTTGACAGATCATGCGCGACTCTTATCAAACTGCTTTATAAATTTGTTGAGTATTGTTCGGCAAGTCATCATGGAGAGATTCACACCACAACAGCGTCTCCAAATTGTTCAGCTGTATTACAAAAATCAGCGTTCTGTTAGAAATGTTTTTCTTCCGATTCGAGGAACTTACGATGCGCATAATCGACCTACTGAAACCACTTTTGACAATACCATTCACAAATTTGAGTCCCAGCTAACAGAAGTGGATTATACTTGACCGGTTGGACCACATCCAGCACGTAGTGAAGAGACTATATCAGCTGTAGCTCAGAGTGTACGCGAAGACCGTGACGAATAGATTCGACGTGTTCTCAGTAGCTTGGCTTGGCGTATTCGACAACTTGGTATATTTTGCGCGAAGATCTTGGCCTAAAAGCGTACAGAATTCAACTTGTGCAAAAATTAAAGCCAGGCGACTTGAATATGCGTCATATTTTCAGTGAATGCGCTCTGGAAAAACTCAATGAAAATCCGGTGTTTTATCGTAAAATTTTGTTCAGTGATAAAGCCTATTTCTGGCTCAATGGATATGTTAATAAACAAAATTGCCGTTTTTGGGCTGATGAGCAACGCGAAGAATACCAAGAGCTACCATTTCATCCATTAAAAACAACGGTATTGTGTGGTTTATCTGGTGGAATCATTGGTTCATATTTCTTCAAAAATGAGGCAAATCAGAAAGTTACCAACAATGGTAACTGTTATCGCGCCATGTTAACGGACTTTGGGCTTCCTGAAATTCAAGCACATGGTCTCGTTGAGCTCTGGTTTCAAAAAGACGGCGCTACGAGCCATACAGCGCGTTAAAACAATGCACTTGTTGAGAAATCATTTTGGTGAGCACTTAATTTCACGTTTTGCTACGGAAAATTGACCGCCTAGATCGCGCGATATCACACCTTTGGACTATTTTGTTTGGAGATATGAGATATGTAAAGTCTCAGATCTTCAGGGATGAGACATTTACGATTGACGCTTTGGAAGTCAACATTAGTCATGTTATCCGAGAGTCGTCCAAAATTGGACCTTCCGAATTTACCACCTCGGACGTAGTCGTGGCCAACGTTTACAAGATATCATTTTTAAAGAGTAGATGCCATGAATTGTTCTTTTAACCGATGATAAAAATTTTAACTTCACTTTCAAATTTATGTGTCTTATTTTACATTATAAATCAAACATTATGATGAATTACCCTTTATATATATATTTTTAATTAATTTGCCAAAATGAGTGTCTTGAAGGAACTAAAACTATTAAAAACGCACTTTCAACGGTCACCTGTCTATATTGGAGGACTCCTTCAAAAAAAGTAAAGGCCTTGGTGATTAATTGCCCACACTGCTGGACGACGAGGTGCAGATTTCAACCTTTGGGGCGAAAACAACCCCACACTACACAAAGATTACTCTAATTGTATCGAAGAATATCTAGATTTAGGTCAGATGACGGAGTTTGATGTCGGCAACAATGAAGTTCTTCAAACCCCACACCACTATTTTGTTCCACATCACGCCGTACTGAAGGGGACCAGCTCGACAAACAAACTCCGTGTCGTTTTCGACGCAGCGGCGAAGACTTCGGATGGTACAAAACAATATAATGGATATTATATTAAGGTGAAGATCGCATCAATTTACCCTTGCTGTTGACATCGAAAAGATGTACAGGTAGATTCGGATGAAGCAGCAGGATGCTTATTACTAGGTCATATATTGGCGCAGCGATCCCAATCAGCGAATTAAAATATATCGATTGGATATGGTGATGTTACTTACAGCAAGTGCCAACCAGGTAGCAGCTGATGGATCCAATATAGTCAATGATGCGATTAGAAAACGTGACGAGGTGAGACAACTGCTGGTGACGGCAGGATTCCATCTTCGAAAGTGAACTAGCAACTACCAGGAAGTGCTTCAGGGCATCCCATAGGAAAAACATTAGCTAGGTTTTTCGTTACCTTTCGAGTCTTTGGAGCACATTATGGCTTTAGGAATAAAGTGGTATATTGTTGATCTCTTCGATTCACTTGGCTGGATTTCGCCTTGCATCGCGAAGGCAGAGATAATGATGATCTCAGGGAGGATTGGGACAATTTCAGCTTCCACTGGTTGAAAAGATTCGAATCCCAAGATAGATATTGGCTACTCTCTTGAATTATGCAGCCAAGGTCTTAAAATTGGATAACGTCAGAGCATACGTCTGGTCAGACTCGACGATCACCCTAGCATGGATCATAGCACCTCCATCAAAGTGGAAGACATTCTTTGGCAATTGTGTGGCAGAGATTCAGCGTATTACCAGCTGCAGTATCAGAAGACACGTTCCAACCCAGGAAAACCACGCTGATCTCGCAACCCATGGATTGCTAACTGTTAAACGATAACATTCTCTGGTGGTGGTGCTTTCTAAGCAGCATGCCGACGGTCTACGGCGAGAAGGGGTTGATGCAAGGAGATTTTCAGTGATTACTGGAAGAATTTCATCGGCGCGAATCGGGAGTTAGAACATCTTAGACGGACCGCGGATGGAACGAAGTGGAACTTTATTCCTTCAGCTGCTCCTCATTTTGGAGGATTATGGAAAGTTGGAGTCAAAGTGAAACAACATCTCAAAAGAATAGCTGGAAATACAACCCTGACCTTTGAGGAACTGACCACTCTATTGGCATATATTAGGGGATGTCTAAATTCAAGGCCATTATATCCACTCTCAAACGATCCCGACGATTCCGCTACTTTGACTCCAGCACACTTTCTCATTGGAGAACCCTTCCAAGGTGTACCAGAGCCCGACCATACAGCTGAGAAGATGCCTTACAACGATCGCTGGAAGCTTATACAAAGGATGTACCAAACCTTTTGGAAGCAATGGAGGTCCGAATACTTAGCACGGCTTCAGCAGCGTCCGAAATGGCTTAGGGTAGAAGAGCAATCGCATATAGGAGACCTGGTGCTAGTAAAGGACGAGAGGATACCACCTTCAAAATGGATGATGGCGGGCGTTATAAAATTACGGAAGTATTCTTACATGGTTTGAGAAAACCTAGACATTTCTGGCGATATCAAACATGTGGTTATTCCAACGTAGGTTGTCATGGACACACATCTGACATGCAAAAATGTTGGGTTTTAACGATGCAGGTGCCACTCATGGATATTGGCTGGGCATTTGGATTTTGTTTTATTGACAGCAGGCTGCTATGTGCATTCGAAGCATTAAATTTTACTCTGCTGATTGATCCCCAATTAGTGATGATGTTTATATCGAAATTAGGTGAGTTTAGCATACGCTGCAGTTTCCGTTTTGCAGCCGAAGATCATGGACGTGAGTCCGGAAACGAATATGAAAAACAGAGAGTACTGTTATCAGCAAAGGAATATTTTGGAATAGAAGTAGCCGAAAAGAGATCATTAATAAGGATTAAAAAGATTGTTGGAGGCCAGCATTTATTTTGTGGATGTAAGACTTAAAACCATTCAAGGCAACTAAAATTGAACGTTCCAAAAGGTTGTTTCTAATCCATTGAAGAAGAGATTCATCAATCCTAAATGCACATATTTTGATAAAAGGTTCTGGCGCCAAACTCTGTCAAATGCCTTAGAAATAAAAAGTGCAACTATCTTGCTTTCGCCAGATTGATTTATCACACTTTTTGATGAGACATGGTATCAAATCAAAAGTGGACCTGTTGCTACGAAAATTGTACTGCCAATCATTGAAAAGCTTTCTCGTTTCGAGATATTACATGAGCTGACGCCTCATCAGCGTTTCCATCACCAAGAGACGCAGAGCAATGGGTCTGTAGAAGGGGAGAGAAGTAGATTCGTTTTTTTAAGGGACGGGCTTGGCAAATGCTGTTTTCCATCTGCCTTCATAGAATCCTTAAGCGTATGATCGATTAACCAGTTGTTTTGCCAGCGGAAGATATACCATCAGGACTTGTGTATGTTAAGACCTTTAAGTCCTCTTGCTACCTCACGAGTGCGAAAGTGGATTGGTTCTATTAAAGATTCGACGCACTCTGATGTTTTTGACGAACGACCAAAAGTTCTTACTAACTGTGGGATATTGTAGTATTTTTTGTCTCAGTTTTTGGTCATATGTAAATTTTAAATGCTTAAAATAAACTTTGTAGCTATTTCTGACTCCTTTGAACTCTTTTCGGTTTCCTCTGTCGGATTGGTCTTGAAGACCCTTACGGCCGGATTAGAGCTGGAGTCGTACCATACCTTTTCTTTAAGTCTGATGCTCTTAATCCGATGGCTAAATGTAACGAACTAACAACAAGCACGTACTAAGACCCACTGCTTGAGGATGCACTAGCTCTAGTTTGACAACCACCTCTGGAAAAATATCGAAACCTTACACCTGAGTTTCAAAACTACTACACCACCCGCCCGCGCCCTGGTAAAAAGCCAGTAAAAGGGTCTTCATATCACTTGGTGAGCGCGCGCGTGGATACGAAATTAATATGGAAACCTTACATTTAAGAAAGAGTTAAGAAAGCTACAATAGCTTTATTCCCTTGCAATAAAACCTCGAATAAGCCACTGGCTATACATCTCGTTCTTAAGACCGATATTTACCTACGGTGTGGTTGTCTGGTGGACGGTTTTATACATTTCAGTCAACTGCAAAAACTATGCCAAACCCAAAGAACAGCATGTCTATGCATAAGCGGAGCTCTACGCTCCACTCCTTCCGCGGCGCTAGACATTCTGTTTCACTTAACAGCCATCGAAATCTTTAGCAGGCAAGTAGCTGCGAATACAGCTATTCGCCTTAAAGCGCTTACACAGTGGACAAATAATTTATTTGGCCACGTTAATATTCTTAATGTATAAGGAATCCACTTAGATCAATTACACCATACCATAGCTTCGGTTTGACGAAGTATGTCATGCGAACTTTCCCTCCAGATACTTCTGGGAGGAAGATGCTATCCATATCTATACAGATGGATCTAAGACCGATGGCGGAGGTGTTTTCTCAGATAAGCTAAATTTAAGCCTTTCCTTCCGTATTCCAAATCACTGTAGCGTGTTCCAGGCGAAAATTTTGGCGATTAAAGAAGCTCTGTCCTGGCTGAAGAAAAACGTGATATTTGTAAATAATAACCGCATCTTTGCGGGTAGTCAGGCCGTTGCCTGGATTCGGTCTCACTAAACTCTAAAACCGCCCTTGAATACCGATCATTTCTTACAAATATGGCAGGGTGTTTCAACCTTAACCTTTGTTGGGTGCCAGGCCACAGAGACATTCCAGGGAATTGTAGGGCCGACAAACTCGCCAAAATTGGAACCACTCTACCTACCTACCACTCTACCTATTCTAACGAAAGTATACATAGGTATACCAGTCACTACATGCAAATTATTGTTTAAGCTGGATGCTTATAAAAGAACAGACCTTAGATGGACCGATGTTTGAACATGTCTAGCGGCTAAACAGATCTGGCGGAAGCTGGATCTGAATCACTCTTAGAGTCTGATTCTTTTAAATAGGAAACATTTCAGCGCTATTATAGGTGTCATCACTGGACACTGCCCTATAGGCAAGAAAGCAAGGATGCTTGGCGCTTCACAAGCGATTTCTGTAGAAGCTTCATGGACGAGGAGGAAGAAGAGACAACCCTCTATCTTCTCTGTACGTGTCCAGCTCTCTCCCAGAAAAGAAAATTACACCTAGGAGCCTTCTTCTACAACGACCTAAACGATCTAAAAAATATGTTAACAGTCTCCTGCGCTTCATCGTAAGCTCAAATTGGTTCCATGAGTGAGGGGATCGTAGTTCCACGTAGCAGCACAACGGGTCACTGGGCCTAAGTGGGTTAGTTTTCCAACCGCCACTCTAACCTTACCTAACCTAACTTATGTGGTCGGCGTACGAGAAATAAGCTGGCATCACATAATGATCTGACGAGCCTAGAAGAGAGAACTACCTTGTATATCTAGGTGGATGCTGATATTTGTATACTCCTGACATCTTTTGAGAACATTCTGTCCCATCTAGTGTTCCACACATCATATTATATTTTGATAGGATATTTGCTAAATATTTCCATTCTTCATCCTTCAATGGTTGAATCTTCTGCCAGGTAAATTTTTTCTATTTAAATATAGATGACGCTGTTCACATTCAAACGAATAACACAATAATTTAATAAAGATCTTTCATTTGAATTTAAGTTCTTAAATTCAAATAAATTTCTTCTATCGAATATATGTAGACTCAGTAGCAAAAAATTTATTTATATAATATTATTTTATAATTTTATATTATTTACTAAATGCAAAGGTATTTTTTTTAAAAGACAAAGAAAATGTGTTATGCACTATTATTTGATGAGTGCTCTATTTCACCAATTTCAAACTTTGCAACAAAATGTGTAACATAGAGGAAGTGACTATAACAGTGCTTTAAAAGTATTAAGTATTAATTTCTTCTTCAAAACTTTTCGGAGAGGTTTATGCCTGTGTAATCACAGAGAAGCGAATATTTTATGTATTTTGATGCTAATAATATGTGCAATGTCGCAACCATTTCCCTATGGAAGCTTTCAGTGGTTTAATTCCGAGAAGGATAAGCACAACAGAATATATATTGCAAAATGTTTTTGTGGCTACAAATGATAGAACTTATTACATTCAATAGAATCTCTTTATTCAATTCAACTGGAATTCTCGAACAACTTCATCATTCATAATTCCGTTGAAATGACACACTCTATCCAAATTGACTATTTTCAATTTTTCTCGATTCCCACGCTGGATACGATAGATAACGTCATTAATTCGGGTTTTCACCTTGTTTGGTCCTTCCCTGCAATTTTGGTGATTTTTCTTTTTTACACAGAGGATTATACAGCCACACCAGATCTCCCTTGTTGAAGCCGGAAGATTTTGCTTTGATATCGTACATAGTTTTATGCGGTTGCTCGCTAGCTTCATCTTTTCTCGGGTGTTTTCATCCAATTTATGAATCCTACTGTGATGGGGATCCGAGTTTTATTTCACTTGGAAACCGAACTATTTGACCAAATAAGATTTCGGATGGTTTGTGTCCTGTTGAACTATGGACCGCGTTTCGGTAGGCTATTAAGAAGAAGATATGTGTCGATCTCAGTCCTGCGGGCAGTTGCTGACGACCTTAGACAGATGCTCATTGAAGGTCAGATTGAGGGTGTAGTGACATTGTCATTGTTTTTCTTATTCCCAGATATTGGCACAATTCCTGGAAGACTTTTGGTTCAAATTTCCGCACTTGATTCTATCTACCTGCCAGGACCATTGGAGATGGCCACGTACTGTGCGATTTTTCAATCAATCCCTCAACTTTCATCTTCCACACCATTTCAGCAACTTCTGTTTGCTTCGCCAATAGAAGACGCCTTGCAGGTTGATGGATTGATCGGGTGTCTCCGGTATCAATGTGGCGTTGAACAAGTTTCATGCGCCCATATTCTCCGCCTTGTGTAGCAAATATAAAAATAGTTTTTTTTTGCCAGGATTCGCTGCTGTTGATCCAGATTACAGAGGCTGAGAATTTTGTTCTTGATTTTTACGCTCTGAACAGTTTACGCTGTTGCACGACTTGTTTCTGTTGTGGTCGATATAGCCTCAATAGGTACACAATTTTTCACTATTTCCCCTTTTTTCACCTTTATACTGAACGTCTTTGTATTCAGAATCCTTACAGAGACCTTGTTGTTCTTTGGTTCCACTAAGGTTTTTCCCACCATGAAGTCTCTCTTATTTATTGGCTCCATCAAATAGAATCGGTGGCTACCAGGACAAGCTTTCACTTTTGTTCAAACAATTGCTTCCGACGAAGGCTCTAGAATCTGATTTCTGCAACTAGCGACTTTTAAGACTGAAGTCTTGGCATTTCCATATATCATTGGCATTTCCATATTTCCGTATTTCAGGGTTTGTACACCAAAGTCCACAACTAGTCCATGATCTCTCATGAAGCCAGTACTAATGATACACTCGTCGTACGATTATATGTCAGCCACCAGGTGTATTTTTATACGGACTTCACCATATACATTAGGTGTTTCTTCCGTAGCTGTTCTCAAGCTGTAACTGCTAGTGTTATGCTATCACGATTTTTGCACCAGATGCCTCCTCATTATTGAGGCCGTGGCACCACTGATAACTTCTACTAAAAGGCTTTTAGTAGCGAGAATTGCTAGTTTTGCTAGCGAGAATTGGATGATGATCCTTGGGCCATCGATTTCTGCTACCCACTTCTGCCCCACGAAGTTGGGCTACTGTGAAATCGTCAAACTTAACCTGGACACTAAAACTGATTTATTAGTATCTACCACGCATTGTATGTATATCTATTGCAAATATAAATAAGATAAAAAACACACCTTCAAAAAAGTCATCATAAGATTCCATAACTGTGCATACTCAGTTTTTTTCATAGACCATTCTGTTGAGAAACATCATTGGCGTTATTTTTTGGGCAGCTAAAAGTTGGCTCGCTTCTTCTATTTTATAACTTTTGTCCTTATATTTTTTTTCTTTATAGGTCCTGTTGCACCACCAGTTTCTATCATATGAGAGAACGCGCGGCTTTTGAAAAATTCTTCCTCACGTAGAATTTTAACAAACTTAAAAATTTTACATTTCGTCGTATTAATCGTTCAAGGACATCATTGTATGCTTCCACAGCAGATGTTATCCTTTTATCCTTTGCATACACCGAAATATTTTCTGGCTTTTATCAATTATAAAATTAAAGCGTTATAATATTTAAAGCAATCTTATCCGTTTTAACCAATGATTCTCATAGTATTTTAAGAATTCTTTAAAAATAATTCATTATTTAACATATTATTTATATCAGAAAAAAAAATTGATATACTGGTACATTTTCTTTTAATCGCCTGACAATATGAAACCAGGATGCTAAGGGAACGTTTATTTTAATGCATTGCGAACGCTCGTAGTCTGTCATTATTTCAAGCGGCTCCATTTTAAAAATGTATTGATTTATGTACGTAAACAGTATAGTTTAGTTCAGATTTTTTCGTCATCAGTACAAAGATTACAAAGATTAATTTTGAATTCTTGTATTGGGTATAGGTATACAAATGTTATTATGTTTGTGTTAGCACACATGGTCAAAGTAGTGAATATGAAGAATTAAAAAATAGGGACAATTTTGAATGTTTCGGCTATGATGAACAGTCGATTATAGACAGGGATATTTATTTAAATCAAGTCCATAATCATTTCCGACATAAAAATGCAAGATGAAAAATCATTTTCCTGGATACATGCCTTAAAAAATGGACGAGCCTGATCCACGTGCTTAGACCCACCATAATTTCTCCAAATAGACTCCTTTTGAAAAGCTTCAATGCAAGGTAGCCGTGGTGTAGTGGTTAGAATACCGTGCGAGGTTATTCTCTGAAAAAGTCTTTTCTTATAATTTGTATGTAGTTATATAAAAATCCCGTTGGCGTCAACTCTGACATGAAGGCATAACACTAATGTTGGGGTGGTTGCTGGCTGGGCTAAATGTAACGAACTAACAACTAGCACGTTTTAAGACCCACTGGTTGAGGATGCACTGGCTCCAGTTTGACAACCACCTTTGAAAAAATATTGAAACCTAATAGACCTGAGTTTTAAAACTACTACACCACCCGCCCGCGCCAGTAAAATGGTATTCATATCCCCATGGTGCGCACACGGGATTATAAAAAAAAAAAACTTCCACAGCAGACTTTGGCGATAAAACAAAACTGAAATTATATAAGCTACAAAATGTTCTATTAGAAAACTATGCACTAAGAATTTATACCTGTCGGAAGCATATCGTAAAGCGCATCGGATCCCACTCATTGCATTGGTATCGTTAAGCACTATAACCGATTCCATGCACTCATTTTTATTTTATTCAGAATTTGTAACTTTTCGTAAAATTTTTGTTGATCACAATGATTGTGATCGACATATTTTTTCACTTTTATACACAGTCCCACACTAGTAAGCATCATTTTTGCATCGCAATTTTTATCATAGCACATGTACCATAGACAACATTGTTCTTATAACAATATTTTTTTTATATATATATTTGTGTTTGTTCAACCACATATAAAGAGTTTGCTACTCTTCTGCTTGCCAAGAATGATTTGTTATTCAAAGCTCACCATATTTGTAGATATATCACGTCACTGTCACTTGAAAAACTCGAAAGCAACTAAATTATAAATCTAAGTCAGAAGACACTGCGCCGAATTTAATGACTTCAATAACTGTTAAATTGCAACAACTGATCAAAATATAGTTTGTGGGTGTTTCTTCATTATCAGGAAAGGAAAACAGGTCAGAAATATCGTTTCTGGTATTTTTTCCAAACATGTTCTCTCTTGCGTAATTTGGAAAAAAGACCTGAAATATCGGAGAGATAGCCAGAAAATTCTGACTTTTCTTCCCAGGAAAAAAGGCCAGACTTGTATAGAAAATTTTCGGTAGCCGATTTTCATGCCTTGGGGAAGCTGATATTTATACTCCAATGACATCAAAAGCATTAACCATTTATAAATGGAGAGTAGAATCAAATTTTTTAGCAAAATGAAAAATAGTATTGAACGCTACATGGCACAAATTGTTCCCGAAATATATCGGCATCGCCAAGATACGTAAGTTCAGTTCTAAAATGAGACTTAAAGAGTGAATTACGAATAGTGATTAGGTGGCTTATGTAAGTTAATAAATATTTAACTTTGTTGTTATAAAAAAAAAACAACTTTTTTTCTTCACTCCGAGGAACCGGACTTTATTTTTATGAACTTAAACAAACTCTGAAATAAACTTATTCTAACACCTAATATTTATACCATCGGTTGAATTTGCTTGCCTTGAATTCGGTTGAATTGCCTGCTTGAATTCTGGTAAAATTTGTTACATGCGCCGGATGTCTAAGTGTAATATATCAGTTGGATTGTTGGAGCAACGCATCATCAGGTTAATAAATATTTATCGTGCTAACACCTCCCTTCTTGAATTCGAGTGTCACCACTCGTGTCCACGTAGAATATCGGGACTTGATTTTTGTTATGATCCATTGAATCTTGGTCTAACTGATTGGAGACTTCTAATCAGTTTTTTCGCCATGTGATGATATTTATAGCTGCTAAGCCTGCCAATGCTATCATTATTATGCTTAAAAGACTGAAGTTCGTTATCAGGTATTTTGTTTCGTTTTTCTGTAGCTGGTCTATGTTGTCGGTGATTTTAAGATGAAGTTCTTTCATCATCTCTAGAGTTACAAGTTCCTCATAGGTTTTTACTGAAGACTCTGGTTGTACTATTGCGGGCAATGGTTTTGAAGTTTTGACCATTCGCATAAACAGATGAATTATGGTACTGAATGACAAACATTCCCGAAAGGTTGACTTGATTGTTGTTGACAAAAATCGATCCATTGAATTGATTTAAAAGAAGTGTTCCTGGAAGTATCTCTTCTACGGAGGCGATGTGTTGGTGGTTGGTTATCGGACAACTCGATGGTTTACTTTGTAAAAGGTTACTTATACTTTTACTTTTACTTAATTCTATGATATTTGATTTGCTACATATTATAATTATTACAATTTTTCTTAATTCCATATTATTATATTCTAATTTAATTATATTGTTTGCCATTTTTATTGGCTTGATTAACGATATACTACATGCTTCTGTTTCCGTTTCTGGAATACGAATGATATATAAAATAGTTGAACCATTGGATGTAATTTTAATATCTGCAAACATTAAAGCTTCTTCTAGAATAATATAGGGTAATTTGTCCTTTACAAAGACTTGTTTAATTAATTTTAATTCTATATTCGATAAAATAAAAGAGTTTACGATTTTAACTTTTGCCCATAACAAGGCGTATTCAATATTTTTTAATTCTTCTTGTATAGAACAATGTTTAACTTATATCTAATAACTGTATAGTATTTATCTTCTATATATTTATTGGTCTTAAAAAATTCCATAAGTTTATTTGAAATATTTGTAATATTATTTATTCTTTCCATAGATGATTGATTAATTATCACCTGTTTATTATTGTTTTGCAGAATATTATGCATTCTAGACTTGATAATTTTTAAATTATCGTGGTATGGAGAACCATCTATCCACTTCCAGGCAGTACCCAAACAATTTAACACTCTTCAACTCTTGGATTTAGGTTTAAGGTTGTCAAGTTGATTGAGAAGTTGTGTTGCTTGGTGGGATAGCAAAAGGAAATTAGGATCGGTATTATTACTATCTCTATCCAATTAGTCTTGGAGACCCTTTATTAGATTTTCATAGGCCTGAAGGTCTATTTCATGAATGATTTTCTAGGTGCCAGTCTGTACTTTCGCCATCCCGACATCTAATGATACTATCTCTGCGTTTAAGTAGTCTAATATTTGAACTTCGGCGAAAATGAGGGAACAGAGGAATCTGAAAAAATGGGTATGAATTTCTAATATTATTCTTGTGCACTATTTTTCTTGTTTCGGTTAATACGGTATTAGATTTGTCCTCTTTTACTATTTCTTTTTTGAACCTAGGTGAGAATTTTGAACCTAGTCGTTCGTTTATTTTCACATAACACATGGGCTGAAAAGTCAGTGCGGTTTTATAGTAAAACACAAAATTTTTGCAAAATTCAACTTTATTTATCAATATAGTTGCTTTCGAGGGCGATACACTGATTGAAACGATTTTTCAATCTTTCGATACCAGTTTTGTAGTACGATTTCGGTTTAGCCTCAAAATAGGCCTCTGTTTCGGCGATTACTTTTTCATCGGTCTTAAATCTCTTTCCGGCGAGCATTCTTTTGAGGTCTGCGAACAGAAAATAGTCGGTGGGGACCAAATCTGGAGAATACGGTGGGCGGGGAAGCAATTCGTAGCCGAATTCATTTAATTTTGCCATCGTTTTCATAGACTTGTGACACGGTGTATTGTCTTGATGAAGCAGCACTTTCTTTTTCTTCAAATGCGGCCGTTTTTCTGCGATTTCGTCCTTCAAACGCTCCAACAACGCAATGTAATAGTCGCTGTTGATAGTCTGCCCCTTTTGGAGATAGTCGATGAAAATTATTCCATGTGTATCCCAAAATACGGATGCCATAGCCTTGCCAGCCGACTGTTGAGTTTTTGGTCGTTTTGGACGAGGTTCGTCGCCTGCTCGCCACTCAGCTGACTGCCGATTTGACTCTGGTGTGAAGTGATGGAGCCAAGTTTAATCTATTGTCACATACCGACACTATTGTCGGCTTTATTGCGGTTGAACAGTTTTAAACACTCCTCTGAATTATCAACACGTTGTTGTTTTGGTCGACTGTGAGTAAACGCGGCACCCACTTTGAACAGAGCTTTCATGCCTTGGGGAAGCTGATATTTATACTCCAATGACATCAAAAGCATTAACCATTTATAAATGGAGAGTAGAATCAAATTTTTTAGCAAAATGAAAAATAGTATTGAACGCTACATGGCACAAATTGTTCCCGAAATATATCGGCATCGCCAAGATACGTAAGTTCAGTTCTAAAATGAGACTTAAAGAGTGAATTACGAATAGTGATTAGGTGGCTTATGTAAGTTAATAAATATTTAACTTTGTTGTTATAAAAAAAAACAACTTTTTTTCTTCACTCCGAGGAACCGGACTTTATTTTTATGAACTTAAACAAACTCTGAAATAAACTTATTCTAACACCTAATATTTATACCATCGGTTGAATTTGCTTGCCTTGAATTCGGTTGAATTGCCTGCTTGAATTCTGGTAAAATTTGTTACATGCGCCGGATGTCTAAGTGTAATATATCAGTTGGATTGTTGGAGCAACGCATCATCAGGTTAATAAATATTTATCGTGCTAACACCTCCCTTCTTGAATTCGAGTGTCACCACTCGTGTCCACGTAGAATATCGGGACTTGATTTTTGTTATGATCCATTGAATCTTGGTCTAACTGATTAGAGACTTCTAATCAGTTTTTTCGCCATGTGATGATATTTATAGCTGCTAAGCCTGCCAATGCTATCATTATTATGCTTAAAAGACTGAAGTTCGTTATCAGGTATTTTGTTTCGTTTTTCTGTAGCTGGTCTATGTTGTCGGTGATTTTAAGATGAAGTTCTTTCATCATCTCTAGAGTTACAAGTTCCTCATAGGTTTTTACTGAAGACTCTGGTTGTACTATTGCGGGCAATGGTTTTGAAGTTTTGACCATTCGCATAAACAGATGAATTATGGTACTGAATGACAAACATTCCCGAAAGGTTGACTTGATTGTTGTTGACAAAAATCGATCCATTGAATTGATTTAAAAGAAGTGTTCCTGGAAGTATCTCTTCTACGGAGGCGATGTGTTGGTGGTTGGTTATCGGACAACTCGATGGTTTACTTTGTAAAAGGTTACTTATACTTTTACTTTTACTTAATTCTATGATATTTGATTTGCTACATATTATAATTATTACAATTTTTCTTAATTCCATATTATTATATTCTAATTTAATTATATTGTTTGCCATTTTTATTGGCTTGATTAACGATATACTACATGCTTCTGTTTCCGTTTCTGGAATACGAATGATATATAAAATAGTTGAACCATTGGATGTAATTTTAATATCTGCAAACATTAAAGCTTCTTCTAGAATAATATAGGGTAATTTGTCCTTTACAAAGACTTGTTTAATTAATTTTAATTCTATATTCGATAAAATAAAAGAGTTTACGATTTTAACTTTTGCCCATAACAAGGCGTATTCAATATTTTTTAATTCTTCTTGTATAGAACAATGTTTAACTTATATCTAATAACTGTATAGTATTTATCTTCTATATATTTATTGGTCTTAAAAAATTCCATAAGTTTATTTGAAATATTTGTAATATTATTTATTCTTTCCATAGATGATTGATTAATTATCACCTTTTTATTATTGTTTTGCAGAATATTATGCATTCTAGACTTGATAATTTTTAAATTATCGTGGTATGGAGAACCATCTATCCACTTCCAGGCAGTACCCAAACAATTTAACACTCTTCAACTCTTGGATTTAGGTTTAAGGTTGTCAAGTTGATTGAGAAGTTGTGTTGCTTGGTGGGATAGCAAAAGGAAATTAGGATCGGTATTATTACTATCTCTATCCAATTAGTCTTGGAGACCCTTTATTAGATTTTCATAGGCCTGAAGGTCTATTTCATGAATGATTTTCTAGGTGCCAGTCTGTAGTTTCGCCATCCCGACATCTAATGATACTATCTCTGCGTTTAAGTAGTCTAATATTTGAACTTCGGCGAAAATGAGGGAACAGAGGAATCTGAAAAAATGGGTATGAATTTCTAATATTATTCTTGTGCACTATTTTTCTTGTTTCGGTTAATACGGTATTAGATTTGTCCTCTTTTACTATTTCTTTTTTGAACCTAGGTGAGAATTTTGAACCTAGTCGTTCGTTTATTTTCACATAACACATGGGCTGAAAAGTCAGTGCGGTTTTATAGTAAAACACAAAATTTTTGCAAAATTCAACTTTATTTATCAATATAGTTGCTTTCGAGGGCGATACACTGATTGAAACGATTTTTCAATCTTTCGATACCAGTTTTGTAGTACGATTTCGGTTTAGCCTCAAAATAGGCCTCTGTTTCGGCGATTACTTTTTCATCGGTCTTAAATCTCTTTCCGGCGAGCATTCTTTTGAGGTCTGCGAACAGAAAATAGTCGGTGGGGACCAAATCTGGAGAATACGGTGGGCGGGGAAGCAATTCGTAGCCGAATTCATTTAATTTTGCCATCGTTTTCATAGACTTGTGACACGGTGTATTGTCTTGATGAAGCAGCACTTTCTTTTTCTTCAAATGCGGCCGTTTTTCTGCGATTTCGTCCTTCAAACGCTCCAACAACGCAATGTAATAGTCGCTGTTGATAGTCTGCCCCTTTTGGAGATAGTCGATGAAAATTATTCCATGTGTATCCCAAAATACGGATGCCATAGCCTTGCCAGCCGACTGTTGAGTTTTTGGTCGTTTTGGACGAGGTTCGTCGCCTGCTCGCCACTCAGCTGACTGCCGATTTGACTCTGGTGTGAAGTGATGGAGCCAAGTTTAATCTATTGTCACATACCGACACTATTGTCGGCTTTATTGCAGTTGAACAGTTTTAAACACTCCTCTGAATTATCAACACGTTGTTGTTTTGGTCGACTGTGAGTAAACGCGGCACCCACTTTGAACAGAGCTTTCGCATGTCCAAATATTCGTGTATGATATATCCAACAAGCTCTTTTGATATCTTTAGAGCCTCAGCTATCTCGATCAACTTCACTTTACGGTCATTCGTAATCATTTTGTGGACTTTTTTGATATTTTTATCTGAAACAGCCTCTTTTGGACGTCCACTGCGTGCATCATCTTCGGTGCTTGTGTGACCACTTTTAAATTTTTCAATCCACTTGCGAATGGTTCGGTCGGCTAGTGCAGAGTCACGGTAACACTTATCAAGCCATTTCTTTGCATCGGCTGCATTTTTTCCCATCAAAAAGCAATAACAAATCAACACACGAAATTGCTTTGAATCCATTTTTTTCCCAATAACAAAAGTTGCTTCACTCACAACTCTATATCTCGAGAACTAATCATCCGACAGCTGTCAGATTTATACGCTTATCTTTTGAAGGTTGGTACTAACTGAAAATGGTATAGATTTAATTCAAATGGTGCCCTCTCTTAGAAACGGCACTGACTTTTCAGCCCACGAATGTATGACTTGTCCTGGGGAATATGCTTTAGTAGGTTTCCTATTCTTATTATGCCATTCTATATCTTTAGCCTGCTTTTCCCTTAATTTTTGAATATTTTCCTGCCGAGATTGTTCATAAAGATCTGGATTGGTACTAACGGTTCTACCAAAAAATGTTTCTATGGGCCTTTTGTCTGTTGAAGAATGTTTTGAATAATTATATTCGTATACAGCGCGATCTAACAGTTCCGTGAAGGATTGGTGGGTGCGCTTTGTTTCTGAAAGAGTGGAATGAAATCTTTTCACTTGCCCGTTTACTGCACTAGTATACGGAGGAGTTTTATAGATTTCTATGTTGAGTTGATCCTTTATCATAAAACAAATTGATGCTGAGTTGAACGTTTTTTCATTATCGAAGACGACTATTTTAGGAACTCCATAAGCGAAAATTAACTGTCGCATTGATTTTCTAATATCTTCGATGGCTCTTGATTTAAAATACGCACTTGAGCATACTTGGAGAACTTGTCCATGGCTGTCAGGACTAGATTTTTTTATTTTTGTCGGTTACATTTACTATTGTATATTCCTTGAGTTTGTGTAAACCTAATTTTGTAGTATCTGAAAAATTGTGGGTAGATCTCTTGAATTCTTCCCATTATTGCTTCTGAGGTAAATATTCCATTAATGACACTGGGATTGAGATATTGTTTTAAAATTGAAATTAAGTCTTCGTTGGTATATTTATTTCGGAAAATTATATGCATTTGGTAGATGCATCAGGGGATTTTGAACTGATAACTATTTCATTTCCAATGCAAAGCATAATTTGATTTTTAGTGACGTTTATAGGGCTTTCCACAGCCCGAATGAGATCATGTGCTGAGCTTTGATCGCTATGTTGCGTTACAGAAGCAGAAGCTTGAAGAAGTTGCATTTATCTAGTTACACCTTCATGTTTGCCTCACTTAGTGTGTGAAAAATTTGTTCCACATGCTTTATATGATCTGCTTCGTCTTTACTGAAAATAATTATATTGTCAGTATAGACGTAACAAATCTTCCCTATTTGAGCACAAAGTATGTCGTCCTGTGTTCTTTGAAAAATATGGTAGCGTGAATTCATATTTCCTATTGTTTATAGAGAACGCTGTCTTTTCTCTATCGAATTTTTTTAGGGGAATTTGGTGAAACCCACCTCAAAGGTCGAGAACAGTAAAGTATTTACTTTTCCCTAACAGCGAAAGAACTTCGTTCATCTCCGGTATAGGGTATCTGTCAGCAATTGTTATTGAGTTAAGTTTTCGGAAATCAATAACCATTCCGTATTGCTTATTCTCATTTGAGTCTGGCATTTTTGAGACAACCCAGACGGGAGTATTAAAATCTTCTTGAAGTTTTTTCATTTATTTCTCTTCTTCATCTTTTAAAGACGCGGGGTAGGGGTAATATTTGGAATAAACGGGGGAATCTGAGTTGGTGCGTATTTTACCAATTACCTTTGTGGTGTAGGTCAATTTTTCGTTAGGATCTCAGAATAGGGAAGGGAAATTTTTAACTATAGAATTAATTGCGATTCTTTGCGGGTTGGTCATATAATCTAGTCGTATAGCCAATGTGTTAACTGATTGTGAGTTTAACTGCCTAATTAATATATTTACTGTGTTCAGAATCGTCATAAAGCTTTTCTTCGTGTAAATGACTGCAGATATTTACTTAAGGCTGTCATTTCCTAGAATACCATGAAATGATTTAAGGCTTGGGAAAAGATAAAATTTTAAATTCACATCTCTTTGGCCAAAAAGGTTTAAAAAGGTATAATGTGTTATAGATTTGTTGATTTGGTAGATGATTTTTGACTAAGTCCGGTTGAATGTAATTTTTCCTGGAGCCTGTATCGATCAAAAATTTTAAAATTTGTCCACTCCCCGTTCTACATTAAAAATACGGCAACGAGGAGTCTGTTAACCTAAAATATGAATGTCGCTGTATTGAAATTGTGGAAATTCATGGTAAGGTTAGTTTTTTTTAGGGGAAAAATTCAGCTTGCTGTCTCGTTTCTCGCTTCTTCTACGCTTACTTGCTGATAGAAAGCATATAAGTCATTCGGCGATATATATCCGTCATTTGGTTGTTGCACAGGTGGTAGTGGTTCCATACTAGCAGGTTGTTCCTTATTGACAGGTGCTGGCTTGTGTCTATATGGAAGTTTCTCTGAAATTTTGTTGGAATAGGTACTTGGTTAGAACATAAAGGACGTTTCCCAACATGCTTATGCTCTACTGGCCTGTTTTGATAATTGACGGCCTCGGTTCTTATAGTGGATGTCTCCATTGATTCTGGTTTTAGGAGAGGTTTTGGAGCGGTAGGTCTTTGGGAGGAAAAGTTTGAATGTTGGGGAAAGTTTGGAAACTAGGAGAAATTTGGAAATCTGACTTGCGGAAAAATAGGAAAATTTCTAGGAGGACAGTTAGGAATTTGTTGCATTTGGGAAAGATATGCTATTTGGGGGTAAAAATGTTGCCGTGGAGGAAAATTCGCACGTTGTGGAAGGTTTAGGCTGTTCGGTTTTCGAGAGAGGTTTGCATAAGGGATGACATTTGGTACTCAAACGTACCGAGATCTCGTTCATCTGCATAGTATAATGTGAGATATCTGGAAATTGCTTGCCAATCTAGAGGGGTGTTGTATGATTCAAGCGCTGTGTCTGCATTGCCTATAATTTTATTTCTTATGATACTAAGTATACCATAATATTTTGCTGACCTTTTTTTTGGTTCGTAAATTTTTAGGATGCGATCAACGCTCTTTTTCCACGAGCTGTATTCGCCGGGTCAGAGTTCGTACTAAAAACCGAGTTGATCATCCTACGACCTTCGCTACTAAACAGATCAACGACTAGACTTTTGGTTATGTTTATTAAATCAGCAGAAGGAACTACCGGGCGTGGTTAGACCTGAAGTTGAGGTTGTGACTGAAGCTGGGGTTGGGATTCTTGTACGTTTAAAAAAAGGGGTACAATCAAATTATTTGGGTTTGCCATATTTTTTTTTGTTTTATAAATAAATTCGTGGAATTGAAATATAAGATTCAAGGTTATATTTATTTATTTTTAATCTTAACTAATTTTTATAAACTTAAACGTAGGTTATAAATGGTTAAATGGTTAACGAAAAATGGTTTTTATTTTCAAAAAATTATGATTTTTATTAAAAATATAGTTAAAAAAATTTTACTATTGTTCGTTTTTTAGATTGGTAACAAAAAAATTAGTCTTAATTAATATACGTTTTCTTTTAAATAAAAAAAAATTGTACTACTGTTGCTTCTAATTTGAAAACAAAATAAGTTCTTCTTAATTACAATAAAACTTCTCTACGGAGAGTTCTTTTTAAGTCCAATTTATTCGTATTATCGGGTATTAGCCGCTTTTATTATATTTCTTTTTTTTAGTTGGTATTTAGCCGCATTTTATATTTTATTTTTCTCTCTCGGTATTAAGCCGCTTTTAATATTTTTAACTAATTTTTTCTTCGCTCGGGTGTTTTCTTTTCTCTTAACAAAATTTTTTTCTTACGATGTTTTTCACTTAAGCACGAATGTTTCCTGCAAGAGAAAAAAAAATTTTCACCTTACACTTTTAATTTAGCTTGGCTGTTTTACTTTAGTCCGGGCATTTAGCTCGCGTGTTTTACTTTAGTTCGGGCGTTTAGCTCACGTAGTTTACTTTAGCTCGGGCGCCAGTTAATAAATATTTATCTTTGTTGTTATAAAAAAAAACAACTTTTTTTTCTTCACTCCGAGGAACCGGACTTTATTCTTATGAACTTAAACAAACTCTGAAATAAACTTATTCTGCCAGAGAATTCGGTTGACTTGCCTGCTTGAATTCTGGTGAAATTTGTTACATGCGCCGGATGTCTAAGTGTTATATATCAGTTGGATTGTGGGAGAAATGCATCGTGGAAAAAGGTTAATAAATGTTTATCGTGTTAACATGTATAAGATAATGAAAAGTAAAATTGTGAATTGTTATTGTATTGAATAAAGCGATTGTATTGAAAGGAATAAGTTCTATGATTTATACCCAATATAACATACAATGTTAAACGAAAGTCATCAGAAAATGTCCAAAAAGCAATAAAAGCTCAAGTTCGAGCTAAACTTATACGAACAGCCCGAAAGAAAAATAAATAAGTAAGGCAGGAATTTGAGTGAATGGATATTTCAACATATTCAGAGACCAGAGTGCATTCAAAGCAGATGTTATACATTATAAAAAAAAAAAATATACTTAACGTTCTAAAAATTCTTTAAATCTATGTTTTACTTTGTTCCATAATTTGGGTCGTGCTTTCGATATTATGGACATGGAAATAAAAAGTCTAACATTCGTTTTTTTTGCCAATGTCGGTTACAAATGAGAGGGTTAATTAATTTTTTATTTATTTTTTTTTTTTTGAAAGCACAAATCAACATCTTAGTCGTTAGTTTAAGAAAACAAAATTCTGATAGCCCATCAATATCTTTTACAGCAAAGAAAACAAGAATATCAAATTTGTTTTTTACCTTACAAGCATGTTTTTCTATCGTATCTCTGTGCGGCAAAAATACATTAGACGCTTAAGATGTCATATTGGCTAATAACAACAAAGTAAGAGCGTGAAATCACGAGTGCGTTAAAGACTTCAGGTAACTCAAAATCAACTGTTTTATCTTTCTGCGAATATTTCAGTTTTTTGTTAAAAATCAATAATAATTACTCGTACTCGTATGAAAATCCGAGAGTAAGTAATTCTATCTAAGTGTTAAGCTTCAACTACAATAATACCATATTAAAATTTTAATCTAATTAATCATTAACTCAAGAACGTTTGTTAGTCTAAGATAATTACTTAAGCTGCTACAAAAAAATATTGCTAAGTAAATAAGCAAAATTTTATTCTAAGTTTGAAGGCTAATTGGATTTCACCTACAATAGGTTTATAAAAGACTTTTCAATAGTTTTAAACTTCAGAGTAGCTTACATTTGCGTCTGTTATGGTATTATATATTTAATAGAGCAAGTTTTCAACATTTATAGAACATTTTGCTGAATACAGTGCTTAAATATAGTTTTACATATTCATACTTGTAAACCTACATGTGTACTAATTGTAACAAGTTTTTGCGTGCGAATCACTACGAAATAATCAAGTCTATTATGGAGGTTCAAAATTACCCACAATATGAAAAATACAATGACGGAAGAAATATATCCTTGGCGGAAAGTGTTCCTTTGGAAATTCACCATATGATAGATTCATATTGGTACCAATATCCACCAATGAAACCAATGTGGTTTGGAATAATTGGTTTTGTAATTTCAATTTTGGGAATCATGTCATTAGCAGGGAATTTTGTAGTGATATACATTTTTACATCTGCAAAATCTCTAAGAACTCCCTCAAACCTTTTTGTTGTTAATTTAGCAGTTTCTGATTTTATGATGATGTTTACAATGTTTCCGCCTGTTGTACTTAATGGATTTTATGGAACGTGGATTCTTGGACCATTTTTATGTGAACTGTATGGATTATTTGGTTCATTATTTGGTTGTGTTTCAATTTGGTCAATGACTATGATAGCCAATGATCGATATAATGTAATTGTTAAGGGTATTTCCAAAATTCCTTTATCAATTAAAGGTGCTGCAATACGAATATTATTTGTATGGATTGCGTGTGGTACTTGGGCCTTAATACCGTTATTTGGATGGAATCGGTATGTTCCTGAAGGAAATTTGACTGCTTGTGGGACTGACTATTTGGCAAAGGATTGGTTTAATAGGTCGTACATAATCATTTACTCAATATGGGCTTACATAATTCCACTTACCCTAATAATATTTTCGTACTATCATATTTTAAAGGTAAGCATATTTAGAACAAAATAAATTTATATTTCAAATGTATCTTTATTAAAATTAACCTATTTATTTTCTTATATTTACTCTTCACTTGATAATTTGGAATGCAATTGTACTTACTACTTTATACATAAATAATTTTGAAATTTCTGTTTTGCGATATTCAAAAATCAAACTTACAAATCTCTAAAGAAAACTTTTTTGAGACTGAAAAATTAAAAATGGTGTTGTAGCACTATATTTTTAAGTATTTTGAATTAAAATACCGTTGTATTATTAATGTTTAAAGTAAGTTCAATTGCTCTGAACTTTATAGTTCCTTGAGGCAATTGACAGCAAAAAGTCGTTAGTCTTTTAAATAAGAACGTCAGGTTAAAATCCAGAAGCTGTTGTGTTAGTTAATATGACGTGTTACAATCTCTTCCGTTTTTTAATGTTTTCGAATTTCATCATCCATTAAATATTTGGTTTTTGTTTTTGCTATATTATCAGTCCGCTTATATTGATTCAAGAACTCTAGATTTGTTTATGAAGCAGCTAAGATAAGTTTTGATTTGTCCTTTGTTTTGACTTAACAAATATATTCATCGCATACACAGGTTTAAGCACTATTTTTTTTTTTAATAACGTTTTATTGAAGCTAAATTTTGTAATTTATATTTATTCACTAGCTGTACCTGGCCACACGTTGCTTTGGCTCAGTCTGGTTAAAGATTTCCTGGTTTGTCGACTCTAGAACACGCAACATATAACTGTCCATGTGTCTAAATTTAAACTGCACAATTTTAAAAACTGAGTCATTCATTCTATACAATAAGTTTGCAGTTCTGCAATTTGATAATTTGAAAATGTTGCACTTCGGACTTTCAATGAATTGCATGTCCAAAGGCAATTTCAAAGCCAAATGAGTAGTTTATCTACCTGGTATCAATGTCGCAACTATTTTGGAAGACGCAAGTGCTAAGGCTATGACATTATGGGGTCGATTTATTAATTATTTAATTAAGAATTAATCTAATTAAGTTCCTCCTGGCGCATCTAAGAAAAATATTATTTCAACTCATATTACGATCATGCCTTTTTGATCAAGGAGGAATATTTGATTGCACATACAGCAACATATCACCCGTGTTGTAAATTTCATCGCGACGCAATTCTAAATCTAATGAAATAGCAGCAGATCAATTTCGTGATGGCATTCCCAATTGATTGAGAACTTTTTTAGCGATTTCTAAGCACAAATCTGCATTAAATCCATGTACATATTTGAATTTTCCTCTTGTATTCGATTAAAAATATATTCAGCTATAGTCTGCCTATCGTTGTTTCTTAGAAAATCCCAGGTTTTTCGTCTACGTAATTTCGTAATTCGTAGGCACTTTTGAATACAACAGTGTTTTCGCAAACCCGTCATTTTGACATGATATGTAGAAAGCAGCTAACGTGATAGCCGGTGGAATCAGGGCTAGTTGCACATTTGCATCTGTGGAATATGTATGGGAAATGAAAGATATCGCCACACATCCTTTTTGCTGCTTATGTATCTACCGGCCTGATACTGTGCGATTTTATCGATATATATATACAATATGATAACATTCCTTTCTGGTTTCACGCCAAAAACTGCCATGTTTTTGTTTTTATATATATATCAAATATATTTGATCGATTTAACGGAGTTACAATATGTCAGCGTTTTGCATTTGTATGGTTGCTATATTACCACCATCTTCCGCTGATCGTTTCTGCATAAAGGATATACATCGTTCCTTGTAACTGAGTTTGATAATAATGTTCAAGGATATCGCTTAGAGCATTTTCCATCATCTCTAATGCAATTCTAGTGAGTACATTCAGCAGCGCGCAGACCCATAAACTTCATGTTTAGCCATGAATTCTATCAGCAATTTCAGCTTCTATCTGAAAACACGTGCTGTGATGCCATGTCTATCTACGACAGATTGGTCATGGGAGTATAATAAATAGTTTTGTATTGACGAACATACGCAATTGCATCTCGAGCGTACGTAAGTTGCATTATCGTCACTGCGTTCTGCTGACGTTAAATTATTAACCAGTGCAAATGGCAGATTAAGCAAGAAATTTTGAGCCATTGTCGTGTAGCGAATTCCTTATAACCATAGATATCAAGGCCCTATCCGCAAAATCAGGTTGATACCCATTCATCCCCCAACAGATGAAGCAGACAACGCTAACAAAAAATGTTTTTACGACAAAGCTTACGAGCACTATCCAAGGAATGGCGTTAAGATGGTAGCAGCTGATTTTAATGCCAAGTAAGAACATTTTTGGCAGCAAAGTTGGGAAGTATAGCCTGCACCACAATACTTCGGAAGCGGACTAAGTCTAATTGACTTTGTTGCGAGGAGGAACATCCCTACAGCTAGCACATGGTTTCTTCATTTTAATATTGTAAGGACTTCATTTAAATTGTTTCTTTTGTATTTTTAATTAAAAAACTCCCTTTTGATAGAACAACCTTTCCCTTATTTTTCCTATATCTATCAATAGTGTACCCGACACAATCGACTAAGATTATTCCAATGCCTTTACTTTATTACATCTCGGCTGTCCTGACAGTTGATCGACCTCGATCATCTACTACAACTTAACATAAAATTGAAGTAGCTACTTAATTTGCCTTACACTACCTCAGTTTAAGTATGCGTTGAACGACTTGACTAAATTAGCCTTTTTAAACATAAACTGATTTACAATGGATTCTATATGAAAAATCTTTTTTCACAACCGAATATCTTTGATTTCTATCACCCCGACGTACGGCAATTGCATAATTGGACGATTTTTTACGTCATGGATAACATATCTATCGTATGGAGGAAATCTGTGAATGACATAAGCCGACGGCATTTTGGAATAAGTTTCTTCTAAGAACTGGTAATTATATCCACATTTCTTATTACTGCAATTGATTATGTTTCTCGAAATATTGGTGATTATATTCCTGGACTTTACCTATCTCCTAAGCTGCAATGTCCTAAATCTCTGCTAGATCTCCTTCAGGAGGATTTAAGCCTTTCTCTTCGAGAAACTCCTCAAGCTGGACTTCCAAAACGCCTCCCTGATCGACCCCAAAATAAAAGTTGTCCTCGTCCAAAAAAGGGGTTGTCCTCGTCGAGTGAAGAATCATATTATACAATGCGTACTCGACCTGTGACAACGTTTGTACCCATACTTCAGGGATTTTCGCAACATGCACGGAATATCTACCTGGCCATTGGCCTTTGGCAAATATGCCACATTAATATGCGTAATATTTCGATATTAAGAAGCTAAGCTCTCATGAGATAAAATATACCTCCATCCATTGTCGTTCTGAAATGCCTACTCAAAATGTCCGCAAAGTGACGAACATACCTTTCTGGTTCTCATCGTATTAATAAAAATCTACACTCACTGGAGTTCACCGGGGAGGAATACATTATGGATTCTGCTCAGTCCTTAAAATATCTATCTTTTAGTGCATATGAATCTGATCGTGACACTTCGATATGTCTAAATGCCTAATCTCTTTATGCCAATCTCAAATAAGATTAACCTCTAATTTGGACCACTATGACTCTTCCAAAATAGTATTGCATCATGAAGAATATGCCGACTAAAATCTTGTGATCACTATCTTTCTCTTATACCCAAAACTATCGGGTCTCGTTTTCATGAGGCCTTTAATTAAAAGCCATTGAAAGACATCCTTCAGAGCTTACGACAGATACCATATAGCATCTATTTTAAGAATCAGTCTGAGAAATTTTCACACCGCTTCTATGCTTGATTTTATAGTTATAATTTTCGACCTCTAGCGCCCAACGTGCTTCACGAATCACTTCACAGTGTAGCTCTGTTTCACAAGTTGGATCGTAAACTTCCAGTACCGGCCAGGAGTTCAAGCTATCTTTTAGCTGCCGGAAGACTCGTAAGAAAAAACGTACGGTCAAGGCAAGCAAAGAATGGAATTCCTTGCTATTTTTCGGCTCGGGTTATTAACGGTAGTTCTAATATTGGTTGTATCCCATGTTCCGTCACACTATCCAGTTTCAACTCAAGTCCGTTTTTCGAAAGACATCGCAGAGTGTCGCCCAGTAGACGGAAGTGCTCAAATATTTCATTGTTGGCAATAATGATATCATTAATTTCATAAAAATTTGCTTGTAAACCTACATTTTAATGGATAAGCTAGCTTTAATGCAAATTGCCTTCAATAAACCAGTTTCATGTGGGATCTCAAAGAAGTCTTTTCATTATACACGTCAATGTTGACGACAGTGAAAAGTATTGAGAATAACAGAAAACAAAGAAATGAGTGGAAGTATATTTCTTAAATATATAGGTCTAGTTGCCCCGAAAGGATTACAGAGAATATTGGCATACACGAAATACCATTTGAAGAAGTACGGTGAGCTAGTACCAGAGTTCAAGGAGCTGTTTGACCCTAATTTGAATGAGATTACAGAATCCTTTTCATTCTAGAGGAAGGAATAAGGTCATTCATCAGTAAAAGAGTATATATTTCACTGAAATCGTTAGCCGAAAATTGTAATTTTAGAGGATTCCATGAGTGAGCCCTTCGTAGAAAATTTGTGTGCGGTATTGACGATAGCGACCAGTGTCAGTAGCTCTTGGAACAAATAAGGTTAACACTTTTAGAAAATGTAAAAAAGTCGTACAATATGATTTAACAACAAAAGAAAATAAGCAAATTTCAATTGGTGAGTTCTTCGCTGTCAGTAATAACACAAGCAGTAGTAACATAAGCCAAGTGGTCGCGGATGGTCAAATGGTGGTGGAATTAGAAAAGGATGTTTCAGATGCGAACAAATTTTGTGCAAAAAAATTGTGCAAATTTTCTGGAGTTCCAAGAAGCAGTGCAGAAGTTATCCGAAGCATTGGAGGCTTCAGCCGATAAATCCAGTTCATTTATAATTGTATTTTTCAACGAAGTTAATCACATAAGAATATTCGATCAGGCAGCAGTTGTGTGAGTTAATAACATAGAGAGGACACCTAAATAAATATGAAAGTAGTGTAGGGGTTATCCATCTCAGTTATAACAGAAGATGAATCTCAGATAAAGATAAAGCCTTGTATTTGATGGTAGGAAGATATATTGAATTGAAAGTATCGAGTTGCAGGTTGGTCTTTCCGTTGCAGGTAAAAAATGTACGCTGGAATTAAGTTTATCTTAAAGCCTGGTACTTCTCCGATTCATATCATATGTATTCATATAAACTAAGGAATAGAGTAGAAAAAGAATTGGGGAGGCTTTATGATGACGGTATTTTGGAGATGATAAAGGAGAGATTGGAATCTGCATCGACTATAAGGTAACACTCAACAGGTCTGTTCAGAGCATTATTCCCTACCAAAGATAACATTTTTTAGGGTCTTACTAAGTGTGAGTATTTTTATGTTAGAGGCTTGTCAGGGGCATATCAATAATAACAACTTTCAGAAAAAAAAAGGAATATTTTAAAATCAGTACCCATAAGGGTTTATTTCGTTATACGAAGTAACTTTTTGGTATTAAACCAGCTACTTAAATTTTTTTAGGGGTGCAAATGTTTTACGCTATTTGGAATTTTTTGATTGGAGGGATATCATACGAAAATTGCAGAAATACTTTATTCTCATCTACACAAGATGAGAATTAACGTAGAGAAATGTATGTGTTTTGAAAAAGGGGTTAAGTATTCATACCTCGGCCATATTACTTCAATATCAAAAATTCGACTGAACACTAAAGCACATACAACTTGTAATGCCCCAACTGCCAGCAGTTTGATGGAATTGCAGTCATAGGGCTCTTGAACTGTTATACCAATTTTATACCAAATTCATCCATGAAGTTAGGGTTTTTGTATGGAGTTTTAAAAAAAGGTTATCACATATGCCAGATAGATAAAGCCCAACAATATTTAAGCAGGACTAAATTGTTCATTCTTAAGCATTACATTTTGGAAATTTATGAACTGGCCAAACCAATTAGTCTTTTTTTGATGACAGTCTTAAGCAAGTAAGAGCTTATATGGCCCATCATGTCAATGGTCAAGAGCATCAAGTACGCTAATCAAATCTGAAAAAAAGATACTTCTAAGTACACAGAGAAGTACTAGCTGTAATTATTGGGGTGGAAAAGTTTCACAAATATTTACAAGAACTATTTAGTAAAATATTTAACCAAAAAAAAAAAAAAGAACGTCCACCATAACAGCAATAAAGATGGGCAGTAATATTATCTAGGCTTGAATAAGATTTAAAGCATCGTTCTGCAATGCAATTGACGGTAGCAGATACAATATGTGATCAGGCTGCAATATTGTTATTGTGAAGGGGTTAACTTTTTAATTTTAATCGATGCTTTCTCTAAATTCATCGATGTCGAAGCTATAACCAATTCTGATGATTTAAATTTCTTTGCTCTCTTATCATTGTATCATAATCTCATTGAATTAAAATTTGCGCGCTCTCTTATCACTATGACGTAATTTGAATTCTATGTTTTTTATTTCCTTTCTCTCGTATAATTCTTTGTAATATTCTTGGTCAAATGTAAAATTATTTTTCTCGTTCAGTTGGATCTGAATCACAATAGAAGACGGTAGTAAAATTTTTAAAACTTTCGTTTCGATTAGCTATCTTTGCCCATCGTTGAACTTCGTCGTAATTTATTATTTGTCATTGTTGAATTTTGTCGAACGATTATCACTCAATGGTAAACCACATACTTATTCTTCTTTTACTCTTCATGTTTTTCTTCTCTCTTTAAACTGGGGTAGAAAAACTGACTATTGAAATTTTTGCTTCTGGTTCTGCATTTTAAGTAGCCTCTAGAAGCAGACTCAATTGTGCTCACGTTTTCATCACTCTTTCTATCCGTCTTGATAAACTGCATTTTCTATCTCACTTTCTTAATTTTCTTCTTTCCCAGAATCAGCTGTTTATTGTTTCAAATACCTGCTTATTTGTTCGTTGTTCCTCTGGCCAAATATAAAATTGAAATACATGATTTATAAATAATCAATCGTCTAATTGATTACGGAAAGTAACTATATGGTATTTTCATAAATGCATAAACGATCAGATTGAATGAGTCACCTTTGAGGTACTAACATTAATTGAGCATATATGGGGAATAAGAGAAAACAACTGAACCGATTCGACAAAGATTCAAAGGCTAGGGTTAAGGCATCCCAAGTACCCACTCTTACCGTTCTCAACATTTTTACTGTGCCCTTCAATAATCTTCAGACACACACATAAGGGGTGATTCATCGTGAAGTTTGATTTTCAATAAGCTTTTTTTGACAAATCACGCATGACTCCTATCTAATTGCTTTGTCATTTTTGTTAAGTATCGCTTGGCAAGTCATCATGGAAAGACTCACACCACAATATCGTCTTCAAATTGTTCAGCTGTATTACAGAGTACCAAGACTACCAAGAGCTACCATTAGATACCAGTCGCTATGCTCGAACGAGTCGCCCGAAATCGGACCTTCCTAATGGATCACCTCAGGCGTAGTCATGGCCAAGATTTACATGATATTATTTTTAAAAAGTAAATGCCATGAATTTTTCTTTTAACCGGTAATAAAAATGTTAAGCTTACTTTCAAATGTATGTGTTTTATTTTATATTATAAATCAAACTTCACGATGAATCACCCTTGATTGGTCTAATTGACTTGCATCTGTTATCGCACCCAAGGAATGGGGTAACATCCTTATAGTCGGCTGTCCATTTTCCAACGCCATAGGAATTGTCAGCGGAAAGTCAGAAAACTGATTCCTCAATGTCTGTGAAGTCCACTCGTCTTGTTGATAGCATGACCGACTCAGTTGCTACGAGCTTTCGTCAAGGGTTCTGCAAAGGGCTTGCGCCTTTGTGCTACTATTGATTTTCTGTAAAGGGTTGTCTTTGAATTTACAGTTTTGTTTTCAGCAGAGTTTATGATACTGGCGACAATCGTCGGTATCGGAAGAACAACGTTTCTTTGTTTCTCCTTTCTTTATAATAATATCCGATTCAACTCGAAGTTAGTTGCTTTTTCCTTCCTTTTATCCATTTATCAATTTTACAAGCTCGACATATTAGTCCCCTAACTTTACTACAATATCCACAGAGATACGTGGGCTTCAACTGGTCATGAAACCGTTGGTCAGATTAATACCTCGTTGCTACAACGAGGTACCTCTACGTATATATACTTAATTGCACATTGCAAATGTCAAAGAAGTATCTAATCTTAAAAACATAATAAATACCTCATAAATCAAAGTGACGGAAAAGAATGCATATAATTTGAGTATATTTTTATAAACCGATTTTGAAAATATCATTAAGAATTTAATTGTTGTTATTTAATGATGATATGCTTTTTTCCGTATTATAAGTGATATTTTTTATTCTTATATGACTAAAAATATATTAAAAAAATGTTTAAAGAAAGAAGTCTATGCAAGCCGCATTTTTGTTGAAGAATTCAAAAGGAGTGTTATTAATGTGAACACTCTCATTGAAGCAAATTGTCAGATATAGAAAAAAATGTTGGTCATTTACCGAAAAAAAAAAATTGTTAATTCCATTAGGATTTTTTTTTATTTGTCTCCATAAAAATTACACAATAAGAAAATGCTTTTACAACATCTCGAATTGTGCAGCGCCAAAAATTTTCCAACGATAATGGTATATGTATATTATATAGCATAAAAGTTGCACGCGAAAATATTACATTTTATCACGGAAAGAAGTTAAATTTTGATGAGTGTGAGTGTGGATTTTTGCAAGGAGCTTGACTTTTCAAAACGCAGTTAATGGATTAGTTACACAGTTCTACGCGAAGCTTCGCATCGCCATAATTTACTAGTTCTTTTTGGCATTATTCGAATTTATGTTAGCGTTATCATCCGCAAATTCATTATGCTTGAATTTGTGATTTTGTACAATACACGTCTAAGGACAGCTGTTATTATGCGAGATCCGTACGGCAACAAATTTGCGGACTCAAATATACTTTTGGAGAACTTCGATTATCGTTGCATTTATAAAAAGTAGTATTTTCCTTTTTTTTATATTTAGACCTTCACATGCTTTATGTTACACATTTTTAGAACGCCTCGTGACCTTGACTTTGCTAACACTTTCCCATTTGAATAAAACAATTACATTTCTTTCGGCCACTTGAGCCTGTGGTTCAGATTTTCCATTTATTGAAAGTGGCAAAAACAGCTTATGTGCACAGATTAGAGTTTGTCCACGATCTATCTTCTCAAGTTGAGACTTCCGCGAATGCTCAGATTGAATTTTTTCCGCTATAGGTTTATTTTTGTAGATACTTTATACGCGCAATTTCTATCCGATCATGTTTTGTTATGCTTGCTAGCGTAAGTATCGTTTTCATTTCTATAAAATTACTTTTATTCTTTATTATTTCTAACTCTCCATTTATTCCTGTTGTGCATTTAACTTTCATTTTAACGTCATCGCTGAAATTAGATATCGTGCGTGAGACATAAGCACCCTACAAATAAAATCTGTAGAAACTCTGGTCTCGATGATCAACAGTTCCGCTCATATCAATCAATGAGCTTGTGTGAACATAAAAAAAGATAAACACTTTTACTGTATTCGAGCTCAGCCAGAAAGATTGGAAAAAGTTGTAGCTAGCGATGGGCGATAGTTTGAATGATTCATTTGTAATTTTTTCGCAATTAATTTTCATTTTCACAGAAAAAAAAACAGCGATAACTTAGTTGTGCACCTAACACAATATATGACAACATCCTATATATCCCTCCAGTGTATAAGAATTTGATCGCACCTTTTTCTCATTCTCGTTTTTTTTTGCAGCATCGCTAAGTTCAACTTCCGTGAAATCTGTCATTTGCTCTTCGCGCGTATTATTCTATGTTTAGAAAGGCGTTACAGCACTATTTCCATCTACTACAAATTTCATTGTCCCCCGTTAGCAGCCTTAATAATCCCTTGCTAGTTTTTTGTTCGTTGCGCTGCGATCTTAAAAATGTAAGGTCATTAGGCCGTGATACAGCAATGCACTTTTTCTACTGCATGGCGCTTACTTTCCTCTTATCTACAATATCTCTTCTAATTCCATATATAATACCACTGTTGCTGTCGCAATTGCTCTTGCTATCTCTTTTTTCGCCTTTTTTGCAACGTTCATAGCCTGATCCAAAACGCACTTTATCGGTTTTGCTTTCCCGATGCAAATTGACTACCCTTCGAAGACTTGCCTCTTGTTCCTTATCGGCAATTTCTATTCACAGTTGGTTGGCGAATTTTATTTCTTGGCGAATAATTTATACTCTTATGTTGTTATGGGCAGTAATGTAACACTTATAACAAATGAACCTGAACTACGTTTTGTTCGGAAAAGTTAATGCGTATTCGGAATTAAAGAAATGCACATGTATAACATAGGAATTGTATTACAATGAATTCTTTTTTGCCTTTTTCGAAAAAAAAAGAAAATAATGAAAATATCCACATCTTGTGGATCATCAAGCAGTGCTTCTGCTTGAACGGTCAAGAGATTAAACTGTCAACCGGAAGTCTCTATTAACTCCTGCTTACCAGGATAAGAAGATCCTGGATGATGTGTTAACCGATCGCAAAAAAATGTGAACTGTCTGTAAGTTATGTATGTTGCATGACAAAATGTATGTTACGACTTGGCACCAACACCGAAATAATTAGCGAACGAAAAATTAAAAACGAACTTTAAGGGTTATGAGCATACCATATGAACATACTATACTATATATTTTATTGTTGCTATGGTATTTATACAGATTTTAACTACAGTTTTCACGTAGTACGTTATTTGCTAACGTTTGAATCTCACCAGCAAATTATTTAATACATTTTTAGTGTAATTCATTTGTATATACATATGTATTTATGTGTCAACTGATGATATAAGTGATGGTAATGATGAGGATGACGATCCCGGTACGAGCACAACAGCAAATTTTCCAAAATTGCCATCACCCTTTCGGCGGGCAATGGCAAACCTCTGAAAGTCAAATTGTGCCTATGAAAAAGCTTCTCAGGAGAGCCGTTCAGATCCTGTAATAAACAGTAGACCCCGCTAAGGAGTGTAAAAATTCACAAAGTGAGAGACACAAATGAGTGCGAGAAGCTAAGCCTTGGCCTACGCCGGGCTGCCGCGTCACTTATTTATTTCTTTTTAATGATGACGATGATAATGATGGTGCTGATAATGGCGACGGTAAACTCTCAGCCCCAACATTTCGCCCCCTTTGAGCTCGCGAATAGGCTGTCTAAATTCTCCTCGTAACGTTTTTGGATTGACTACTCTCACTCGATTATCTTGACTTTTGACGACTTGTGTGATTCTCCCTATAAGCCATTTTTGGAGAGGTTAGTTGTCCTCATGTATCATTACAGGGCTACCAACATCAATATTTGGTCTAGTTGATGTCGACATTGAATGGCCTTGTAGTTCCTGGATGTATTTTGATGACCACCATTTCCAAAAGTGGGTTTTCACGGCATTTATTCGACGTCAGCGTTGAATATAGCGTTGATATGATCTATGTTCGCGATCTCCACTGCTAGTTCTGGAATTGCCTTCAATGATGGCCCAATAAACAGATGTGCTGATGTAAGTGCTTTATAGTCGTTGGGATTTGTTAACATCGGGGGAATTGGTCTTCAGTTCATTATGGCTTCGGTCTCCACCAACACTGTTGTTAATTCCTCAAATGTCAGCTTAGCACCTCCCAAAATTCGGTAAAGATAACCGTTGCTGCTTTTACGACTGCTTTACAAATCCTACCGAAATAAAGTGCTCTGGAGAGTGTAAAATGAAAATTAATTGTGGCGTTAGTACAAAAGTTTACAATCGACTGTTTGACTGATTGGCTATTTTATACACTATATTCTGCAGATCTTAGAGTTTTGGGTGTGTACCAATGAAACCGCAACGGATATCTATAGAGGGTCCTCGATGATTTATGATCCTTTGTAAGGTAATTATACAAGCATCTGCGGATAGATCTAAAACGGCTGTGGGCTGGCTTGGACGAAAAACAAACAAATACCGTAATATAGTTTTTATACGGAACTTTGTCCATTATCTGCTTGAATAATTTTGGTCGATATCTGACACGTTGATAATCCAAAATGTTAGTGTTCTTACAGAGTCGCGATAAGCGACTTTGGACTAGAATGATAATTTGATTTGCGTAGATGTCGAACGAGAGCTCTAGTAAAACCAGAGTTCTTAGAAGTAAGAATGAATGTCTACATTTTTCTGGAATGTGGACGTGCTCAACTGTAAGGTGTTCAGGTTCACTTCATAGAACACCTTTCGACGTTAGCTATGACTCGTAGAGTTTTCGTGCATAAACTTAATCGATCTACGATATCCAACAGTTCCTCTAGTTTTTGATAGACTAAGACAATTTTCCTCATTTCCAACACTGATTCCTCCGGCGAAATTAATGTCCCTAAAACAGATGGCGTTTTTCCTCTTTTAGTTCATGGAAAGCTGGTATTTTGAACCAGATCGAATTCTTCAGCTCTGTTATCGTACATCTGCGGATTATCGTGTGTTGGTACATGTTTCCATATGACATGTTTCGTTTTCTCCTGAATTCCACACTTTTTTCCACTAATGTATCTAATTTTGACGAATGGAATAAAATCCAGAACAAAACAATAGCAGAATCTGTCCAAAACTACGCTGTGTACCTTCCCTTACAAATGCTCTGGATGTACATTCTCTGCGCAGAGCTCCAAGCGAAGAAGTTGCTTCGTCTTAACAGGTGCTACCCTAGATTTGGCAACTAAAAGCTTTACTTCTACAGTACCAGAAGTTACGATCGTTCTTAGATAGATGCAGCAATAATCTTTAAAAAAAAGACGCGATAAAAAGTAAAGCTGGCAGCACCTTCTCCAAAGTGGTTAACGTTGTATGGTCATAAATCTTTATAATCTGAGCTACTATACCGAATTGAATAAAGTTTTGAGACTTATTTAGTACTGGTATTAAAAATCAATGTTAAATTTCAAATTTCACTTTCGTCCATATATTTTTTTCTTTAGTTTATATGGGGTGATATTCGAAAAGCTTTAAAAGCTCAAAAACTGGTCAACCGAATGTAAAAAAATGTATACGAATTTCTTTGTTAAGATCTTTCCTTACCCTAAATTAAAAAAAAAAAACAAAACAAAACTAAGGAAATTAGTTTAATCCTTTTATTAATTTAAAATTAGAAAAAAAAACTTCAAACGCTTAATAGTTTCAAAACATTGTTGGACATTACATGTTTACTTCTTCGGGGTAACTTCCGAAGTTCTGCTATCAAAAGGTCTGAGCTAAGTAGGAGTATGTGCAATAGGTCCGCATTTCGATGATAAACACTAAAGAATTGTGCAGAAACGTTCTATAAGGTCATTTCGTACACCTGTTATTTCAGCTGACACCGTTGAGCTGAAAAACATTTTTGTGGCCGTGTTACCATCGTTCGACGTGCCACTTCCGCCACTTCGAGGTTTATCCACTATCAAACCTGGTTTTTCTCTAAACTGAGATTGAATATGTATGTTTTCTGTTCTCATAAAATTGGTTTTTCTTCGGTTGATCTAACTTGCCATTTTTTAATATCTAATTTATAAGAAATATGAATAAAATATCCATGAATGCAGCGGAGATAATCCGAACTGTACTAGATGTATTTTCTGCAACATTTTTATTCAAGAAAGTGTCTTTTTTATTCATTTCTTTGGGAATAGCTCCACATATATAACACTGCAAACTTAACCATTTACCAAAGTTAATTGGAGGCAATTTGGAAACGACAATACCTAGTCGATGAATGGGTAGGATTTTTTCATAAGATGGTTCTTTCTTCGGAATTTTTTGCATCTATTGCAAGTTGTAGCGGTACGAAAAAAGTAACAAATAAGCTACTACCGTCTAAAGTAGAAAACGAAAAACTCCCATATCTTCTGATGAATCACACAGATCTCTATCTTAATCACTTATTTGAGATTGGAGTATTCAAGAGGCTGTGTAATCCAATAGACTTTGCATTTCAACTCCTGCAGCAGGTTCTGTTATGGTTTCAAATAAGGGTAACACCTTTTCTTAGCTCTCACGATACTCTGGTATGATGGTAAAATATTATGAGATACTTTGCTTTCAATGAATTTCTTAATTAATAAATACTGGCGTTTAGTCAAACGGGCTTCTATGAAAAGTGGTATAATCTTATCCGTGTTTATTTTAGAAAAGTTGTTATATGAACTACCAGAATTGTTATGCAGTGCAGTCACAGTTGACTCATCTGATTTTGATAACTCAGCCTTTTTCCTACGTTTTGAACGTTTGCTACACACCTCGTAAGCTTTTCTTGGGCGACCACGTGATTTACTGAGAGCATTGCACATTATTATTATGGCAAATAAATTACTTTTATAGCTGCTAACTTCTTCTTCTCCAGAAGTTTGGATTTAGGTCTTTTTACGATTTTGCAATAATTTGCAATGCTCTTGCAATGTATGCATCCATGAGAATGTGCACTTGCACATTGCATCTGTAACAATACAATCCATATTGCATTAGAAGAAAGGAAACGGCTAGAAGCAAACGAATTTTTGTACTTAAGAATCTTCGAGGTTTGGGAAATACAGGTATATAAGTCATATGTTATGTGTTGCAAGTGATTGCAAAGTAATTAAAAGCTTACGTAAAGATAATATACAAAAGAAAAAAGTGGGCACAAAATGGGCTGTTTTTACGAGTATACATTTTTAAAAATATTAAGTTTTTTTTTTTAAGACATATAACGAAATGATAAGCATACCTAGTTCTTGTATAGGGTTTACCAATACGGACTTGACAACTTTGAATTTAATTTTTCTTTCACTTATCATCAAATTGTCACTGTTTATTTATTCAATAAGCTCAACATTTTTATCGTGGTAAAGTACACTAACGAGCAACGTGTGCAAATTATAAAAAAATTCTACAGATATTCCGAGTCGGTGACTGCAACTTTAAGAGCGTTAACTCCAATTTTCGTTGTAATTCTCTCCCTAGTAGACAGGCAATAACAAGTTAAGTGCAAAAATTTGAGTCTACATATTCGTTGCGTGATGTTGCCGTGTCAGTGAGACAACGGGTTGGTCGAAGTGTCGAAAAATCACTGCCGTTCGTAGCAAACGATCCAAATCAGTTAATTCCACGGTGTTCTCAAGAATTGGGCATCGCTCAGACCACATTATAGCGTATTTTGCGTAAGGGTCTTGGTTCACACCCATACAAGATCAAGCTGACTCAAGAATTGAAGCCGATGGACCATTTGAAGCAACGTACGTTCTCCGATTGGGTTCTGGAGAAGATGCGCCAAGATGATGAATTTCATAGCAAAATCATCTTCAGTGACGAAGCTCATTTTTGGCTCAATGGGTTCGTCAATAAGCAAAATATGCGTTATTGGCCAGGTGAAAACCCACATGTGCTTCATGAATCACCACTTCATCAACAAAAAATAACTGTTTGGTGCGGTTTGCCCGCCGGCGGCGTTATTGGACCATACTAGTCATGTTACTGTGAATGGTTAGCGTTATCGCGCCATGATCACCGATAATTTTTGGTCCGAATTGGAAGATATGGACATGGACGACATATGGTTTCAACAGGATGGTGTCACAAGCCACACAGCACACGCTACAATCGATTTATTGAAAAGTAAGTATGGTGAGCGTGTTACCTCAAGACATGGGCCAGTCGATTGGCAGTCTCGTTCGTGCGATTTAACTCCGCTTGACTATTTTCTGTGAGGCTACGTTAAGTCATTGGTTTATGCCAACACGCCGACGATGTTGGAAGAGCTCTGAGCCAACAGTTATTAGAAAACCCTATACATCCATTGCGAAAAAACAACAACAGAACACTAAATCTCGGGTAATGGACTAAGAAATCGAACATTACTGCTATTGAACTTTGGCCTACGGGTGAACCACTGTGCAATGGTTACACCCATTTATACAATATACAATTACAATAGCCAAATATCTAAATTCGGCAATTATTTTAACGAATTGTTGTGAGAACGGAGATAACATGCATACTCGCAGATTACATGCAAGTTGATTATAATTTATCATGCAGTGACGAAAACGGTACAAGAAATCTAACCCAAAAAGTTTTTTTTCAGTGCGATGATCATGCAGCAATCATTCCCGCGACGACGACGAAAACTCTATTAAGCAATGATACAGTGGCGAAATGTAGATCGATAACCTGAAAAGAAGCGCGTAATGCTGAGTTTTGAATTGTGGACCGTACAGCTTGTAAGCGTACGGGCGGGTGAATGAGCAAATTATACGCAAAACGAATTACAAAAATGCATCAATGTGTTGGGTGTAATAGCAGTAATAATCGAAATTCGGCCGAAAGCTTCAATAATTAAATGTGTGTCGCAAAGGAGTGGATTTTAATTGCTCTCACTTTTTGATTTTCGCGAATTGTTACCACTGATAGCACCAATAATAGATTCACAGAATGGAATGACAAACTACAACTTAATTTAAAGCTGTGAATCGGAGACTTAAATAAGTGTATTGGATTTGCTTAGATAGAATATGTTGTTCAATGAACATTTCTTACATAAATTTCATTCAGCATGCAGGTTTAATTTATGTCAAATGTGCGATTTTGCTATGTAATTAATTTCCAATTTTTTGTTTGGCGAGATTGATTAACGCACATTTGAATAATGTTATACTTATCTCCCACGTTATTTTCTTTTTGATCAGCGGCGTTGTCTTCTTCTTTAAATTTTTCCAGGTCTCCATTGTTGATTCTTCGATTTTCTTGAGGTTGGTATGTGAAATACGCTTTGCATTTACCTGCACGAAACCGAAAACGCGACGCACTTTGAAATTGTATCAATTTACAATGCTATTGCATGTTAAATGTACGATATTTAGATCAGAGTCTTGATGGGACATGGATAGTCACTTAAAACATTATCAGTTCATTTTTCAGTTTAAATGAATTTTTATTTACTTAATATATTAATTGTTATAGGCTAATAAAAAAAAAACGCTAAAAAATTAGCCTAAATAACTTAAAATGATCGTAATCTAACTTACTATCCTCATGCGGGCACTCTAAGCTAAACCTAACAATCAATATATGCTTTTGACGTATCTTACAGTGTATTCCCAAAAAGTAAGCGACCCAACAAAGAAAACACAAAAATTTTGGAAAAAAAATTATTTACTTTTCAACTAAATCGCCTTTCAGCTCTATACACTTTTCCCAGCGATGTTCAAAAGATTCGATACTCTTTTTATAATAAGAACTGTCTTGCCCCTCAAAATAGCCATTAACTGCCAATATCAGTTCTTCATCGTTTGACCACTGAGTCATTTTTTCAAGTTTGGGAACAGAAAATGATCCGATGGGGCTAAATCTGGCGAATAGGGTGCATAAGGTAGAAATTCAAACTTTAATTCATTAATTTTGGCCATTGCAATAACGAATTTGTAAAGTGATGGACAAATGTTTCATCCATTGTTATAAAATTGCGCAAAAATGCTGGTTTGTTGCTGTGAAACTTCGCTAGACACTCAACTGAAACATCTTCACGACACTGTTTTTGCTAGAGTGTTAGCAAACGCGGCACCCATCTTGCACACAGCTTTCTCATGTCCCAATTTTCAAATAATATGCGATGTACCGCACTTTTTGAAATGCCTACAATGTCTGCTAGCTCGCGCACTTTCAATCGCTTTTTGGATTTTCTTCACCATTTCTGGGGTCGTCACCTCATTTGGTCGACCACTGTGATGCTCGTCTTGGCAGCTCGTACGGCCTCGTTAAAACTCAGCAACCCAAAATTTTACTATTGTAAGCGAAGGGGGAGTCTCACCTAGAGTAGAATCCAGTTCAGCTTTTATATTGGTTGTGCTGAGGCCTTTCAAATAAAAGTATTGTATCACATAACGATGACCGATTTTCTCCATTTTCATAAATTCACTGACAACGTTCACTATTGCTGACTGCCAAACAAATACTAAACAACCTGACGCTTTTAAACTTGAAACATATGCTTCATAGACTGCGTACTTTTCAATACAGTGACATTTTCAAACAACTACCGCCATGTCTTGATAAGGCCGGGTACATCTGGGACCGCCATCGTACATTTATTTAAACTAAAACTAGAAAATAAATTAAAGCAAGAACTTGATGTATGAACTTAGGACACTATCGGCGCCAAAAAGTGATCGATCAAGGAATAAGACCGTTAAACGGAGGATCTCTTATAACTCCTGCTTATCAGGATAGGAAGGTCCTGGTTGATGCGAAAAAAATGCGAACTATCCGTATGTTATGTATGTTGTACGACGAAATGTAACTTACGCTCTTGAACCAACACCGAAGAAATTAGCGAACGACAAATTAAAAACGAGCAGAGTTTCCCCTAAGATTATGAATACAAAAAAGAAAGGTTTTCATTTTATTGTTGCTTATTGTTTATATCTTCTCAACATCGGGTACAAGATCTTATCGGCAATATTGTGTGAACATCTGAAACACTTCGCCACTAGAAAAAGTCCACAATTAATGAAATCTTCACACTCAGGCAAATCCTGGAAATAATTCAAGAAGTCCAAATCGATACCCACTATCTTTTCATCGATTTCAAGGCCATATAAAACACCATTTATGAAGACGAGCTCTATATGGTAGAGCTATGTCTAGTTTTTAGATCCCTACCAAGCTCGTTCGTCTGTGTAGAATACGATTACGAAACGATTTAACCGAGCCCTTTGATATTAAAAAAGTTTTTAGATCATGTGAGTTCTTCAGCATCAACTTTAAATAATTGTGTGAAACTCACATGTAAAAACTGGAGACACACTCTTTCAAAAGTGTATATCCACGATATCAACATAATATCGTGAGAAGGTTTGGTGGAATTAATGCTCGAACGTCCTTCTGATTTTCGGAGAGGAGACACAAGAAGACATGCTACTGTTTGGATAAGTACTGTGGTGAGTTTTAAGTATGTTAGTGTTCCATTTCCACTAACTCTCTTCCAGTGATTTTTTACGTTTTGACTCCTGCTTCTTATTCCCCCCAAAGTAGAAAGAAGCTGTGGGAATAAAATTCCATTGTGTTTCTTTGAGTTTTAATGCATTGGCCAACTCTTTTCAACCGTGCCTCGCTGTTTTAATAATCAGTTAAGCCCTGCTTCATTTCGCACTCTTCGAGCCGGTAAATCACCCAATAGTTTATGTGCTAGCATACTGCGAAATCTTTTTTTTATTATAAATTGCTCGCGAATTACGTTCAGGGAGACAACAAAAAGGAATAAAGTTCTCTTAACAGAGGTTGAAACTTTATTGACCAAAAAAAAGAAAACAGTGTCTATTTTAAAAAGGCACTTATACAAAATTTATGCTGACAGTTTTATAAAAACGAAAAAAAGTGAAGAAAACCGAAATTAGGTATTTAATACTATATATCGTGAGGCTCCCTTAAGATTGGAGTGACAGCCATAGGAATTCTTTTGTTGGAGTTCCGATGGTTGGAGCGATTATATGTGATGGTGAAAATTGCAAGGATATGGCTTTTAGTTGCGAAATATCATATCTTCTTCGAAAAAAATAGGTACGATTACTGCCAAGCCGACCATTAGTAGTAAGGTAGTAGTATTTGCTTGGAGACTATGATTCTTTGTTGTCGTTCTTAAAATCCTCTAGTAGTTTTTTCGTTTCGATTAAAGTGATGGTGTTTCGGTTAATGGTTGTTGTAGGGAAGTTGTGGACTTCGTCAAAATAAACATTGTCGAAACTTCGATAATTGATGTCTTTGATGCTGATGGTACAATTCTTGAAAGGAAGTGGTACAGTTCCGCTTGTAGCTAGTACTTGAGGCTTACATTATTACCTGATGGTTGTATACGGAGTGTTTATTATTAGAATAAAGTTTGGTTCCGGTTGCCAAATTTTGTTTATTTTGTGTAGTTTCTTTGTTACGTTGCAAGTTGCCGGTTTTTGTTTAATTAGATTGGTGACAAAATTTTCCATTTTTCTATTGACTCGAGATGGCATATGGCAGAAGGAAATTTGTTCGATAGGGTTCTCGGGGTTAAAAAGGGTTTAGGTAGGGTTGGGTGACAATGGTTTTAGTAAAAAAATTGATAGGTTTCTGTGGATTTTTGAGGGATTTGAATATTGAAAATTATATAAGTATTGTTGCAGTATGCTTGTAGACCAAGTAATTCGTAAATGTGTGTATCTGATTTGATTTATGTATTCTGTCATTGATAAAAAATTGTTCCGAGTTATTAGGATTTCGAAAGGTCGACATATATATAGAGTCATTGAAATCTTTAATTTTTCTAAATGTAAGAAGTGAGTTTCTAATTTTTTTTAATAGTTAATACTCTGAAAGTTTGACAACATGTTTTAAGTAATTTAAGTTTTTAATAATTTTGGCTGCACCAAGTTTCATTGTCAGTATTCTAGTTTTTGTAAATTGGTCACTAGTGTTATGGTCGTTAGTATTATCAGCCTGAAATTTACTTTAAATTTTATTTTATTGTGTCTATAGCTTATTGTAATTGCTTAGAGATGGCGTAACTTGTATTATTCCATTGTTATTATTCCATTGGAACATGCGTTGGAAAGCTACTGTCATTGTTCGTCATTTCAGTATATGTAATTTACTTGAAGCGTAAAGAACAATAATTTTTTTTCACTCAAATATGTCGAACTTTGTACCTGAAAAAGTGTTTTTGGGGGGAGTTCTTCTTCATTACTTTACAATAATATGAAAAAAACTGCTGCCGAAAGTCATCGTATTTTGGTGGAAGTTTATGGTGAACATGCGCTAGCTGAGCGAATGTGCCAAGAGTGGTTTGCACGATTTAAAAATGGTAATTTTGGCTTGGAAGACGATGAACGTCCTGGGCAGCCAAAAAAGTTTGAAGATGAAGAACTGGAAGCATTACTCTATGAAGATTGTTGCCAAACACAAGAGGAGCTCGCAGAATCCTTGAATTTCTAAACGTTTAAAAACAGCTGGATATATTCAGAAGCAAGGAAATTCCACGGTTCCACATAAACTCAAGCCAAGAGACTTCAAAAGGCGGTTTTGCATGTCCGAAATGCTGCTGGAACGCCACAAAAGGAAGTCATTTTTTGATTGTTAATGGTAATGAAAAATGAATCCATTACGACAACCCCAAGCGAAAAAAATCATATGTGAGACCCGGCCAACAAGCCAAATCAACGGCAAAGCCATATATCCATGGCGTGAAGGTAATGCTCTGTATTTGGTGGGATCAGATGGGTGTGCTGTATTATGAGCTGCTAAAACCGGGTGAAACAATCAATGAACAATGCTACCTAACACAATTTATCCGTTTGAAGAGAGCAGTAGCCGAAAAACGCCCGGAGTATGCGACCAGACACGAGGCAATAATTTTCCATCATGACAACGCTCGGCCCCACGTTGCTATTCCGGTTAAGAACTATTTTGAAAACAGTGGATGGGAAGTCTAACCCTACCCGCCTTATAACCCAGACCTTCCCCCTTCTTACTACCATTTATTCCAGTAGATGCAGAACGCCCTCACTGAAATACGGTTCACATCAGAGCAGAATATCAAAAATTGCCGTCATTCATTCTTGGCTTCCAAGCCGGCGGTTCTTTTGGGATAGAATCTACAAATTTCCAGAAAGACAGGAAAAAGTCATAGCTTCAGATGGCCAATACTTTGAATAATACTATTGTACATGTTTTTCTTAAATAAACGTTCAAATTTTGAAAAAAAAAAAAACCGCACGAATTAAAATATATACCCAATACTTTTATGCATTTTCTTATTTCCTTTAGTAGTTATAATGAGTTTCCTACTTTTTTTAATTTGATGCTTATTAAATCTGTCTTCTCTTAAATCTTTTGGATCCGTTCCCAATTGCTTAAAAATTCAAAGCTTAAATTTACTCTTTTTTTACTTTTATTACCTTTAAAATATAAATTCAAAATTGCAACGCACCATTATAGATGAATTGCCGTTGTGGAGCCCCAAAATGAAAAACTTCGTTAGTTGAACGATATAATATTGTATAATTTTTTCCCTTTCAGCGATGGATTGGTCAGTCAGTAAGTGTACTGAAATCATTAACTTTTCACCTCGGTTCTATCGGAACAGCTGATTTCTATTATCTATTAGGTCGTTGACCCCTTTATATAGACGTCTTACATAACTAAGTCATCATTATATGGCTATCACTATTACGAGAGAGAGAGAAAGAAGAAAGAGACATATTTTGACGTATCTGGTTGTTGGAGGTGTTGTTTTTCTTCTTTTTAATTTAATAATATCCAAGGTATCAAAGTATGCCATACCTTATCCCCGTGTGAGTTTTTATTAGCTATTAAACAAATTTATAAATAATAGTTTTTGATTTTTTATTATAATTACTGGGAACTAACAGAATTTTCCTGTCCTTGTTAAGTTTTATTATATTTCCTAATGTTAATTTCTTTAATTTATCTGTAACGGTTGTGTATATTTTCTCCTTATATTTATTTAATATTTAATTTATTTATTTAATTTATTTATTTATAGTGTAAGATAAAACACATAAATTCGAAAGTGAATTTAAAAATTTTATTATTGGTTAAAGGAACAATTCATGGAATTTACCTTTTGAAAATGATATCATGTAAATGTTGGCTACGACTACGTCTAGGTGGTCCATTCGGAAGGCCAAATTTTGGGCGATTCGTATTTCGCGGATAACACGAGTAAAATTGGTTTGCAAAGCGTCAATCGTAACTGGCTTATTGTTGAAGACCTCAAACTTTACATATACCCAGAGAAAATAATCCAAAAGTGTGATATCGCACGATCCAGGCGGCCAATTTACCGTAGCAAAACATGAAATTAAGTGCTCACCAAAATGATTTCTCAACAAGTCCATTGTCTCACGCGCTGTATGGCTCTTAGCGCTCTTGAAACCAGGACTCAACAAGACCATGTGCTTGAATTTCAGGAAGCAAATAGTCCATTAAAATGGCGCGATAACGGTAACCATTGACGGTAACATTATGAGTTGCCTCATTTTTGAAGAAATATGGATGCTACCACCAGCTTACAAACCACACCATACCGTTGTTTTTAATGAATCTTACGGCAGCTCTTGGTACTTTTCGGGTTTTCATCAGCCCAAATACGGCAATTTTGTTTATTAACGTATCCATTGAGCCAGAAATAGGCTTCATCACTGAACAAAATTTCACGATAAAACACCAGATTTTCATTGTGTTTTTCAGAGTCTATTCACTGCTTCAATTCTTGCCCAAGTTAAATTTTGTACGCTCTTAGGCCAAGATCCTAACGTAAAATACGCCAAGTTGTCAAATACGCCCAGCCAAGCTGCTGAGAACTACGACGAATCGATTCGTCACGGTTTTCGCGTACACTCTCAGCTACATCTGCTATAGTCTCTTCACTACGTGCTAGATGTATTATAACCGGTGGAGTATCATCCACTACTGTAAGCTGGGACTAAAATTTTCGAATGGTATTGACAATAGTGGTTTAAGTAGGTCGATTATGTGCACCATTAATTCCTCGAATCGCACGAAAAACATTTCTTGATTTTCGTAATACATCCGAACAATTTAGAGACGCTGTTGTGAAGTTAGTCTTTCCACGATGACTTGCAAAACGATACTGGACAAAAGTGACAAAGCAAGTTAATAGGAGTCATGAGTGATCTGTCAAAAAAGCCTATTAAAAATTAAACCTCACGATGAATCTCCCTACATGTTTGTTAATTTTCTTAATGTATTTGTATTCGTTATTAAAGTGTACGTTTTTATCGAATATATACTATATGTGCTGTCATAAAATTGTGACAGACTTTTTATAATTGAGAATAGGTTCGTTTAAAATTTTCTTGGTGGTATCTTGTTTGGTTTTAAATATATCACCCTGTAAATTTATATGAGTGTAGAGTCTACACGTTCCACAGAAAAATTTCTGCTAGTTTGCTGATAAGAGGTTGCATGAAGTTCTATATCATACTGCTTGTAAAAATCCGTGAAAATTGTGGACGTAAATTCTAAACATTGATCAGATATAAGTTTCTGGGATACGCCGTGAAGGCCGAAGTATTGCTTAAATCTTTTAATAATGCTAAGAGTAGATTGAGGGAGTAGTTTGCCTAGTATTGTTGAAATTTTTCTGTTGTTGATAATAAATGTATACATCAATGTAGATGATGTAAAATGGTTTAGAAGAGGTTTTGGGAATTTCATGTTAAATTCCGGACTTCTACTATATTTCATAGTCCTGCATTTCTCACAATTATTGCCGATTTTTGTGATCTTATTTTTCAAGATTGGGAAATAATAACTTCGTGTTAGATGGAGAAGGGTTTCACAAATGCCTCTGTGATTATTATTTGTATGGTATTCTATAATAAGTTTATTTTGAGTATCACTTTCGGTAATGTATTCTAAAGTTTCTGAACAGCGAATGCCTTCAAGAATTCCAATATGGTATTTCAAAAAATTTATAACCGACACTGATATAGACATTATTTTGATTTTCGAAACATATTACATATGGTTTTCTAACAATGACTTGAAAACTTTTTTTTTTAAATAAAAGTCAAACCATTTGAGATGTTTCAAAAACTTTATTATTGGCTTGAAGTACAATTAAAACATTTATGAACGGAAATCGACTTCGTTCATATGGCCACCACGAGCACGTTTGCAGCGGTCGATTCGTTGGACCCAATTTTCAACGACTCGGCCACACATTTCGGCCGAAACGGCCGTTATTTCCCGTTCAATGTTGGATCTGAGCTCTTCCAACGTCGTCGGCGTGTTGGTATAAACCAATGAATTAACGTAGCCCAACAGAAAAGAGTCAAGCGGCGTTAAGTCCCACGAACGAGGCGGCCAGTCGACTGGCCTATGTCTTGAGATAACACGCTCACCATACTTAATCTTCAATTAAGCGATTGTGGCGTGCGCTGTGCGGCTTGTGGCACCATTCTGTTGAAACCACATGTCGTCCAAGTTCATATTTTCCAATTCGGGCCAAAGATAATCGGTGGTCATTGCGCGATAACGCTGACCATTCCCAGTAACGTGACGATCGTTCAAAAAAATATGTCCCTATAACGCCGCCGGCATGCAAACCGCACCAAACTGTTATTTCTTGTGGATGAAGTGGTGATTCATGAAGCACATGTGGGTTTTTACCCGACCAATAACGCATATTTTGCTTATTGACGAACCCATTGAGCCAAAAATAAGCTTTACCACTGAAGATGATTTTGCGACTCCGAATATCTGTAGAAAATTTTTATAATTTACTTTACCATGATACAAATGTTGAGTTTACTGAATAAATTTACAGTGACAATTTAATGATTAGTGAAAGAGTGCGTTCACAAATTAAATTCAAATTTGTCAAGTCCATATTGGAAAACCCTATACTAAAAAAAGCTACTTTAAAATACCAAAATATAACTCTAACCATACCGCGAACATGGCAGCTCAGAAATCTTATTTCGAAGAGAAATCAAACAAAGGGAACCAACTAAGACTAAAAAAAATACTATATTTAAGATACCACCATCCAAATTTCAGACACGCATGGACTATCCGTAATGTCTGCACTATACTGCACGCCGAAGAGGAAAAAATCTTATGAACGCCCTTTATATTAACAATTGGCAGTACATAAGCTCTGGAGATCCCACATATTGGCATACTGACAGGAAGAAAAAACCAGACCTCGTTGATTTTTGCATATCTAAGAACTTTAGCCGTAACCACTTGACGATAAACTCTTGCTTCTACCTTTCATCAGACTATTCCCCTGTGATAGTTGATTACTCCACTGAAGTTGAAAATAGACCATATAATCCACCCTTAACTAACCACAAAATAGACTGGGAAACATTCCACGAGATAATTGACAAGAAACTTGACCTAAATGTTCCACCCAATACATCTTACTGACTTAGTTCAGTCAGCTGTAACAAAATCCACACCTGACATTAAACCTAACCACTTATCATCCTTTGCACCGAAATTCTTAAGACAAAAAATATTGAGATTAATAAAGGAAAAAAAGCAACCCAAACAATGACCGACGCCGCAAATCTCTCGGCGGAATCTTTGGAATCTCGGACTATAACAAGTTGCACACAATCTTGAAATTACTGTGTTTAACCGTCAATGTCACTGTTAATGTCCTTTATCTAGACAATAACTGTTTGCTTTCGCAAAAATTAAATGCCGAGAAGATTCAATGGCATACGTATAAAAATAAAGCGAAAAGACCCAGACTCGTGGTAGCTAGATGCTTGCACTCCCTTTGCCCTAAAGGAAACATTTTATTTGACCTGAAACATAAAGGTAAAAATAATCGACGCTGTTAATATATTTGCGCAAAACAGCGCAGTGTTGAAGGCGAGAGAACGACCACAAGACGCTGTCTCCCCCTTTAAGGCTTACTTTCGACAAAACCGAAAGCCTAGAAAAGATTTATTCTATTCTATTCAGGTCTACTAACAGAAGAAGCCTCGCTGAATGAAATGCGCCGGAAAACATCTGACGCGATATGCATCAGCCTTTTTTTTTTTTTATATAATGCCGCGCGCGCACCAAGGGGTTACAAATACCCTTTTACTGGCAAATTCTATGAAAATACTTTTTCAGAGAATTGCCTCGCACGGCATTCGAACCCGCGACCCTCTGCTTGAGGAGTCTATGCATATACGACTACACCACGGCCACGGTATCGAAGCAGATTTGTGCAACTAATCATTGCAAACAAGCTACAGCCTATAGAAAAGGCTTGATGATGAAAAAATATTTATACAAAAAAAAGCAGTTGATACATATTTAATCTCTGAAACTCACCTGACGACACAATCACGCGTGAAACTAAAAGTTTACCGCGACTACCACGCTCATCCTTCATCGGGAAACCCAAGACGCGGGTCATCCTTATTTATAAAGGACTGCAACACTCTCTGGAAGCACAAACTAAACTTAACAAATTTCAAATGACCACAAAGAACGCTTAAAATTGAAATTACTCTTTTAGTATATCCTCAATCTATTGCCTATAGCGCTGCACTGCATAATAGAAAACACGAATTCACTGAGCTATTAAACTCTCTTGGACCAATTGTTATTATTGGTGGCGACTTTAATGCGAAACAAACCTTTTCGACGGTCAAGATGTATCTCACAAATAGGCAAAACTCTTTACAGGGCTGGAATGGAATGTGGTTGGCAATTTTACTCAACAGGCAGACCGACCTACTGGCCCTCGGATGTTGCCAAAATACCCGATCTGATAGACTGACGCTAGTTACGTCAAAGTTGAGCATTCTCCAATTATCCTTTCATTGTTCTAATTCTTGGTTAAGAAACAAAGACCACCGAAGTTATCCAACTTACTGGAAAGATTTCCTAATAGAGGTTGTTGAAAATAGTGAGTTAGAAGTTGAACGGTTTGTTAAAGTCATACAGCAAGCGGTCTGAAATAACATTCCACGCAAGTCGAACAAAGTTGCTAGTATCGGCATAAGATACCCGTCAAATATCATGGAAATGATAAGTAAGAAACGAAGAGCGCGAAAAAAGTGGCATGAAAATCGGGCTCAACAAGATAAGACATCCTTTAATAGGCTCTGGAACTTTTTGAAAAAATCGATCAAGGACTTCAATAACTAAGGTATTGAAGGTATATAAGGAAATCCGGTAAACCGCTGACTGAAGTCAAGTCAAACAGACCAATATCGCTCCTCCCGATTATATAGAAGGTCTTCGAGCGAATCTTACTTAATGGTCTTAAACTGATTATTGACACAAATCGCCTCTTGCCCGATCACCAATTTAGCTTTAGAAGTCAACACTATACTGTTGTCCAAGTGCATCGAATAACCGATGCAATTGAATGAACAATCGAGTTCAAGCGTATTCCTTGACGTTTCGCAAGCTTTTGATGAGGTATGGCACGATGGCCCGAAATATAAACTTCGATTAATTGACTCATATTTTAAGTTCATATCCAAATGACCGACTCTTCTGTGTCAGACACGGAAATGAATATTCCAGTTTAAATACAGTAAAGGCGGGAGTGCCGCAAGGAAGTGTACTTGACCCTCTGCTATATTTGCTTTTTACCCGCGACATACCGCAAACGGACAGTATCACTAGCCACATTTGCTGATGACAGCGCCATTTTGGCAACAGCTAAAACCGTCGAAGAAGCAACTGCTAAGTTACAACGCGCCCTTACACGGATTAACAATTGGACGAAGACTTATCGAATCGCGCTTAATGAAAACAAGTCTGTCCATGTAAACTTCAATCTCAAGATAACTGATAATCTACCTGTGTCTATCAACATTCCAAAACAAAGTTCTCCGAGGATTTGTTAATGCATCGTGGTACATTAGAAATGATGATGTCCACAGAGACCTAGTAGTTGAAAACGTTCAGAACGAAATTAGAATGTTTGCGCACAAAAATCGACTACAAGGGCATACGAATATTTCTATTCAACAGATACCTGACGAGACAAATTTATTGCGCCGTCTGAATAGGACTAAGTCCTTCGATCTAGCGCGGTAATCAGCGGCGCCTTATTTTTTAAAGAACATAGGAAACTTCAATGGAAAATCGCCTGGAAAGTATCTTATTAAAGCAAAATAAAACGCGAAAGAAGAACTACTTATTGAGTGTGAACTCAGTCGTAGTTTGCATAAGAGAGGTGCTTTTTTTTAGTGAGTAAGAATCTCACACTACTATAAGCACCGGGCTTATAACGTCTATGAAGATTTCTCACCTACCAAAAAAAAAAAAAAAAATAAATAAATAAATAAATAAATAAATAAATAAATAAAAAATAAAAAAATAATATCTGCAGCTGAGTGACAAGTTAAGACACTACTGTCTACATTTTTATTTAGGTTTATTTCTATTCTACCTTATTTTGTGTATTATTTGGTATTCAAAGTCTTCAATTTTAATTCGCCATTTTATTAATTTTCAGTTTGGATCTTTGAAACTGAAAGGTATTGTAGTGGATTATGGTAGGTAACTATAGTGAATTTGCGGTCAAATAAAAATAGGTCTGAAGTACTTTATGGCCCACACGATTGCCATACTATACATTGTCACTACTTCAGTAGTGACGGTCCGACTTGCATAACAAATTGGCTAATCGCTTCCCAATGATCCTTGCGATAAGATCCTAATGCAAAATTACTTGCATTGGAGGTTAAAATAAAAGGTTTCTGAAAATCGTGATACAGGAGAATTGGATTGTTGACAAGTAGTTGTTTACTCAATTAAAATAAATAATTGTAGACAATTTTACTAAGCTACCTTTTTTCAAACAAGCTGTTAGGCACTTAGTAATTTTGGCAAAATCTTTGGTGAATTTTCGGTAGTAACCCAAATAATTTTATATCCCCTTGGGAAGTTTTCACTGGCATAAATCTTTTTCGGATTAGGTTTAACGCCTTCGCTTGTCAAAATATGTCCTAGAAAAGAGACTTCCTTGTGAAGAAACTCGGCTTAATCCAGCTTAATTTTAAAATTTATTTTGTATTGTAGATTGTTGAACACTTTCTTAAGATTTTCACAGTATTCTTGTAATGATGTAGAAAAAGCTATGATATCATTGATATATATAGTGTTTCCCAATAACGACTTGACAACTTTTTTTTTAAATAAAAGCAAACCATTTGAGATATTTCAAAAATTTTTTAATTGGCTTGAAGTACAAACAAAGCATTTATGAATGGAACTGGACTTCGTTCATATGGCCACCGCGGGCACGTTTGCAGCGGTCGATTCGTTGGACCCAATTTTTAACGACTCGGTCACACATTTCGGCCGATAAGACCGTTATTTCGCGTTCAATGTTGGCTCTGAGCTCTTCCAACGTCGTCGGCGTGTTGGCATAAACCAATGACTTAACGTAGTCCCATAGAAAATAGTTAAATGGCGTTAAATCGCACGAACGAGGCGGCCAATCGACTGGCCCATGTCTTGAGATAACACGCTCACCATACTTACTCTTTAATAAATCGATTGTGGCACCATCCTGTTGGAACCACATATCGTCCAAGTCCATATCTTCCAATTCGGGTCAAAAATAATCGGTGATCATGGCGCGATAACGCTGACTATTCATAGTAACGTGACGATCGTTATCGTTGACGAAAACATATGGTAAAATAACGCCGCCGGCATACAAACCGCACCAAACAGTTATTTTTTTGTGGATGAAGAGATGATTCATGAAGCACATGTGGGTTTTCGCCCGACCAGTAACGCATATTTTGCTTATTGACGAACCCATTGAGCCAAAAATGAGCTTCATCACTGAAGATGATTTTGCGACGAAATTCATCATCTTGGCGCATTTTCTCAAGAACCCAATCTGAGAACGTACGTCGCTTCATATGGTGCATCGGCTTCAACTCTTGAGTCAGCTTGATCTTGTATGGGTGTAAACCAAGATCCTTACGCAAAATACGCCATAATGTGGTCTGAGCGATGCCCAATTCTTGAGAACGCCGTGGAATTGACTGATTTGGATCGCTTGCTACGGACGTCTGAACGGCAGCGATATTTTAACACTTCGACCAACCCGTTGTCTCACTGACACGGCAACATCACACAACGAATATGTAGACTCAAATTTTTGCACCAAACTTGTTATTGCCTGTGTACTAGGGCGAGAATTATGACCGTAAATTGGAGTTAACGCTCTTAAAGTTGCAGTCACCGACTCCGAATATCTGTACAAAATTTTTATAATTTGCAGACGTTGCTCGTTAGTGTACTAAAAATGTTGAGTTTACTGAATAAATTGACAGTGACAGTTTGATGTTTAGTGAAAGGGTGCGTTCACAAATTAAATTCAAAGTTGTCGAGTCCCTATTGAAAACCCTTGATCTTGCAGAACATTGTCCATTAGTCGTTGAAAAGTTGATGGTCCATTATTTAATGCGAACGGCATTCGGACATCCAAGTAGGGTGCTATCTACAGTGAATGTTGTCTTCTTAATGTCCGCTGGATTCATTTCTATTTGATGGAATCCATTGACGTGATTCCACGTCATCAATTATATTAGGTATTGGATATTATTCGCTCCCAGTTTTTTCGTTGGGCTTTCTGTAATCTTTTACTATTACTATTAAAATAATAAGAGGTTCTAATTAGTTTTGTGATGTCGTCAGAAAAGATAGAATCAGAGTCTGAGGTATTAGTGAAAAGGTCAAATAAATTTAGTTGAGTCCTCTGCATTGTGGAATTAAGTTTTATAGGGATGGTAAAGAAATAGTATTTGATTGCTATTAGAAGTGTTTTTTACAACAAAATGTTTGCACCATTGTATTAAGAACGGAAATATATAAGTCGGGTGTTAAATAAGTTATTTCTGTCTTTAACGTTGACTGGTGTCACAACTGTTTTTAAATTTGTAGAAACAGTGAATTTTTCGATCGTTATATTTGGTTTTAACTCAAGTAGCATTTTTAGTAACAAAAAGATTATTAGACATATCAACTGAAGCTTCTAGCGAAGACAATGCATTAAGTCCCAATAAAATAGTTGTGAAAACGGAATACTAAGTGTTGAGTAGGAATACTAAGTGTTGAGTAGGTTTACGCGTTGGCTAATTTGATGAAATAAAAGTCGATGATTTTGCTGATACGTGTTCGACCGCAAGCTGGTAAAACTGCAAATACAATGAAAACGTACTAGATTATTGATTATTGATTGACTTGATCAGGTAAGATTTCACCTTAACATTACATCCTGCTGCAGGATATAACAAATTCAATGATTTGGTAATATAAATGATTTTATTATTGCAGGTATAATTGAACGAAAGTATTAAGGATAATTTAATATAATTTAACTGAAATGTACGTTGAATATTAGACGTTAAGGATTGCAAGATGAGATGATCAGGTATCAGTTTCAATGGGATACCATTTAGCATTTAACAAATATGTTTGAAGACTTACGAATTAAAGGGGAGAAACCAAACGTATAGTGGACGTGTGAATAAAAATAAATAAGAACAGAATACAAAACAATTTTTTTCAATCAGATGGGAGGATACAGAGTCTCACGATGGGACGTGTGAGGTCACCCATCTGTGTCTTAATTCGACAGAATACTTGGTTCAGATACTTCGAACCGAACGATTGATTATTGGTAAGGGTGGATTTTGACTTTCAGGTTCAGGAGCAAGGACGTTCCGCGGACAAAGTGTCCTGGGGTCAGGTCGAGTAGATCCGTTGGGTCGTCGAACACCCGAGGAAGAGGCTTGGAATTAAGACAGGATTCACTGCGGCCCAATAACGTCGCAAACTCTTCAAAAGTAAGTCTGGTATTAGAGGAAGTTTTCCGAAAATGTGTTTTGAAACTCTTAACACCGACCATATGGGGAGCTCCCGGTGGGATAAAAACCCAGCTGAAACCTTGTATTCCATATTTTTCACACATGTGGGATGGCATTGATGCATGCAGGCGTTTAAAACTCTTTTGTAGGGGAGCATGGGCGCCAACAAAATTAGTACCGTGATCCTACAAACCGAGCAAATACTGCGAGAAATATATGGGAAAAGAGGTCGCTAGCAACTTCTAACTGGAAAACTTTGGTTGCAAAATATTTGTGTGTTGTGTTTTGTGTGGCAGGCAAGGCCTCTTGTAATATGACAGTTCCTACCTCTGAGGCTTTTGATTTCGAATGGACATGCGAAATCAACCCCCTTGTATAGTACTGATGCAGTACTTCCATGAATTGAAATACTATAATGATATATATAATAAGATGCGATAAGTATAATGGGATGACGTTCGTTATAAGGTAAAGTGGAACGTGTTAGGCGTCGGTTGGCGCGAAAAGGTTTATCGGGATCCAACATCGGAGTCAATGATAAAATGGAGTTTTTATTTGGAAGTGGTTTTCCCGCGGACAATTGACGTTATTTTTGGAAATGTACGCATTGTGCTAGCAATATTAAGCGAATTTTGACGAAATTAACTTCGGCCGGTAAAAGCTCATGCGTAGAAACTAAATCTGACTGTTGACGTTTCGAAATCCGGCGAAAAAACTGAAATATATAAGATATGACACGCATCTTCCCAGAACCTCTTCCCAGTTGTTTTTGATTTCTAGATCCTCTTCTGGAACTGAGGCTTGAGAGCTTACCGACCAGTGATATTCTGGCTCTCATAGCCAAGATTGACCTTTCCTCCAAAAAGAGCTGTCCGTTAGATCTTGTGGAGTAAGTTAACGGGTCGCGAGGTCTCCGCTGAGTGAACGCGCAACCAATTGCTACTGTCAACTCCGAGATTATCGGCTATTTAAGCGGTACGGTTGGCTGCAAACGTTTTCCACATCCGGTGTGGCTTCTGTAACCATGCTAGCATGGTGGCTGAGTCGGTCCAAAGAAAAAGTCAGAAGTTGTTGATGGGGAAATGATGAGTTCTGGGAGGAGAAGTGCCCACATAACTTTAACCGCGTTAACGAGACTGGCTCAATCGGATCCACTTTTGGTTTTGAGCAAACGAGATTTGGGAGATCATTTCGCGTTAAGTCGGTGACTCACAGTACCTAGTTGGCTATATAATAAATAAAAAAGTACAATTGATCTTACATGGCTGTAATGTCTTAAATATCTTAGATGTCTTAAAATGTATGTAATGTTTACAGTCTATTTACGAAGTGCGAATCCAACAGCTGTAAGCGATTCTATCAAATCAATTTGAGCGGCCTGTGCTGTGTAAAGATCGCTAGCACACGACAATCCGTCGTTAATATAGAATTTACTTTTGAGAATCTCAGAAGCCTCACTTAAGTGAGGGATAGGGATAGAAATATGCTTGGGCTCAGTGGCTATTTTGCTCCATGGGTGGCAACCAACATTCAATGGCGAGACAAAATAATTAGTGTAAATTGACTTCGTGTTATATTTAAGCAAACATTTGCCTCATTTATCCCTTTTAGTTGCCTATAAAAGAGTCTTTCGTTCACGTCTGGTATTGAGAAAAGCAACGATTGAGAAGCCAATACACTTTCACTTGAGCCAAGACAACGGCTTTCGGGTTTGGCTTAACGAAAGAAAATCCGCTTAAACGCAGAATCGTCGGGATAGATTAAGATTGTTCGTACATTTTCTTAATATCTGCGTTGACTATGAACCGTAAAAATATCCAACAAAATATGAGGGAAGTTAGGTCGCGTTGTAGGATTGGCCCCGGAAGTAGAAGATCAAGAGGAGTCACCTTGCGCATGTAGTTTAGAGTAAGATACTCGCAGATTACTTTGGTATGCTATGATTGTAAGGTGATACTCCTCGACTATTCGGTCGAACTACTTTAATGCAAGATTTCTAGACATCCCCAATTTCAACTTCGACTGTACTTCAGCGTAAAAGAAAGTCAAACGACATATCGCCCGTCAGATCACCTTGCAGTGGCTTACTTGTTGATATCTATGTAGATATCGCAGTATTGATCCGATCCCAATATGTAAGTGTAAGTGTTAGGAATCTCCTTTAACTACCAAAAATTTGAGTTTCTTATCTAGTGTACGATCAGCAAGGGATATCTTGGTCGTAAACGTGGAGACATTAGTAGATAAGGCCCCTGATAGAAACCAACCAAACACCGTCTTCTGGGGATCACTTTGGCTGACAAGGGCTTTAACCCCTGCCGTACGATTGAAAGAAGCAACTGGTAGTAAGCCTCTTGAAAATTATCGCTTGAATGGCAATGGGCGACGATAACTCTTCATGATTCACCCTATGAAAAGAATAAAGCTTATACCTGAAACTGTGGTGTTTATCGGTGAAACAGGAAGGTGAAGATGTATTTGTACGGTGGATGAGATAAACAATACAAGTGGCGAGAAGCACCGACTTTGGATGGATGTGACTAAAGAATGATTATAGAATATTATCAATGGAATAGTTGTTATTGTTTGAATGATGTCATGTGGTTATTGATATATGTTGATGGAGTGACAGATTTATTGGCTAATAATTGATGTAGATAAGGAGTATGCAGCTTAGCTTCCGGGTATAGCATTGAATGTTGTTTACTATTACAGACCGTACAAGTAAATTTGTGGTACAATCCCCAACTAAATGATTGTAGGCTAAGCAGTTAAGGCAAAAGCGATGTTTTAGAACGAATTCCTTTCGTGATATTCAGTTCATTATTCTAAATTTATAGCAGTTGAGGAGTTAAGGATTTGATGCTCATACCCTATTTGACCATAGATCGTGTTTTTTGATAGGGTTGCTGATGGAAAGGAACTGATTTTACTGATCCTGAGACCGTTATGCAGTTATTGATGCTACGCTGTAAAGTTTTGATGACCATAGCAGTAGGTTACAAAGAATTTTGATTTGATTGTTTACCAAGAGGCGTATGTTTTCATACGTGGAACTCAGAGATTCCCAAGCGAGTTTGAAAAACGTATTGGTAAGTGGAAATTTGGACATTGTGCGCGTCCCTATTGTCCTTGCCCGTATATGAAAGAGCTTTTGAACATCACCTAACTTACAGCTTTTACGGTAAATTACATCGAACATATTCCGGAAAAAAGGCCATGAAAGATAGTGGCCATGAAAAGTTTCAGCTTCTCATGGTGGCTTCTTGATACAGGGTTGGTATGCCGTTTTGTTGGTTCATGGGGGGGGGGGTGATCTGATTAGGGTGTACGATAAAGTGTTGTTCTCCAACCGTGGCTTAAGCCTTTTCTCATGATCCAGGAAAAGCGTTGAACACGCGACGAAGCTCTCATTCGACAAACGATACTTTTTGTCGATAATGCTCATGTTTAAATTCTGGCTCCCTTTCTCTGTATCTGCAGCGCAAGCACAACTCGCATGCGCGGCCTTCACTAAGGTTCACAGTTCTTTCAATTCCTGCTAACATGTTTCTAAAACAAGTAAACAGTATAATACTTGACCAACTTTTCCACCGCGTAATTGAATTTAGGTAACTGAGACATGGTGACGCAATCGTGAACGGCACTATGACGCAGTGAAAGCGAAGGGTACGGCAGATTGACGTCAATCAAAAACCCTAATTGCGTAAACCACAATTACGCCAGTGGTTATTTTTAGTGGTGTAGGAGCTGTCGGTATCCCTTTTTTATGATTGCACTCGTAAATAGCAGATTGGCAGCCCTTTTGGTACATAAATAATATAAATCCAGATAAATATACCAACTATAATTTGAATATATTTGTTTTTGAAAAATAAAAAGGTTAGACGTGTTTTGGTCTAATTTTTGGAGCAAAGAAGCTCCATAAAATTTTGTGTGCAAAATAGTATAAAGTGCTCAAAGACACTTGAAATATTGACAGTGGCATACGGTGAGTCTGCTCTAAGTAAATAAAATGTTTACAAGTGATACAAGCTGTTCCAAGATGGCCGAGAGGATACCAATGACGAACATCGCTCTGGACGCCCCAGCACATTAACAATAATAATGTCAAAGCTGTAAAGAAAATTGTTTCGAAAAATCGTTGATTTACCATAAGAGCAGCTTCTGAGGATGTTCGCATATCGGTCGGTTTGTGTTATACAATTTTTTCGCATGTTTTGGGCATGAGGCTTGTGTCAGCGAAGTTTGTTCCGAGACTTCTTAATTTTTAACCGTAGACCAATGAGTATTGCTCAGGAACACTTTCATGACAACAATGATGGTCCTGACTTGCTCAAAAGGATCATAACTGGTGACGACTTATTGGTGTATGGTTACGACGTCATAACCATATACTCATGAGGCGTCATCAGCCCAATCGTCCCAATGAAAGCACCCAGGAGAGCCAAGACCGAAAAAAGCACGCTAAGTTCGATCAAATTTCAAAGTTGTAATCACTGTTTTTTGTTTTGAATACCGTGGCTTAGTGCATCACCTTGAATCTATGGGCCGTTTGCGAGAAACAATACGAAAAAAAATCCGGAAATATGGAAAAACAATTCATAGGTTTTGCATCACGATAATGCACCTGCTCATTTATCATTGCTTGTGAGAGATTTTTTGCCCAAAAAACAACACAAGAATCATGTCTCAGCCACCATATTCACCGGGTTTGGCCCCTTCTTCCTGTTTTCAAAACTGAAGAGACCTACGAAAGGACGTAGATTTGCAACGATCGAGGAAATAAAAACGGCATCACTGGAAGAGCTCAAGGCTATACCAATAAATGCTTATGAGAAGTGCCTTGGGGATTAGGAAAAGCGTTGGCACAAGTGTATTATATCTGAGAGGGGTTAGTTTGAATGGAACAACATTAATATTGATGAATAAATAGATTTTTTTTATAAAAACCTTACTTTTGGAACATACCTATACATATACACATATAATAACGGATAATATAACGGATTTAACTCGCTCACATCTTAGACTTGCAGGTAATTTGTTAAATAAACAGGATGCAGTAACCAAAAAACAACAAGAAAATTTATTGATTGGCGGTATATGGACGAGATTTTTAGAGTTGGCACGTAATTTGTGGCTTTCATAAACTCTTGAAGAGTTTTATCGAGATCTCTGAAAGAATACTTGTTAAATCTTAAAAAAAAATACAAACGCCTTAATGGTAAAAATCTAAGTCTCCTCAACAATTCAAAACTGGAAGTTTGGCGGTTAACCTTGCATAAGATGCGAACAGCATGTTTCTGTTAATTAGCAAAGGCTCAATTTTATTAAAATACTTTCCACCCCAACAAGGTATACTACACTGCAGTTTAGACTTAAGTATCCCATTATAAACTAGCTCTAAGATAGGCAAACTGCAATATTAACTAAGTAGATAAATCTGCCCAATAACACTGTTTAGATACTGCTTTAGAGACGTAGTATGCTTCATCCAACTGAACTTATAATCAAGAGTAATACCTAAATACTTGAAGCTGTCCACGAGTTCAATTTCAAATCAGTCAATTGCGCAACGAGCATGGCAAACAAAAGTGGGTATGTCAAGTTCTTGATCAAACGGAATCTATTGCAATTGGATGAATGGTATTGTAGAGGCATATCATCACAAATTTTACCAAAAATATTAAAAATAATGAACTTTGTTTTGTTACTTATGATCATTTTGTGAAGTTTGAACCATTTTTGCATTATTTGTAGATCAAAGTTTGCATCCAAAAAGATGTTGAAGTTACTCTTACCATAATACGACAAAGCAGTGTCAAAGCAAAAGCTGTAACTTTGCCCATGAAAGGTTGATTGAAAAGAGAATTTACAAAAATCAAAAAGAGGATAGGACCCGAAACAGAGCCTTGTGGAACTCCAATGCCAATGAGAATCTTTGAACTCTGACTCCGATTAGTAAAATAAGAAGTAAAACATACCAGTAAAGTAAACAATGATCCACCATATCAAAGACTTTAGGGATGTCAATAAATAGAGTAGCAGGGATATCAGAAATATTAATACTGCTATATACCTCTCGGCACAACTTTAATAATGCCTCTTCAGTGGATTCGCCACTTCGAAAGCCAAACTGCGATTCATGGAAGAACTTCGTTTTATCTAAAAAAGACAGCATTCTTGATTGACTCCCTTCTTGAAAACTTTTGAAAAGACTGATAAAAGAGATATTGGGCGGTAATTATTTACAGACATAGTATCACCTTTATTATGTAGTGGTAAAACAACAGCCGTTTTTAGTGATTCAGGAAAAATACCCTTTTGAATACGTGAGTTGAAAATATGACATAAGACATCAGAAACAAAAAAAAATATTCTTTTCAAAATACTACTTGCAATTTGATCACAAGAAGTTGAATTAGATGACTTAAGCGATTGCATGTACGAATGTATGCATGGTGAAAATAAATCGAAAAAAAAAAATGTTGTCGTAAAGGGTCATTAGTGCTGCTATCACAAAGACAATTAGCAGTACTACTTATTTCGTAATCTCGAATATTAAAAAAATATTTGTTAAAAGCTGTGGCGATTTCTGAAGTATCAGATATTGTTACATTATTTGAAGTGACTACGAAATTCTCCTCAGGTTTATCTTTGTTCAAAATTTAATTGACAACTTGCCATTCTTTAATGGAATTACCAGTATAGCGAGCTAGCTTATTTCTATAAAAAAGTATCTCTTTGAAAATGTATTTCAGTTTTCAGCTCTTGAAAACATTAACCTTCAGGGGTCTCGAATTATTGCTTTTATTAATTTTTAAACTTGCGCTAAACAAGTGCAATTGTAATTTTTTCAGAATAAAGTCAAAAGCAGTAGATGGATCCAGTTCTCTGTAAACTTCATGCCAAAACTCAAAAGTTAAAGCTGACTTTAAAGTTGTAAAATTTGTTATTGTAAGTGTGTGATTTCAAACTGTTTAGATCTAGAAATCCTTAGATCTAGTTGAATAGTGGTTAGGCTGTGATCATTTATTTTAAGGTCAAAAGAGGCCGTCTTAAAATTAAAATAATTGTTTCTATGTAACCTAATAAATATGTGGTCTAAGCATGAGACTGCAACTACGAGGGTAGGATGGGACAGCAAACTGTCAAGACCAAAAGAGGACATAACCGATATAAAGTTGTCAACATCAGTTGGGCTATACAGAAGACCGATGTTAAAATCACCTAGTATTATTAGATTTTTACACATAATTCTATCAAGAAAGCCAGAAAATTCATCCAAAAAAGCACTTATTGGACAATAATTAAATCTATAAACAACATCAAAGCAGTATCGAGCACCAGAAAACTCACATTTTAAAGAAATCACATCAACACTATTTAAACTAAAACGCTCAATAACAGCGTTAGACGAAAAGTCACTTCTGTAAACACTGCGACAGCGCCAGCAGAATAAGAGTTATTACATGCTGCTTTAAATTTCTAATTAGGTATATAATAATTTGCAACTTCTTCATTAAAGATCTATGTTTCAGAAAGAAAGATGAGATCCGGTAAGTGATCTAAGGAAGGAAGGTGAGCTAAAAGCGTATCAAAGTTTTTTCTAAAGCCACGGATGTTTTGGTGAATTACCGAAAGACCAGTATAAGATACTTTGCATGATCTAAGCAAAAAGAATTAAGACTATCAGAATTTAAAGAAGAAAAAGTTAATTCATTTGCATTATTATTATTTGACGTATTATTTAAATTATATAGGCCACGAAATTACCAAAAATATAAAATTAATTTTCAAGTTTATAAAAGTCCTCAAAACTTATAACTTTAATCACCTTATCCCCTTCTTTTTTCCTGATGAGCACGGATTAATTCCTTATCCAAACATACTGGCATTTTTTGTCTTGCCTCAACTGCTTCGACTTATCAAGAAGAGATTTTGTGTGCATAGTGAGAGAGTCATTGATGAAAATCTTGCCGAGACTCCCAACGCAGCTACCACTACCGCTGCTCTCATGACTAAAGATCCTCGCCGAAAGCTTAATTTTTTCCACACGCATCTTTTTCATAACCTTCTTCTTCGAATTAAGAGATGAGAAGCGTATGCATGCTATGTTCCCCGTTGAGTGTTTTTTTTCTTCAATTTCTTTACATGCTTAACGCACTGACATTGGGAATACCAACAACATCCGCAACACACTGCTTATCTCATTGCTCGAAGAAATTCTCCCTCACCTCCAGGTCAACACGTTTGTTAAGAATTTCATTGTTTTTCTTCAGAGCTTTGATATTTAAGAGTGCTTCGGGAATAAGTTGTTGCAATTTAATTATTTCGATGAACAGCATTTCCAGAGTTATATTTTCCCTAGACCCTAGCGATGAAGGATTGCCGTCTGATAATGTAGTGTAGAGAGAGTAAACTGATTTTTTTTTTTTTTTGCTCAAAATATCGCAAATAGCTGAAGAAAGAGTGACCGGTGAATTCCTTGATGCAGTGACGAACGTGGGCGAGTTTAAAAGAGCATCATCAAGCTCTGTCGCAAACTGACACAGCTATCACATCTGTAACCTTGATCACTTTTTCCATAGAAATCAATTCACAGCAGACTACATTGTGTTTTGCAATAATTAAATTCTACTCTGTTTGTGGCTCCCCAATTAGTTATGCCGTTACGCTTTCATTCCCGAGCTACAGCCGAAGAGCAGGGACGTGTGTCAGGGAACGAATATGAAAAGCAGAAAGTTCTGTCGTCAGCAAAGGAATATATTGGATTAAAGGTAGCAGACAGGAGTTCGTTGATGAAAATAAAAAAGAGTGTCGTAGACAGATTGGAGTCCAGCATTCATTTTGTGAATATCAAACTTGAAACCATCCAACGCAACTTTAAGTGAACGTTTGGAAAGCTAATTTATCATCCATTGAAAAAGAGATTCATTGTTTCTAAATGCAGGTATTTTTTTTAAGGAACTTGATGCCAAACTCTTTCAAATGCCTTAAGAATATCAAGAGCAACTATGTTGCTTTCGCCAGACTCATGTATGCTTTGGTTCTACTTTTCGGTGATCTTCAGTGGACATGCTGCTACGAAAACCGTACTGCTGGTCATTGAGAAGTTTTTGTGTCTCGGGATATTTCATGAGCTGACGGTTTTTCAGCGCTTTCATGATCCTGGAATGAAGGGTTGGCGGTGCAATGGTTCTATGGGTGGAGAGAGAAGAAGATACGCCTTTTTAAGGGACGGGCTGGACAAATGCTATACTCCATCTGTTCGAAAAGGTTCCGAAAGAGTAGGATTGTTGGAAAAGTTCATGCATTGGTTTTGCTAGTGAGCAAGAACACCTCTTCAGAAGGAGTGATATAGCATCTGGACCAGCCGATTTGTGAATATTAGGATCTGTAAGTACTCTTGCTACTACGCGAGTGCGAAAGTGCATTCGTACCATTGATGATTCAATGCGCTCAAGTGTAGGCAGAAAAAAAGCACAATCTGTAAGTGTTGAACTGGCCGCAAAGTGTGCCGCTAGCAGATTCTCTCTCCTTCAGGGGGGTTGTGTTGGATAGACACATGATTCCCCATATTGATAACAGGCAATCTTTGAAATTCCCCGAATCAGTTTCGCCCTAAGTTTTCGCATTTCGAAAATTTTGATCGGTTTCTGCTGAGAGTAATCCTGGAATCAGTTCAAGGAAAGTGGGAATGCCTCTCCACCCAAGAGTCTGTTAAGTGTAACTAAGAAGCTTAGCCAGTATGATAGCTCCGCATAATACAAAATGAGTAAAAGTAGTTGGTTTGAATGGTGCGACTTTGGGTTTCGATTTGAGAATATTCATATATACTTACATAAGCATCGTCCTTCTTTGATCTCCAAAATGGTACATCGCAGCTCCATACGTCTTTTCTAAAGGATCGCAGAACCACATAGGTGAATGGGAGTGTCCTTACTGATTGTGCCAAGCCATCGTAGAATCTGTATCCTGTTGACAACCGGTAGATCGCTATGAAAAAAAATTCCAAACTTGTTAGATTTCTACATCGACTGGATCGTCCCAAGCTTGTTTGCGGATCCAAAGTAGTTGCATGATGAGTTTGCCATTAATACTACAAAGTGCAATTTACCTCATGGGACCATGAGGGACCATTGTACAAACGCGCGTACATTCATAAGCAAATTTATCCGTTAGAGGCAGTCATTGAATTCCCAAAGTCTTCAGATGTTGAATATTACCAGTAGAAGTTAAATTTTTGCTGTCATGATGGTCCTGTAATCAACTAGTTATTAAGCGATACACCTTTAAATGTTTAAACTGTTTGCTGAATGTCCATCAACAACATGAGTTAGCATTGCAGGCGATCTAATAAGCTGTTATTGTAGGTGGTGCCTTATGCAGTGACGAGTGATGTGGCTGTTGGCAGTGGTAGCTGGGACGATGCTCCGATGCATGTCAAATTGCTCAGCTTTCGTAGTTATTGTTGCTGTGAGAAAGCTATTTCTTGAAGATTTTACCGATGTGTCTCGTACAAGCTTGTATTGATTCATTGGCTCCAATACGAATCCTAGTCTCTTGACCTTGAGTAAAACGTGGGCAATACTTTTGGATCTTTCTTGGCTTTCAATCGTTCCTCCCACAAATGCTGTGATTTGACAGGAAATTTTTTAAGCAATAGGAAGACCACAGACACATCCTAATACTATATTCTTTTGTCACCTTGAGATTTCAAAGACTGTACATGACTTCTGAGGAAGTGTCGAGCAGCTGCTCTACCGGCTCTGGTTTTTCGTGAGACATCGATGGTTGATTAAACAGAATCTTCGACTGGGTGTTCACTGAGAAACGAGTAGAATCGTAGCGATTCTTTTTTATGGACCACGCATTTTCGGAGTTGCCGTTTTTAATACTTAGGTCGGCCAATTAATTTTCAGCTTCTACTGACACACTCAACTTTAAATAATGCAGCCTTTGAATACTCGATACTCAACTATTGTTATGGATCAGTGAAAAAAAGTCGTGAAATGGACATCAAATTTCGTAGCTTACATCAAAAACTCGTAAATTAATTTTAGTCAGTCCTTATATCTACCTTATTTGACATGCCTGACGCATTTACGCTTTTTCATCACGCCTACTTGCATTCACATTTTAAATTTCAGCTGCAGTTTTAGCTCTATCTATAGCGTCTAGCAAATCTCTTTTACCTGCTTAAACACCAGATCAATTTTTTTTTTTAAAATTTTCACACTTTTTCTCAAATTTTTCATTATCACTTGATAAGGATGACATCGTTTTTTCTTACATCATCAACATTATTTACTTTACTTACTTACTTTTAATCGAGATAATTTACTGTTCGCGCATCATGTTATCACACATTCAACATTCAAGCCTTGTTCTAATAATGAAATCGTCTAATAAGAAGCGAGAAAATTGCTGGTCTTATCTCTGAACTAAACGCCGCTGAAGGTTGCTACAATTTGACCAGTTACGAGCTGCTGACCTTAGATCCTATTGGTGGCTGACTACCGATAGTATATACAAGGACTCAAATCACGGAGCCAGAAGCCCCACTCACTACGGTGCAAGCGTGAACGGTCCCACATTCCAGTTGCTTTCGACCCGATGTACAGTTGCAATAATTAGTAGTAAGTGGGTGAGGTGATCCCAAGATCAGGAGGAGGTCTTAGATCGGCCTCGACTTATAGCAAGGATGGAACTTGTGCCTCCAATACAAGTTCGGTTTTTTAATCAATGTTTTGAGACAGAGCGATGATAAAGCGTGCCATAGCGCGCATTAATGTTTGGGCATTCATTGAGATTAATACATTTGTTCGCCTGTTAAGCTAGTATTTTAAAAATTCGAGCAGTTCCTTCAAAACTGTATCTAGCACTTTACTTTTCATGCTTCATTCATTTAATTTACAATAAGACACATAGTGACGTCATGAGAGGCAACAGATGCAGCTTATCAAAATTAACCAAAAATTAAATTTTTTGAAATCAAGTTATGAAAACGCATCACCCCTGTGAGCAAAAGTGTTTAAAACCAGCCAGGCACCTCAAGTCATCGCCGAAGTTAACAATTGGGTCTCACTTATAGCAATTTACGGTGAATTTTTAAAATTGATCTTCATTTGCACGACCATAAAATCCAAATTGCACAACAATTGAAGCCTTTGTACCATCTACGATGTCAGGACAATTTCTCATCGAAATTGATATGTTCCGCTTAAGGCCATTTATAAATGGATGGGTACGTAAATAAACAAAATAATCGTTTCTGGGGACCGGAAAATCCATACGAGATTCTGTATCTGTATAGTGCAGATTATGTGTTGGCGGCATCATTGACCCGTACTTTTCCGAAGATGAGGCTGTAGACAGTTACAGTGAATGGAGAACGTCACCGCAACACGTTATCCGCATATTTTTTTCCAAATTGAATCAATTGGGTCTGGAAGATCTCTGATTTCAACAGCATAGTGCTAATGCCCACACAAGTCATTAATCAATCAATTTACTGCATACGAAATTTGAAGATCGCATTATTTCGGTTACAAGAGAAGTTGATTGGCCTCCAAGTTCCTACGATTTGACACCTTTAGACTTCTTTCTTGGTAGAGGACAATTCAGGATCTCAAACATAACACCAAACTAAAATTCCTACCACTGACTCACTTATTCTTCAAAAAGTAATCGATAATTTTGACCTTCGGGTGGACGCTCGCAACAGAAGTCGTTGTATTCCATTCATAATTGCCATAGACCAAACTTTATGAATGTAAGGATGGTCGCTTTAAGCGATTAAATATTTGTTTTTGCATATTTGGAAATAAAACTCCCTTCGGTTTTGTTTTGCTCTGTTTATTTCGGATCTTAACTCCGTCCGCACGCTTACACGACTTAACTTGTACTACTCTTTCCCTATTCCTTGTGTCCTACCTATGCACCGACAGCCTCTCATTCTTCTATTACAATTATTTGTGAGAGTTGCCAGAATTCGACCGTCCTGACAAGCAATTGCCCTCATTTAATTTACATTACTTGATACACATTCCACCCATGGTTTAATATTTGCCACCTCCCAAATACCTTCGTATGTTACCTGACTGAGTTGCAAACCCTACTACATTCCTTGGTAAATATCGACCATTCTTTAAGACCTTTGCTACGCTGTATGGGCAGTTATACTTTGGAGCGATCTTTTTACAAACACCTCGTCTACTTACATAATTCTAGATCATAACGTAATCGCCCTCTTTGTATTTCTTTTCAACCCTATTTTGATCCGTCATTAATTTATTGTACTCCTGACATTTGACTATCCTATGTTCTGCTCTCCTCCCTATTTTTCTAAAAGTCCCTTTGTTTCTCCTGTACCATGCAATAGTCTAAATTTTCTTTCAAAAAGTCGATAACCATTCCCCTCTATGCAACCCCGAAAAGTAATTCACTCTGCGTCATACCAATGCTTCGATGTATCGTATTATTTAGAGCGAATTCGATCTTTGGTAATACACCATCTAGTGAGGAACTAGTCCCTGCACTTGTCAGTTTTGCTATCATTGGCGCCAGACTCCTAATGACTCTCTCGACCATGTTTTACGTTATTTTCCTTAAGGAACTTCGCAAAATCTTTTGAAGTAAAGGCACTTCATCGGTCTGACACCTGTATTCTGGGGCGACTAAAGGAAGTGAAATAAAATCGCATATTAATTAACACCTCACTGGTGCTAGTCGTTCGTACAGCATACAACATAGCATAATTAGTGAAAGCATCTATTACCAGTAGAACATATTTTTCCGTCTGGCAATTAATTTGCTCATGTTATTGGCACATTTCAAAATATCATCTAACGAATGGCCCCTCTCTTACAGATTATTAATATGCTTTGTATTAATATCAAATATTTCTTCCCGTATTTTATCGAATAAGCATTTCGCTGTATGGTTTTAGAGAGGTATCAACAATTTATTAAAATCTTTTATTTTGAGTGAGCCGGAAATGTTTCTTTCGAAAGTTCAGTTTACATCCTATATATTCACGTCCGTGAAAACCCGACTGCATTCCTTTCCTAGCTGAGATTCTGGCCGAAACCATTCCTAGGCACAAGGTAAGTCGATTTCGTATTTGTTTAAAATGTAATTTGTTAATAAATATTTTTCTTGTAAGCATCACTTTAATTTTCCCATTTCCTTTCCTTACATAAATACTGTAAATACCAATGGCTTTTGTCCATATCATCCGTTCCCACACGTTCCCACCGAATATTCTGCTGCCATATGGGTTTTGTTCGCACCTGCAATATCAAATACATGATTGGATCGCAATAGCCAGACGTAACAGAAATTTGTTTGTTACGCATTGTAGTATTTAAGGAACTAAAAATTTTAATAAACTTCACTCTTAATCCAAACGTGTTTTTTAACTTTAGATCAAAAGAGATCTAACATTTTTGGTGACCCCGACGTGATCCCGCTGAAAAAAAAAAAAAAAAACAATAGAAGCTCTCATCAAGGAACAGGCAGTCGCAGCCGAAAAAACAACAAAGTTTTCTCCAACTTTAAGAAGGACGGACGAGTCAAGCGGACCAAACCATACTTGGAGTCCCGGCTGGAGCGGCTTGACTTCGAATGGAGTGAATTCGAAAGCAGGCACATCAAATTACAATCATACTGGACAGAGCGATCAGAGAGCAGCTACTTTGAAAGGAAGTACTACGCACAAATTGAGGCTATGTACATTAAGTACAAGGAAGTTATACTGTAATCACAAACCGATGTTGAGAAGTTCACTTACACCATTAATAATATCGAAAGCGGGAACACCATTCAGAAGCTGATAGGGCAGCAAAAGGCCACAGTCAATGCAATGGAGCATTTACTTGCCTCCACTGATGGAAATATGAAAGACCGTTCACCAACGTAGGAGTCAACTTCCTAGGTCCAATGTATATCCACTATAAGATCAGAGGAAAACGACCAACAAAGGCCTATGTATCAGTTTTCGTATGCTTCGCAACAAAGGCTGTGGATCTGGAGTAAGTTTCAGATCTGACAACCCAATCACTTACTGCGCCGTCGCGCTGGTTAAAAATGTCCCGGTGTAATAGCTTCTAAATCGTTCGGGTTTGATGTCACGGTGTTGCCGTGGAAAGTTCTTCTTGAGTTAATATGTTTGCCGAAAATATGCGTTTCATATGGTATTTTGCGGATTTTACTTCAGCTTCGCATATACATCCAAAATGGGGTGATTGTGGAAGTATGGGTTTCCATTCAATACTCTTTTCTGTATAGTGAGCGGATCGGGTTTTCTAATAACGACTTGACAACTTTTTTTTTGAAATAAAAGGCAAACCATTTGAGGTATTTCAAAAACTTTATTATTGGCTTGAAGTACAATCAAAACATTTATGAATGGAATTCGACTTCGTTCATATGACCACCGCGGCCACGTTTGCAGCGGTCGATTCCTTGGATCCAATTTTCAACGACTCGGCCACACATTTCGGCCGAAACGGCCGCTATTTCGCTTTCAATGTTGGCTCTGAGCTCTTCCAACGTCGTCGGCGTGTTGGCATAAACCAATGACTGAACGTAGCCCCACATAAAATAGTCAAGCGGCGTTAAATCGCACGAACGAGGCGGCCAATCGACTGGCCCATGTCTTGAGATAACACGCTCACCATACTTACTCTTCAATAAATCGATTTTAGCGTGTGCTAGGTGGCTTGTGGAACCATCTTGTTGAAACCACATGTCACCCAAGTCCATGTCTTCTAACTCGGGCCAAAAATAATCGGTGATCATGGCGCGATAACGCTGACCATTCACAATAACGTGACGATCGTTATCATCGACGAAAAAATATAACGCCACCGGTATGCAAACCGCACCAAAAAGTTATTTTTTGTGGATGAAGTGGTGATTCATGAAGCACATATGAGTTTTCGCCCGACCAATAACGCATATTTTGATATTGAGCCAAAAATGAGCTGCGTCACTGAAGATGATTTTGCGATGAAATTCATCATCTTGGCGCATCTTCTCCAGAACCCAATCGAAGAACGTACGTCGCTTCAAATGGTCTATCGGCCTCAATTCTTGAGTCAGCTTGATCTTGTATGGGTGTAAACCAAGATCCTTACGCAAAATACGCCATAATGTAGTTTGAGCGATGGTCAATTCTTGAGAACGCCGTATAATGACTGATTTGGATCGTTTGCTACGGACGTCTGAACGGCAGCGATATTTTCGACACTTCGTTCAACCCGTTGTCACACTGACACGGCAACATCGCTCAACGAATATGTAGACTCAAATTTTTGCACTTAACTTGTTATTGCCTGATTACTAGGGCGAGAATTACGACCGGAAATTAGAGTAAACGTTCTTAAAGTTGCAGTCACCGACGTTGCGAAATTTGCAGACGTTGTTCGTTAATGTACTTTACCGTGATGAAAATGTTGAGCTTACTGAACAAATTGGTAGCAACAGTTTGATGATTAGTGAAAAAATGCGTTCACAAATTAAATTCAAAGCTGTCAAGGCCCTATTAGAAAACCCTATGGTATTGTGACCTTCTTCATCATACATTTTTTCATTTAGTACATTGAGTTCGTTCCGAGCTCCCATGAAGTTTGTAGCCTTGTCCGAGAAAATTTTGATGGATATGCCACAGCGAGCCACGAACCTCTTTAGGTCACCAATAAATGCTTGGATTGTCAGATCTTAAACTAACTCCAGATGCACAATCTTTGTTGCGAAGCATACGAAAACCGATACATTGGCCTTTGTTGGCTGTTTTCCTCTGATCTTATAGTGGATATAATGGTGCCGTTTCTAAGAGAGAGCACCACTTGATCCTTTCACTAAATCCATGCCATTTTCAGTTAGCATTAACCTTCAAAAGATACGTGTATAAATTTGACAGCTGTCGGATGATTAGTTCTCGAGGTATAGCGTTGTGAGTGAAGCAACTTTTGTTATTGTGAAAAAAAAGAAGGATTCAAAGCAATTTCGTGTGTTGATTTATCATTGCTTTTTGATGGGAAAAAATGCAGCCGATGCAAAGAAATGGCTTGATGTTTCGCAAGTGGATTAAAAAATTTGAAAGTGGTCATACAGGCACCGAAAATGATGCACGCAGTGGACCTCCAAAAGAGGCTGTTTCAGATGAAAACATCAAAAAAGTCCACAAAAGTGAAGTTGATGGAGATAGCTGAGGCTCTGAAGATATCAAAAGAGCGTGTTGGATATAGCTCTGTTCAAAATGGGTGCCGTGTTTACTCACAATCGACCAAAACAACAACGTTTTAATGATTCAGAGGAGTGTTTAAAGCTGTTCAACCGCAATAAAGCCGAATTTTTGCTTCGGTATGTGACAATGGATGAAACTTGGCTCCATCACTTCACACCAGAATCAAGTCGGCAGTCAGCTGAGTGGCGAGCAGGCGACGAACCTCGTCCAAAACCACCAGAAACTCAACAGTCGGCTGGCAAGGTTATGGCATCCGTATTTTCATCGACTATCTCCAAAAGGGGCATACTATCAACAGCAACTATTACATTGCGTTGTTGGAGCGTTTGAAGGACGAAATCGCAGAAAAACGGCCGCCTTTGAAGAAAAAGAAAGTGCTGTTTCATCAAGAAAATGCACCGTGTCACAAGTCGATGGAAACAATAGCATGAATTCGGCTACGAATTGCTTCCCCACCCACCGTATTAACCAGATTTGGCCCCCAGCGACTACTCCCTGTTCGCAGACTTGAAAAGAATGCTCGCCGGAAAGAGATTTAAGACCGATGAAGAGGTATTCGCCTAAACAGAGACCTATTTTGAGGCTAAACCGAAATCGTACTACAAAACTGGTATCGAAAGATTGGAAAATCGTTTCAATCAGTGTATCACCCTCGAACTCAACTATATTGATAAATAAAGTTGAATTTTGCAAAAATTTTGTGTTTTACTATAAAACGGCACTGACTTTTCAGCCCATGTGTTACACTGGACTCAGAAAGTAGACTTCTACGTTGGTGAATGGCATTGAAAGTTTTTCTCGCTCTGGTGGTGGATTTCTTATAAATTTCTCAATACTTCTTGGCTTGTTTACGATTATTTGAGCGTGTTGTTTTCCTCTCACTATCCAATAGTTTTGCCTTGCAAAAGCTAGTAATGCGTGGAGGTTTGCATAATGCAGATATGTCATAAATAATTTCGTTAAGTCAACGGCCTCGCTACACTGAAAACATCGGTTCTCACTAGATCACCGAAATCAAGCAGTGTTGGGCGCGGTGAGTACGTAAGTGGGTGACCATATGACAAAACGCGCCACATGGGCATAGTACCCCGGCGTTAAATCCCGGACCCTACAAATTAATTTGTATAGTTCTCTTGATAATAATAATAATAATAATTTCGTTAATATATGTGAGCAAAATGATCTGGTGTTTTGCATTGTATGGAAATTAGAGGCCTCCAATCGACCACCTACACATACAACACTTTGTTCGTCGATAAAAATCGGCTTTTCTCAGGTACTTGTCAACATTCTCTACATAATGTAGTTTGAGCGATGGTCAATTCTTGAGAACGCCGTATAATGACTGATTTGGATCGTTTGCTACGGACGTCTGAACGGCAGCGATATTTTCGACACTTCGTTCAACCCGTTGTCACACTGACACGGCAACATCGCTCAACGAATATGTAGACTCAAATTTTTGCACTTAACTTGTTATTGCCTGATTACTAGGGCGAGAATTACGACCGGAAATTAGAGTAAACGTTCTTAAAGTTGCAGTCACCGACGTTGCGAAATTTGCAGACGTTGTTCGCTAATGTACTTTACCGTGATGAAAATGTTGAGCTTACTGAACAAATTGGTAGCAACAGTTTGATGATTAGTGAAAAAATGCGTTCACAAATTAAATTCAAAGCTGTCAAGGCCCTATTAGAAAACCCTATGGTATTGTGACCTTCTTCATCATACATTTTTTCATTTAGTACATTGAGTTCGTTCCGAGCTCCCATGAAGTTTGTAGCCTTGTCCGAGAAAATTTTGATGGATATGCCACAGCGAGCCACGAACCTCTTTAGGTCACCAATAAATGCTTGGATTGTCAGATCTTAAACTAACTCCAGATGCACAATCTTTGTTGCGAAGCATACGAAAACCGATACATTGGCCTTTGTTGGCTGTTTTCCTCTGATCTTATAGTGGATATAATGGTGCCGTTTCTAAGAGAGAGCACCACTTGATCCTTTCACTAAATCCATGCCATTTTCAGTTAGCATTAACCTTTAAAAGATACGTGTATAAATTTGACAGCTGTCGGATGATTAGTTCTCGAGGTATAGCGTTGTGAGTGAAGCAACTTTTGTTATTGTGAAAAAAAAGAAGGATTCAAAGTAATTTCGTGTGTTGATTTATCATTGCTTTTTGATGGGAAAAAATGCAGCCGATGCAAAGAAATGGCTTGATGTTTCGCAAGTGGATTAAAAAATTTGAAAGTGGTTATACAGGCACCGAAAATGATGCACGCAGTGGACCTTCAAAAGAGGCTGTTTCAAATGAAAACATCAAAAAAGTCCACAAAAGTGAAGTTGATGGAGATAGCTGAGGCTCTGAAGATATCAAAAGAGCGTGTTGGATATAGCTCTGTTCAAAATGGGTGCCGTGTTTACTCACAATCGACCAAAAACAACAACGTTTTAATGATTCAGAGGAGTGTTTAAAGCTGTTCAACCGCAATAAAGCCGAAATTTTGCTTCGGTATGTGACAATGGATGAAACTTGGCTCCATCACTTCACACCAGAATCAAGTCGGCAGTCAGCTGAGTGGCGAGCAGGCGACGAACCTCGTCCAAAACCACCAGAAACTCAACAGTCGGCTGGCAAGGTTATGGCATCCGTATGTTCATCGACTATCTCCAAAAGGGGCATACTATCAACAGCAACTATTACATTGCGTTGTTGGAGCGTTTGAAGGACGAAATCGCAGAAAAACGGCCGCCTTTGAAGAAAAAGAAAGTGCTGTTTCATCAAGACAATGCACGGTGTCACAAGTCGATGGAAACAATAGCAAAATTGAATGAATTCGGCTACGAATTGCTTCCCCACCCACCGTATTAACCAGATTTGGCCCCCAGCGACTACTCCCTGTTCGCAGACTTGAAAAGAATGCTCGCCGGAAAGAGATTTAAGACCGATGAAGAGGTATTCGCCTAAACAGAGACCTATTTTGAGGCTAAACCGAAATCGTACTACAAAACTGGTATCGAAAGATTGGAAAATCGTTTCAATCAGTGTATCACCCTCGAACTCAACTATATTGATAAATAAAGTTGAATTTTGCAAAAATTTTGTGTTTTACTATAAAACGGCACTGACTTTTCAGCCCATGTGTTACACTGGACTCAGAAAGTAGACTTCTACGTTGGTGAATGGCATTGAAAGTTTTACTCGCTCTGGTGGTGGATTTCTTATAAATTTGTCAATACTTCTTGGCTTGTTTACGATTATTTGAGCGTGTTGTTTTCCTCTCACTATCCAATAGTTTTGCCTTGCAAAAGCTAGTAATGCGTGGAGGTTTGCATAATGCAGATATGTCATAAATAATTTCGTTAAGTCAACGGCCTCGCTACACTGAAAACATCGGTTCTCACTAGATCACCGAAATCAAGCAGCGTTGGGCGTGGTGAGTACGTAAGTGGGTGACCATATGACAAAACGCGCCACATGGGCATAGTACCCCGGCGTTAAATCCCGGACCCTACAAATTAATTTGTATAGTTCTCTTGATAATAATAATAATAATAATTTCGTTAATATATGTGAGCAAAATGATCTGGTGTTTTACATTGTATGGAAATTAGAGGCCTCCAATCGACCACCTACACATACAACACTTTGTTCGTCGATAAATGGACTTAATCGGCTTTTCTCAGGTACTTGTCAACATTCTTTGAGTTCTTTCATATCGTCTGAGAATGTGGTTTCCTGAATTTATGATTATATATTTATATATATATATATATATATATATATATATATATATATATATATATATATATGATTGTATATATATATATGATTATATATTCTATCTTTAATTTTGGTGCGAAGGTAACCGTCCCCTTTATCCGATAGGCCTTCACTTTTTTTAGATTGCTGATGAAACGTACGATGTATGCTGCTTCGATGATTAATCTTTTCAAGGAAGTGGGTCTATTTGCTTGTGGCTACTTAGGCTGTTTTTGTCGCTTTTACTTCTGGAAGATGTTCGATTTTTGTTAGTGGTGATTGTACTGGCCATGTTGATTAAGATCGGTAAAGAAATGTCGGTCCCTCAAGGAAGGGTCTTGAGAAATTGGTCGGGAAATATTCCTTGATCAACTGGATTTATTTTTGCATTGATGTACTTCCGTTGCCCCCCTCCCTTCTTGTTTTCTATATTTATAAATGAAATACGGTTTGCAACGGCTTATAAAGGTGGTTGGGTGTTTATCCCAGCTAAGACGGTTTGAGAGTCAGTACAGAACGTTGTTTTGTGAATTGCAGCACAAAGTTCTAATCGAGGAATCCTCAGTTGTTTTATTGGTGCAACTCTACATTTTGAACAGACCAGTTGCACTTTAATTTCTCCATTCTGGTTTGATTTTAGTAGTACTGGTATGTTTGCGCACCATTTTCGCAACGGGTATTGCCCCAGCTTGAGCAAATTAATTAACTCTGTCTTCATTTGGCATGCTTTTTGTAAGTCGTCGCTTCCTGTTAAAACGTCATCCATGTATATATTATCGCGTCTGATAATGGTATCTTCTAATGAATATTGACTTCTTGCAGTTAGAGAAAAGTCTTGAAAACACTTGATTGTTAAGTATGGTACCGTAAGTTACTATTTTAAAATGATACACTCTAATAGGTTGGCTGCGGCACTCATTCCAAAGGATGAGCTTGAACTTCTTGCTGTCATTGTCAACAAGTATTTGGCGATACATTTTAGAAATATCGGCGGTAAATACGTAAGCAAAAGAGATCGTTTTGCAATGACGGGACAGCGTGTAATACATTGTTTAGTGATATATTCGTAAACGTTCTTGCAGGTCCGGTCGGTTTGCTAATTCATTCTGTGTTTAGTGATATATTCGTAAACGTTCTTGCAGGTCCGGTCGGTTTGCTAATTCATTCTGCTCCGCTGTTTAGTTTTTTTTCATATGGTTCAGGTGAATATTTTCTTTCATGAACTGAATATATTGCTGTCGTGATTCTGGGTTTCTGTATAGTTTTCTTTCCAAGCTAAGAAATCGTTTAGTAGCAATTTCCTTTGATTGTCCCAAGCTAGTTGCGAAAGGGAGTCTTACGATATAACGACCGTTTTCTGCATTGTTTGTTGTGTTGACGAAGATCTCTTCACATCTTTGTTATTACGGAGTCAATTGTATTTCTACAGAGGATTTTTTAGATTATACTTCCTCTATTGTCCAGAACTTTTCTACTATCTCCTCTAACGTACTTGTTTCAGAGGCGATGTCGCAAAACAATTTTGAAGTCGGTTTTTGAAGTGTACCCTTTCCCATTACGACTCATCTAAGTAAAGTGTTTTGAAGTGCTGGCAAGTTTTGGGGAATTCTGATCCATCCAATCGAAATAAGCTCGGGGAATAACTTTGCTCCAATTAGTATGCCAATTTCTTGAGGTTGGTTAAATGCGTTGCTGGATATTCTTTGGTAAATTCGATCTGCTCGTATTAATAAATTGACTGGATTGACGTGACATTAAAAGAACCAGAATGTATACTTCCAGATCTGTGCTAAGCCCATTAATTCGGGATTGAAGGCATTGATTCACCTTCTTGTCGATTTTAAGATGGTTATTTTCTACCCCAGAAATATCCAGTAATTTTCCTTTCGTTTAAGCTTCAATTTGTTGGCTAATTTACTGGTTATGAAGCACATCTAAGAGCCTGAGTCTAGTAGTGCCCTCGCCTTAATTGGGCTATTGATTTTATTTAGCAAGCTGACCTCGGCCATGTGAAGCAAAGTATGACGAAATTTGTTGCATTTGATGCAAAGACCTGCTTTACGATTTGAAACCGAATTAAACATATTTTTAATGCTTTAACCTTCTTAAGCTTCTTCGTGACTGAAAGCTGCAAAAAGGTTTTTCATTAGTAAATGGGATGCTTCGGTTGCTCGGAGAGAAAACACTTTCCATTTTCTTGCGTGGTTATCAGAGTGACTCTATTTAATCGCTTATACTCACCCTTTTCTTTTAGTCCTAGTGCCTCCAACATTCGAAAACGATTCTCTAAGAACGCAAGTAACCCTGTTACTGTCTGAAGCTTACGTGGGTTGTCCAGCGATTACTCATAAAGTCTATGAGTTTTCTTGTCGATCTTCGGAAGAATCAAATGAATTAGTAATGGGTCCCAATCCTAGACAAGAATATACAGGTTGCTGATTCCGAAGAGGTTCTTCTTTGTAATGTCGTTTAGTCGTTTGATTGCTGTGGTCGAGTCTCCTATAATGACCGGTTTTCCTAACAGCTTATTGAGTAATACTGCAAGTAAAAATGAATAAATAACTATGCAGAAAAGGTTATTGAATGGAAACCCATACCTCCACAATCACCAAATTTTTTAGGTCTGTAAGAAGCTGCAGTAAAGTCCGAAAAATACCATGTGAAACGAATATTTTCGGGAACCACATTAACTCAAGAAGAGCTTTCCACTTCATTAGCTCAAATTGAAGCTGTATTTAATTCGCTACCGCATCAAACCCGAACGATAAAGGAGCTATTAAACCGGAACATTTTTTAACCGGCGCACCATTAACAGCATTTAATGACCCAGATTCAACGCCAACAAATCTGTCAATTGCTTCAAGATGGAATTAAGTGACATTCATACATCGAGAATTTTGGCGTAGATGGAGTAAGGAATACTTACAAGAAATCCAAAACCGATATAAATGGGAACACGCTCAAAAAGATGTTAAACCAGGTTCTCTAGTGTTGATTAAAGATGATAACCAACCTCCACTCAGATGGCTAATGGGAATGGGATTGCAAACAATACCAGGACAAGGCAAGCTGACTAGATTTGTTGACATCAAGATATCCAACGGAGTGATTAGTGTTGGTAAATATACAGTTAACAAAGGTCTATTAGTCCGTCAAAGACCTGAATTGCGCAAAAATCGAAGCAGAAACGTTTAACTACCATATACAATATATCTCAAATAATGGACAGTTTCCAGCAGACTCAACAAGCTATATTTGAGACGAACAATCAGCTCCCTACTTCCATCACCAAGACAACTACTGAAAGAAATTGAAAACATTCATAAGCACATACCACACACCTTAAATATGCCGGGATATGACGGGCACAATCTTCCTAAACTTTATGAGTTAACACGCGAGTAACCACATCCGGGATTCGATTTTTCTTCAAACTACCACTATTAAGTAGTCGAGTGCCCCAGATTTTCTAGCTTATTCCACTACTGGTCCAACATAGTGATTCCTTCATATTCATTCAGTCATCAACAGCATTTCTGGCCATAACCCCGTATCGAGACCAATATTTTCCATTATACCATTATAAGAAATGCTTGCAAACCGACGATGATAAATACCCGTATAAGCAAGGACATCCTATCTTCAACTTTCACTCGACGGAACATCAAAATGAGATTTATCAACTTAACAACGAGAAGCGTTTATCAACGCGATGCCTGCTTACAACTTCAAGACCACAAAAAATGTGGATCCAATTACATAACCCAAACCACTGGATTTTTACGTTTAAAGAAGAAGAAAGGCTTTCTATAGTCTGTGGCGCTAATATTTCGAATAGGAAACTTAATGGAGTTGGACTTCTACGATAAGCTTCGAATTGCATCATTAAGCAACTGAAAATGACGATGAATGCCCATAATTTTTACTTAACAAATTCTACTTCGTCAACGGCCTCGCCACACTGAAAGCATCGGTTCCTAGCGATCATCACCATCACCGAAATCAAGCAGTGTAGGGCGCGGTAAGTACGTAGGTGGGGGACCACATGGGAACTCAGTACTCCGCGTGCTGTTGACAAAACGCCCCACATGGGCATAGTACCTCGGCGTTAAATCCCGGACGCTACAAATTAATTTATATCGTTCCCTTGATAATAATAATAATAATAAATTCTACTTCATCTTTTGTCTCAGCCCTCAATTTAACCCAACTTTTGAGGAACTCTATACCAGGAATATCTCATGAAACATCTGAGAGCAAGGACTTCCTGATCCTCAACGACAAAGACCTGGCATCAATCCGAAAGGAAATTGCAGACTTAAAACCTAAACAAATACTATCAAAACTTATCAATTTTAATGATGTGCACCAAAATTCCATGACAATGAGTTTATAACTCTAAGAAACTAATTTTCTATGAAATTTTACTACGGCATGATCTTTAAAATAAAGTTGTTCGTCTACTACCTATATCACCAATATATTTAATACATTTTCCACGCTCAATTCCTTTGTATTTAATATTTACATGAACTGTACTATTTACGCGAAACTTCATATACTTTTTCTTGTTTACATTCAATCATAGCTTGTTAACATTTAGCCAATTATTTATAAATTTTAAATCTTTTTTTTTAATTATTACAACAAATATACATTAGTTTTTCCAGTAGGAATGATCGGTCTATTGTTTCAAATGCGCTCCGTAAATCCAGGAAAATAGCTGTAATTCAGTTTCCGTCGTCCATCTATTTTTACCATTCCCATGCTATATAATTTAGAGTTTCAACTGAATGTCCGTCACTAAATACGAACTGTTCTTAATAAGTATTTTTTTTTTATTTTTATTTCTAAATAACTACTTAGTCAACTTGTCAGCAACAAACTTCTCTATCAGCCTTTCGCAAATAGCAAGGATATTTATTGGACGAAACTCCTGACATTTCATTTTCTTTTTTGGTTACAGAGAAAAAAAATTCTAGGCAATGAGGTATATAATTATGGGACAAGACCTCACCTGTTACTTTAAAAATGATGCTTATCATATATGTGGCTTTTTTAATTAAAAAATAAATCTTATCAGACAGATGGTGGTTCAGTCTGCTATAATGCAAACTGTATTGCGATGCCTGAACTTCACTTCCGAACTCATCATATAACTTTCGACCGGTTTTCTCTTAAAGAAGGTAAGATTTATTCTTAATCGATACCAACTGCTCATTGTGGTTAGCAGACAATTTGAATTCGAACGCAAACTTTCCTGGTCAATAGCATCGATATAATGACTGACACCACATTGTCCAAGTGGAGCTTAAGTGTCCAAGTATAAGGAGGTTGTTAAAATGGTCTCTGAGCATATTTCCTTCTAAACTTATGAAGCGACATCACTAGATCCCAGTAATCTAACAAACGCAAAAGAATAACTCTGGTTCTCATTTTTAACCTTCCAGCGCAATAGCTTACTCAATCTTTTTATACTCCATAGATAAATCTTCTTTTTGCTTTCCTTAACTAAATAATTCCATTCCACTTGCTCTTCCATTTATATTTACTGTATAGAACATATTCTGATAAAATACTTTTAACATTAAAATCTTAATAATCTGTAATTAAAATTAAAAAAAGTCTTCAAATAATAGCTTATTTTTTTAGCATTGTTACGTTATAACTTAAGACTTTTAGTGTTGCTTGTTGTTCATTGTTCAGTTAGATGGGTGATATTCAATTACTTTTCGCTAGTACACATGCCTTTGGCTTATCTGTTTGTGCTTTTTTTTTTTTTTTTTGACTTGAGAAGCAAGATTCTCAAGTGGGTCTTACCTTTTCTTGATTTTTTTCTTAACCCGAATGAAAATAAAAATGAAATACTATTTACTTCGTTCTGGTTTTTTAATTATTGAATTATAACTTAGTATCTAATTACATTCACTTTTATTTCAAATATGGATATACCAATGAACGGTATACATTGCGCCGACCGCACGATTCAGGGTTTCGAATCAGAATGCCCGCTTCACTCAATCGATGACGATCCATCGGTTCATCGCGTAATCAGTCAGCATCATAGGTGGAAAATGTGTGTAGAAGTAAGTTGGATCGATACAGTAAATAAACTACAGAAGTTTAAGTGGAACAGGGTTGAATGAGCTTGGGGTAGACGTATCGAGGATGATATAGCAGACACATTAAATTAACAAAGGAAGTATAAGTGAAGCGGCGGAGTTGAATGGGCGAGTGTAAAGATTGCAGTTTACAACATATCAACCGACTTATGTATATACAGCGGCCCTAAAGCCTTTACCCCGGTTGTTGTTGATTCAAATGAAATAAATTATTGTTCAATTTAAAATAAAATCATTTCATGTGATCAATCAAAATGTAATTAAATAATGTAACATTCTATATACTGTAACGTAACATAAAACAAATTTATAACATACGACAAAAGTATAACAACATAACGCATTGTAATAGAATTAGCAAATGTCAAATATGTACGACACTATTAAAACTATTATCAAAGTGCGAGGTTGTGTGTTTTTATTTAAACCCAAAATTGTGAGAAACAATTAATTAATACATGGTTAATTAAAACCTGTAATCAATATTCAAAACTGTCGATTTTACATTGATCCTTCGAGAAGTGAACATTTTAATAAATAATTCTTTTATATAACAAAAATTACTTAAACAACAAGTGAACATTTCAATATAATTACAAACAAAAGAACTTTGTGAGTTTTTTTCTTTTAAAGTGCGCAAACGGTATTCCCGCGTCGTGTAATTTATTAAATTTGATAATTTGCAATCTGGAACAGATGCATCCGCATCTGGTGAACAGTAAATGATCATCGGTGCATTTACGGCATAGTCATAGCTTTCTAATCCTACAATAACTTCTTTTTAAATCGTTGGCTCACCTTAATTTTTTCTCATCATAGCTAATTATCAAAAACTGCAAAAGAACATCTTGGCCCAGCTGCTCAAAGATATTTTCAATTAAGGGAAAAGGCCAGAACAACAGCGCAACAAAATTACATTGCAGGATGTATTGAAATATTGGAGAGCAACTTCAAATCCAGCAAGGAATATAATGCTGAGGCGGTTTCTTCGTTGGACGCTGAAAAGATGGCAGAATTAGAGAAAATTTTTGATAAAATTAAAGAATGTTACCTGGAGTATCGGTAACAAAATGGATATGGTTGTGCGACAAAACACGATAGGCAAGATCGGGGTGTGCGAAAACTGTTTGGCGTATAGTCACTCGACGCCACAGTACCCAAGCCACTCACGTTGCCACCACTGCAGACAACCACACCATTCACTATTTCATTTAAGCTCACATTCTCACACCGCTCACAACTCTACACAATCCCATTTTGTAAGTCCCTGATTAGCCTTCTATCGGTCCAAAGGGTCAGCGTTAAAAAATGGCCGCACATAGATGACCTTAAACTTGCCGACCCATTTTTTCACACTCCAGCTAATGAGGATCTAGGATCTATGAAGTGAAGTCAACGCCGAAGGACCCCTCCCAAATGCCCGAAACGATGATCTTAATGCTGCTCCCTTTGCCCAAAAAAACCAAAGTAGGTTGGATATTGATTGGTAAGGCAACTGTAAACACACAAAAAATCCAAATATATCACAGTACAATCGATCTCAACAAACAACTTGCAAGGTTTTGGGAAATCGAAGAAGCACCATTTCCACAACTCGATACGCAAGAAAGCAGAAACTGTGAGGAGCAGTTCTTGGCTATCACATGAAGAACGTCAGATGGACGTTATTTAGTAACACTATTATTCAATGAGGAAAGTAAACCTGCGTTAGGTTCCTCGAACTTAGGAGCCTTTCGTAGGTTTTTTCATCTGGAAAGGCGTTTGCAATAAAATCCAACGTTGCACTGTACTGGATCACCAACTGTATCAAAGAATACCTTGATCTCGGATACATGAAGGAAGTTAATGAAACAACTGATAAGGTTCTGCACTCCATTTCATTATTTTCTGCATCATCATGCTGTGTTCAAAGAATCAAGTATCACGACCAAATTGTGGGTTGTCATATTATCAACTCGTATATTGGCGTAACAATCTACAAGAGCCTATAAAAAGGTATCGCCTCCAAAGCATCACATTCGGAACTACTAGCGCTCCAGACACCAATTGGTGTCTGAGGAAGAGAGTAGCCACCCACTCGACTTAAAGATGATAAAGAAGGACATGTACGTCGACGACCTCATCACCGGAGCTGACACTATTGAAGAAGACCTTGGAAGACCAAGACGTGCCAAAATGATTATGCAACACTCGTAGTGGCATGGCTAGGAATGGGATGATCCAGTTGCTGAAGAACTTCTCAAGTCCTGGAACATATTTCGGCAGAAAATCGCGTGTATCAATCACATCCGGATTCCTCGATATGAACCGCATGCAACTCAGTACAGAAGTCCATGGATTCAGCGATGCCTCACAAGGAGCATACGGTGCAGCAATATATTGGATGTACAACCAAGACCAAGGTTGCTCCGCTAAAGACCGTTTCACTACTGCGACTGCAATTATGTGGAGCAATCATGCTGGTGTCTCTTCTGCAGTATACGTCCACGGTCCTTGGATTGAAGGAAGCAAAACAATATGCATGGACAGACTCAACGATAGCTTTGGCTTGGATAGCAGCTCAGCCATCTAAATGGAAGACATTTTGTCAGCAACCGTGTGGCACACATACAACAGCTTATCTAAAGCGACATCTGGTACCACATCCCGGCACAAGCTAATCCAGCTGACCTTTTGTCTCGGGGAGTCTCACCATCGGCACTGGTTGAATCACAACTTTGGTGGAACGGACCAGAATTTCTGCATCACAGTTGGAAACTTGAATATACGCCCCAACTACTCAGCGCAGAAATAGGGAAAAAAGATCTGTCCAAACCCACTGTGTAACAAAAGAAGACAACAATTTCACAACCCTAACATCTTAATATTCAAAATTATTCTCATTAGTTAAGGTGGGTTCACATATTTTAAGATTCATTACCAATACAAAACAACAACCGATTAATCGAAATCTGTCTGTCATTTCCCCGTCTGAAGCAGAATTAGCTGTTCCGGGTACAATAAAAAACGTTTAGCAAATAATGTTTTCGCCAGAGATCCCAGCGATTCAAAATGGGTTACCAACTAAAACACTCAGGTCCTTGAATCCATTCCTTGATTCCGCAGGTCTTCTTAGAGTTTGAGGTAGGTTGCAAAACTCTAATTAAACATACCAGCAGCAGACTCCAATCATACTTACTTAAATGTCATTATATATAAGAAGAAGATACTGGATCATGCGTTAAAAAAATAGTATTAACCGATGCAATATATGCTTCCGGTTCAGGGCGAAACAAAGTAACCAGCTTATGGGAATTTTTCCGCTCCTAAAGGTACACGGCCTTTTACGCATACGGGAGTAGACAACGCAGGTCTCATAGAAATCAAAACATGGAAGGGACGAGGCTCAAGGACACATAAAGCTTACTTCGCCATCTTTATTTGTCCAATCCTTCTTAGCAGCCTTGAGAACATTCACTGCTCGACGAGTAATCTGCTCTCAACTATATAGCGACTGCGGAACTAAATTCATGGGAACAAACGGAGGAGTTAAGGCGCCTGTTAAATGCTGCTAAGATACAATGGAAAGAGATTGCTGAAACTTTGACCAAGGACGGGACGATTTTTAATTTAATTCCTCCTGCTTTTCCCCACTTCAGAGGATTATGGGAAGCAGGAGTCAAATCCATAAAGCAACACCTGAAAAAGATAACCTATATACCTTCGCGGAACTCAGCACGCTTCTAGCACAAATAGAAGCTTGTTTGAGTTCCAGACCATTATGCCCAATGTTCAACGATCCAAACGATCTTGCGGTTTTAACACCAGGGCATTTTCTAATTGGCGAGCGCCAAAACAGCATTCCACAGCACGACCTCACTGAAATGAGAGTTAATTACATCGACCGATGGCAGCGCGTTCAACGTTCAGAAAGTTCAGAATACTGGCAGAAGGAACAGCCAGAGCTAAATTTAGCTCGCGTAACGAAGAAACATCCAGGGCAAGACAAGACGGCATTTCACCAAGTCATTCAAAATTTCACCCACAATTCAAGTCATAGTAAACACATACCTCAAACGGATATCTCAACTCATATCTGTAAATAAACATTTTAATATATAATTAAATAAACATACATATAAAAAGAATCATTAGAAATAAACAAATCAAAATCAAAAAAAAAAAAAAAAAAATCCAAATTTAAAATCAAAAGGAAACAAAAATTTACATGCTATTTACATGCATACACTCATAAAATCGCACTGAACAAATCGTACTCCCCATACACACATCATCGCAAATGCATGCTTGGTCAGCCAAAGAGCATCGCATTTGCTCACTCAATTGAATACACCTATCCAAGGCGTAAGTGCAGCTATCCTACTCACACTACATAACAATTTTGACGCGAAAGTATTGCACATCCTGAAATTAATAAACGTGTAATTTACCTCACTTATTTTTCTCAACATTGAAAAAAAAAAAAACATTTACACTAATGAATTTCTAAGTCAATTTCCCAGGTATATTTCTGCAGAGCTATACTCGTACATTATACTCTGGGATGTATGACATAAACGCAAGGCAATTGCAACACACAAACTACGTACGCAAAAGAAATGAAAACTGGACCATGTGTACAGGATCTTCATTCATGGCGACAGCAACAAACTACACAACAAAACAAACGATGAACGAAGGAATTGATACAAAAAAAGTTGTTTATTTGGAATTATGTATTTAAAACACTAATGTCATCTCTTGAACTCACTTGAACTTTTTATTATTGTATTTAAATTGTTTATTTTTATTTATTTTGGGCTGTCCCTCGGCCTATATCCAAGAACAACTAACTTTTCAATCGAATGAAACGTCAAACACAGCAAACAATGGGGAAAAAGTGCGGCGAATTCACGAGATATCTAGAGATATGATCACATTGCGAACCTTGTTCACGGCCGGGGAGAATGTTGTTGATTCAAATGAAAAATATTATTGTTCTTTGAATTGAAAATTCACGTTATCATGTTAATGTAATTACATAATGTAACATTCTATACCCTATACTGTAACGTAATATAAAACCAATCCATAACGTACAACAAAAGTGTAACAACACAACGAATTGTAACATAGAATTAGCAAATGTCAAATATGTACGACACTATTAAAATGATTATCAAAGTGCAAGGTTGTGTCTTTTTATTTAAACCCAAAAGTGTAAGAAAAAATTAATTTATATAAATTAGAACCAGTAATCAATATTCAAAACTGTGGTTTTACACCGGTTTTATTTTAAAACTACATGACTAGCTTCGCAGCAAAATCTGAACCAAATACCTTTAATATAAAAAATATAAATATAAAACTTAAACCGTTTTTTCCACCTTAATTTAAATTATTCGCGGAGGTATACAGAAATTTTTTTTCTTTACACTAATTTACCCTTACTACTGCGTAGTTTACTTTTATATATTGTACTATATACGAGTAGTTACATTTTTCCACTTTTTAAGCGTTTTAAGTTGGAATTATACCATTTTACATCGTTGTCGCTGCATCTGAAAGTCATGATTGTGGTTAGGCTCGTACGACTCTCAATAACCTTTTCATGAAATTGAGACAAAAGATTGTCTATCGATAGAATAAAGCTCCGTGAAATTTTCTTTATTTAAAGGATTATCAAATTTATCTTTGGTACGTATGATCACTATTTTTTTATTGTACACCATTATGTTTGTGTTCGCTTACAGTTATTGATATTTTCAATAACTGTATATATATATGTTTTTCGTCATATATTGTTTTTCTAAAGTGCATGTTTATCATTACATGATCTGTTAAGGTTGCCGAACTCGCGGTAATTCTAGGGGGTTAATTTAATAGTTAATTTATGATCTATGATTACTTTTTCTTGTCGTGATATCTATATCAATATCAACAGCTAAAATTATATTGCTTTCGTTTTCTAGCGACTGATCACAATAATTTGGAAAACTTAACCAAAGTTCTGACATTGCGCTACTGGGAGGTCTGTGAATTTTGTTCAACAAATCATACGTATACGAATATATATAAATATATATATACGTATATATATATAAACGAATACGCATATTTGTGCCTGTTTTATTGTATTTTCCATGACTTTACGCAAGATTTCCGGTGATAACTGTTCGCATTTCTGTCGAATATTCTCCTTAAAGGCTGCGATTTCCTGAAGCTTGTTGGCATAAACCCGCAACTTGAAGTAGCCCCAAAGAATGAAGTCTGGGATGGTTAAATGGGGCGATCTTGCTGGTCATGCCAAATTGCCGATAGCGTCCTCAAAAAAATACGGCCCAATCACTCCTCTCGCGTGAACACCGCAACACACAGTGCCTTTGAGTAGATGTAATGGCTCTTCGTGCATCACATGCAGATTTTCAGTGCCTCAGAAATGAAGATTTTGCTTATTGACGTAACCGCTTGATTGTAAAGCGCCTCGTCGCTCATGATGATTTTCGCCACAAAATCGTCCTCTTCGTTGTTGAGATTGAGGATTGCTTTACAGTAATTTGCACGCGACTGACGATCAGGAAGCAGCAGGAAGTGTAAGTCTTTCACTAAAATGCGCTGTAGGGTCCGTCTGGTGATACCCAATTGCGTGGTCATTCGTCTGTATAATGTTTCTTCGTTCTCAGCGACATCGGCAGCCACAGCCGCGATATTCTTAGCCGACCAGATGACCAGTCCGGTGGCGACCACGCCCTGCATGTTCTCCTGTGGTTCCACTCTGTTCGAATCGAATAGCTAAGCGTCAGAAAGTTTGCCCAGTTGGCGCGACACGATTAGGAAATTGACGTTAAAATTCACACTGCGCTAACACCGCCGACCGATTATTGGTTAAAAACGTCGACACAATTATTTCACGCTCTTCTGGAGCATAGCGCTCCATTGCTTGTCTGTTTGTATACTACAGCTGTCTAGTTCACAAATGTCAAATATGATTGATGTACGACGCCATTTGCAAAAATTATACCATCTTCCGGGAATGTGATTAATTTCGCACCACCTTGTATAATAACACCAATAGCATGCCTTGAATATAATAAACAAGAAGTATGTTTGTAATTTGATTATTGTTTTTCTGATTTTAATATATTTTTAGTAAGATGTGTTACTGTTAGCAGCAACAGATCCCGTTTACAACGCCTGAAAAATAGCTCTATTTCGTTTTTGTGTGATAATAGTCCTTGTGTATTTAAATAGTACGACTTTAGTTTACTGTATTTTGTTCTTAGTTACTACAAAATTTACTCGTATATTTGTTTCGCACTACATTGATTCTTCGTTTATACACTGCACATTTACGATCAAACGCATTGTGATAGATATCGAGACTTAAGTTTAACTCTTTATTAATTTGCACATATTTCACACTTTAAAACATTTAATTTGACATTCAGATTCATTATAAAATTCCACACATTTCGAACATACTTTATTTTTAACCTTGCGATGTTTACTTGAGTTATGAAATCTCAGACAGTTATATATGACTATGAATGATGTGTATAATAGATAGATCGATATTTATTTCATAAACTAAATTACATTCAGATTTGGTATCGTACATTTTAAAGTGTATAGAGATTTGATATTAAGGGCTGATTCATCGTCAGTCGTTCATAGAACTCCGCGGAGATTAAACGTGTTTCGGCTAATTATTAAAAAGCTATTATTGTCATTAATTACTTAATCATTCGACCAATTCTATACACAATTCGGTCAGCACAGTGGCAGTGTGTCAGCTCGAGACGACAAAGGTGCGGGTTCAAATACGGGTTGACCTGACCTAGTCTAGTTTTTTTTTTCTCTTATTTAAAAAAAAAAAGGAGAATAAAAAACAAATAGCGGGATCAGCGGAAAGAACAGGCTATATTTCAAGTGGTTCAAGCCAAACACGAGCAGGGGCAGAACCAAAGATAAAGCGAAAGAGAAAAATAAGACCAACTTCTAGCTTGGTACAACGTCCCACCCTACCAATGTCCATTAAACTACCCGATCAAATAACTGAAGACAATCCATTTGTCTCAGATGTACTCCATCATCCGAGAGAAAACAGCTTCGCTCCCCTGGCGTCAACCGAATCGGAAGACGAAGAGGAAGAAATGGAGTCAATAAGCAGTAGCATCCAAATGCTGCAGCAAAGAGTACTGGCCATTAAAGAAAAACAAATGGTAAGAAGGAAGAGGGAAGAGCAAGAGCAATCCCAACCAGCTCGCACAAATCAAAAGCAACAGCAAGCAAATACAATAGCACAAGTGCTAAAACACCAACAAAAACTTACGAAACACCAGCAACAACAACAAGAGCAGCCACAACAACGGCAACAGCAAAAACAGCAGCAGCAGCACCAACAACAGCAGCGACAACAACAACAACAACAGCAGAAACAACCAAGGTTTCCACCTATTTAAGATGGAACTAAAGGAAACTAAAGAACTATGTAAGTCGGCCATAGGAAATAATTTTTATATTAAAAGACTTAGCTTAGTTAGGCACGCAATATACTGTAACACAGTGGAGCGCTACCACAAAATTAAAAGTTTATTGAGGGATTCGACGACGGAGTTCTTCTCCTGCACCCCGAAGGGGGAGAAGCTGCAGACAATGCTGCTGAGGGGGTTAGAGCCGTCGACTGATCCTGAGGAACTCCTTGCACTGCTAAAAGAGAAGGAGTGCGAAGGGCTAAAATTCGTAGTTGTTAAGCCATTTGTCACGGCTAGAGCCACAAGGGAGAATCGGAAATTACTGTTTTTCCTGGTCCAGCTCAGTCCCGACAGCAAGATGGTCTAAGGAGCATCAAAGTCCTAGACTACCAGTTTGTGCACTGGGAAAAATTAAAGAGGAGCGAAAATATTTTACAATGTGTTCGCTGCCAAAGGTTCGGGCACGCTGCGTCAATCTGCGAAATGCAGCCTCGATGCGTGAAGTGTGAAAAGAACCACAAGCCAAATGATTGCGCTTTAGGTAAGGACGGAACGTCGAAAAAAAGCCAACTCTCTTGCGTTTTATGTAGGAACACGGGGCACACCGCAAACTATCGGGGTTGTCCCAAATTCCAGTACATGAAAACAGTAAATCTGGCTCGACAGCAGAAGATGGAAGTTAAACGACCACCTGTGCATATACAAACACCAGCCGTTACTCTCCAAGTCACCTACGCCCAAATGGCGGCAGGTAAGGGAAGTGCGGTATAGCAACTTCTCTCAGGCCCCAGCGCCTAGAGCACCGGAACCTGTACCTGACATGCTGGCTATTTTGCTCTCTATTCAAGGGCAAATGGCTCAGCTTCAGCGTTAAATACAGGAACAGGCGAAGCGGGTAGATCAAATATACGCACGAACATGGCGGAGCAAACCCTGAAGATCCTTGCAGTGAATGTTAATTCACTGATTAGGATTGAGCGAACAGCCGCATTATTTAAGTTACTTAAAGACCAAGTCCCAGATGTTCTTTTGGTTAGCGAAACTAAGCTATCCAAAAAGCACAAAATGAGGCACAGAAAATATAAAATCATACGAAGAAATCGACCCAACTCCATTCAAGGATGAGGGGTTGCAATCTTTGTTAGAAAAGAACTGCGTTGTAATAGAGTATACAGTCGTGTAGTACGTAGGTTTCAGGTGCTGGAGGCATGCATCATCTATATCCCTCTCCGAAGTGGAAAGCGGCTGTACATGGTGTCTGTCTATGCACCTGAGGCTACTCAATCCACAATATTCATCTCAGAGCTCGAGACACTTTTTCGATTGCTGAGACTTCAATTGGAAGAAAACTACTTTATTATCGGCGGAGATTTCAACGCCAAGCACAGAGATTGAGGAAATAATACACCAAACACTAGAGGGAACCAACTACTCAATTGGTGGGTTGAGCACAGTGTGATGTATAGACTCAGCCTTCCTAGACACGGTTCCTATTTGGATCTACTGTTGTTCGACTTACGAATTCAACTGACAGGTACGAACCAACAAACTATAAACTGTCTACGCACTTTTGTGTATGACAGCGACCATTGCGGTCTTAGTACCGAAATAACCGTTCCAAAAGATAATGCGGAACTGGATGAATTTGTTCATGGGCATTCCTACAACTATAGTAGAGTGCGTTGGACACACTTCTCTAGGACACTGACAAGAGCACTCTCCTCGAATTCGCTTCACCTACCGTCCAACAGAAATCTGTCAAACGAGAAGATTGACAGATATCTAAAAATAATGGACGAGACAATCAAACAAACAATGGACAAAACGATACCTCGGTATCAACATACTGACAACGAAGACTTGTTCCGCAATTCAACTATAGACGCACTGCACCGACATAAAAGTAGACTGCTGACAAGATTAAAAACCTTGTACAGACAGTTTACTGACAGACATAACCCGGAGATTATGACATTAAAGTCGTCGATCAAAAACCTCCAAACATTAATAAAAGAAAATTACAGGGCTTATGTAAGTTTGTATTGGAACAATAAAATTCAGGCTGTAAATACCAGCAACCCGAATATGTTCCGAATATAAATAAAATATTTCGGAGGAAAGATCAAAACGACCTTTCATGTCTCAAAATCGCCCGAACGACAAACAACGAAAACATACTTTTGGCAGCAGGCATAGATCCAAATGAGGCTGTGGAGGATGACAACTTCTTTGTGATCGAGGATCCGCAGGAGAAAGTTGAGGCTATAGGGCGAATGATATCATTGGCCCTAACCACGACTTGGAAAATCGAGTCCTTGCGCACAATTTCTACCTTCGAAACGAAATAGTGAACTGGCAAATCGAGAACTCGGGTTTCACCCAGTTCAGTGACGAGGATAATGCAAATAATGTCATCGCCAATGAAAGGGAACTTCCCCGTTCATTTCGGAGGAAGAGCTCCAAATGATCTTCGACACAATCAGAAGTAAGAAATCTGTGGGAACGATGATATACCATACCGAACATTGTGCTTCGACATCTCCCTCTAGAAGCGGTGAACATTTATACCACCCTGTTTAACAATGCAATGAATAATGCACATTATCCGACGCATTGGAAAACTGCGGTGGTACATCCCATCCCCAAAAGGGATAAAGACACCTCCAATCCGGCGAATCTCCGGTCGATCAGTCTCCTTCCAAACATCAGCAAGGTTTTCGAGAAGGTTATCAATAGGGTTCTGACATTGACCGGATAATCAATTCGGTTTCAAGGCGGGGCATGATATTATTCACGCCGCGTCTAAACTGGTTTCCGATATCCAATGGAACAAATCCAAGAAACAGTGCACTGGTGCCTGCCTGATTGACTTGGAGAAAGCCTTCGATACCGTATGGTTAGAGGGGCTCTTCTACAAACTGAACAGGCTGGGCATTAGCAGACCATTGCTGTATATTCTTTTCAATATGTTCACAGATAGACAGTTCATCGTGAAGAATGGCGATGTAATTTCTACTGGAACTTTTCATGTTAAAAACGGTCTCCAACAAGGTGCGGTTAATTCGCCGATTCTTTTCAACATATACACAAGTGATTTGATAGGTTCACTTCACCATGCCATAGCGTACGCAGACGACTTAATCGCGTACAGATCAGGTCCAAAGATTGAGGTCATGAACATACTCTTGCAACGTGACTTCGATAAAATTAAACAATATAGCGACGACTGGAAGTTGAAGATCAACTTTCAGAAGTCGGAAACCATTCTTTTTAGGACGCCTTTGTCTGGGGCCTCTGCGGATACCAGAAAGAATTGGCGAAAGTTTCAGATTGACGGAAAGTACGGTCAACCACTTGCTTGTCGAAATGTAGTCAGATACCTTGGGATCTAGCTGGATCAATATCTGTATTTTAATAAACATAGATGTTGATCTGGCCAGAGCCAGAGGAGCTTTTGCCCTTACAAAGAGGTTGTTTTATAGCAGACAACTCGATGCGAGGGTAATGGTGATCTGCTACATGGGCCTTATTCGGCCTATGCTAACATTTGGTTGTCCCGTGTGGTTCAACGTGAGAGCAAGTCTTTTGGAAAAGATTCGGGTGTTTGAGAGGGCTTGCCTTAGGGCTTGTCTTCGCCTTTGCAGAACACCAGAGTCTGAGTACATAAAATTCTATCCTAATGAGGTTTTGTACAATAGGGCGAACCTAATAAGAGTGGACAATTTTGTCATTAAGTTGATTCGAAGACACATTGCAAGAGCAATGACCTTGTCGAACAACCTGATCTTTGGGGCTTATTACCCCAATTATATGTATCACGAGAGAGTTCGCCTTGACGGCTTTATTCCACCAGAAGCGTTCCTCTATCTTGATAAGAAAGGCTTGATTCAGGACAGATTAGCGGTGCCGTTAATCTTTCACGTCGCTCGAACAGCTGCGGACAGGCGACTCAACTACGACAGAGATGTCGCACACGGCAGTGCGGAGCGTCTCCGGTTCAGTGTGGCGGTAGGGAGTCGCGACATGAGAGATGTTGCTCGGCAGCACCAACAATTTTGGTGGCTTATTGCAGAAGAGGATGCTTCGTCCTCGAATTCCTCAATTACTAGTTGGCCAGCCTATTAGATTTTAGTCATGGCCGACTTACATAGTTTTAGATAGGATTAAGTTAGATTTAAGAAAAAAAAAATAGAATAAAAAAAAATAAAAAAAAATAAAAAAAATATATAAAAAAAAAACAAAAAAATACATATATATGTATACATATATTTATATATTAAGTATATATATATTTTGTATATATATTAATAAAATATATAACTTAATTGCTTATTAGATGTAAGTAGGTTAAGTATATTAAGATTTATTTTAGGTAGTTTGTAAGCTTTAGTTTTAAGTTTTATATTACAACAAAAAAAAAGTCCATTTACTAAGTTTTTGTTAAAATCTGTTTTCTTAGTTTTAGGCTTAATTAATGTTAATATCAAAATAAGAATAAGCTGTAAGATACGTCGAAAGACTTAGATTAAGTGTTAGGCTTATCTTAGAGTGCCCGCATGGGGCCAGTAAGTTAGATTAAGATAATTTTAAGTTAATTAAGCTAATTTTTAAGCATTTTTTTGTTTAGCCTGTAAGAATTAATATATAAGAAAATAAAAAATGCATTTAAACTGAAAAAAACTCAATAGGCTTTTTTTGACAGATCACATGTGACTCTTATCAAACTGCTTTGTCATTTTTGTTCAGTATCGTTTGGCACATCATCCTAGAAAGGATCACACCACAACAGCGTCTCCAAATTGTTCAGCTGTATTACGAAAATCAGCGTTTTGTGAGAAATGTTTTTCGTGCGATTCTAGGAACTTTCGGTGCGCATAATCGACCTACTGAAACCACTATTGCCAATACCATTTGCAAATTTGAGTTCCAGCTTATATTAGTGGATAAAACTCGACCGGTTGGACTACATCCAGCACGAGGTGAAGAGTCTATAGCAGTCATAGCTGATCGTGAAGAATCGATTCGTCGTCGTTCTCAGCAACTTGGCGTGGCGTATTTTACGTGAAGATCTCGGCCTAAAAGCGTATAAAATACAACCTGTGCAAGAATTGAATCTAGGCGACTCAAATTTGCGTCATATTTTTATTGAAAATGCTATGGAGAAACTCAATGAAAATCCGGTGTTTTATCGTGAAATTTTGTGCAGTGATGAAGCCCATTTCTGGCTCAACGGATACGTTAATAAACAAAATTGCCGTAATTTTGCTAATGAGTAACACGAAGATTTACCTCAGACGTAATCGTGGCCAATATTTACATGATATCGTTTTCAAAGGATAAGGCCATGAATTATTCTTTTAACCGATAATAAAAATTTTAAGTTCACTTTCAAATTTATGTGTTTTACTTTACATTATAATTCAAATTTTACAATGAATCGCTCTTTATTATTTTTCCTCTAGAATAGCATAGGTTGATAAATCTAAGATAAATATTAAAGTCGAGTATTTTATCTCGGAGGAAACTACGAAAAAAAGAACTCCAATTTAAGCAAAACAAAAACATAAATAAATAAGAAATAGAAAAGAAAAATAAATAATAAATAGGCATATATTTATACGTACAAACATATGTAAGTGCATGTTAGCAAAAAAAAAGTTAATTAAATAATTAAATACATAAATTAGTAAGTAAATAAATAAATATATAAGAAATAAGTATATATATAAATATGTAAATAAGGAAATAAGTAAAAAATTATGAATAACAGCAAATATATAAATAAATAAACAAACTGGTATATAGGGTTTTCCAATAGGGACTTGGCAACTTTGAGTTTAATTTGTGAACGCACTCTTCCACTAGTCATCAGACTGTCACTGTCAATTTATTCAGTAAACTCAGCATTTTCATCATGCTAAAGTACACTAACGAGCAACGTCTGCAAATTATAAAAATTTTCTACAGATATTCGGAGTCGCAAAATCATCTTCAGTGACGAAGCTCATTTTTGGCTCAATGGGTTCCTCAATAAGCAAAATATGCGTTATTGGTCGGGTAAAAACAGACATGTGCTTCATGAATCACCACTTCATCCACAAAAAATAACTGTTTGGTGCGGTTCGCATGCCGGTGGCGTTATTGGGCCATATTTTTTCGTATGGTCAGCGTTATCGCGCCATGATCACCGAATATTTTTGGCCCGAATTGGAAGGTATGGACTTGGACGACATGTGGTTTCAAAAGGATGGTGCCACAAGCCACACAGCACACGCTACAATCGATTTATTGAAGAATAAGTATGGTGAGCGTGTTATCTCAAGACATGGGCCAGTCTTTTTTTTTTTTGCAAAATGCGATTTTTGTTGTCAAGTTTTTAAATGTTATAAAATTTGTTAACTATGTTAATATGTTTTAATACTATCTGGGAAGAATAGTAAGATCTCTCAGTAGGATTTCGGCGCTAAATCGCCGTTATGTACTTACACTAATGATGACGCAGTTGTAGCTTTTATGCTTACATATTGCATTTCTTTTGGAATGTCTATTTGAGGCTTTTAGTTTAACATCTTATAAAGAGTTCTGAGAAGTGTTACGCAAAAATATCGGCATTTATTCGCTTTAAGTAATTTTTTAAGAAAATATCTGGGAATTAAATGGATTTATTAAAAAAGATATTTTGAATATATATATGTATTGATATATTTTAAAAAAAAAAAAAAATATATATATATATATATATATATATATATATATTGAGGAAAAAAAAGAAGAAATTTGTGCGTATTACGATTAAATGTTTTAAAAGTAGTCGTTAAAATTGTGGGTGAAAACGAAAATTTTATGAAAGAACAGTGAGAAAAGCAGTTAAAAAAGACTTAGAGGATAGAAGAAAACCAGCTAGAGAACTTTTAAAGCAGTTGCGCAAAGATGGAGAAATATTGAGGATATTTAAAAGATTGCCAGTGGTATCAAAGATATGGTACAAGCTTATATTTCGAGTATGCCACACAGAGTTCACCGTGTCTTAAAAAACAAAGGCAATTTGATAAAATATTAAGTAAACTTGAATGAACTATTTACGATTCAAATTAAAAAAATATATTTAAGATGAAAAAAGGATTGAAATTATTCAAATACTGTCTAAACATAAAAATTGAAGCGTTTTACCTATTTTCAAAATTTTTTGGCGGGATACTCTATGTGTATCGGATGACAATCATCATACTTTCTTAGGTAGTTATCATCAGTCGTTTGTAGTGCATTGAAAAAGAATAATAGAAATAATAAGGAAGTAAAAGAATAAGAACTCAGTATTTTATTCCTGGGGATTGCATCTTTACAGTCTATTAGGTGAAATTTGTCTTACATATGATTGATCTACTTCCCTACTATTTCTGTATTTCCAGGCGTGAACAATGAAAACGATTTACTTCATAACCTAGAAGTTGAACAAGAAAACAAAAATTTGAATGATTTCCTGCCAAAATAGTGAAAAAATTAAAGAAAAGTGGTATGACTATGCCGGAAGACAAAAATCTTTTCCCTTTTCCGGAAAATTCAATTATTACTCCTTTGAAAGTGTTTTACCAACTGATAGACTATGAGGTTATACAGCACATCGCAATGAAACAAATAGATTTACAGTACAAAAAGTTGCAGCTAAGAAAGATATGAAACTCGTTAAAATCAACAAATGGACCAAAACAGATGCTGTTGAAATATAATATCTATTGGCGTTAATGATGTGTATGGGTCTAGTTGGAGTTGGCAATCTTTCGGACTATTGGTCAACACATGGCGTATACAAGATAGGTACACCGCGATCTGTTATGCCACGAATTTGCCTTAAAATTTTGCCGAGAAGGCTTTATTGCGAAAACAACGAGACAAGTGACAGACTTACCTACTTAATTAAATTCAGCCCCTAAAAAACATTTTAGAGAAAAAGTTGTTTTACCCCGGTAATCATTGATGACTAGCGATGAGACACACACCTCGAAAGGACGCTTTGTTTCCAGGGAATACATTCTAAATAAATAGCATCAGGTGAAAAGATTGGAATAGGGAAAAATGTCTGCGCCGAATTGACTCAAAGACTGATCAAGGACAATTTTTATACGAGTTACAAACTAGCACAATATTTGCTGGAAAGTAAGACTCATGTTGTTGATATCTTACGAGCAAATAAGAAAAATATCCCAAAAGAAGTCCTCCTTACTAAACTCAAACAAGGCGCAATGGTTTCAAAAGTGGACAAAATTGGGGTTGTAGTCCTAAAATGGGCGTGAGGTTTTTATCCATTAAACATCCTTCTAGATTGGTACCTGCAATTAAAAATCAGAAGGTTTAAACCTTGTCATCAGTAGCCACCAGTCACCAGCCACCAGCCCAGCTCAGGTAACATCAAAACGACGCAAATATCGGAAGATTACATTGAAATTACTTGCAGTACTTTCATACAATGAAAGCAAAGCAGACATTGATCTTCGGGATTAGATGGCCTCGTATCCGACGAATTTTCGGGAAGGCGTTAAATGTTTTGGGAAGCTCGATGTGGAATTGATTTTAGAAGAAGCAATTGTCAGCATATTGGTTGTTTATAAGTACATAAACAAAAAAAAAATCAAATATCAAATATCAAATATAGAGAACTTATTTGTAAAACTTTTTGACATACCAGAACTTTAGCTGCCAAGTCGGCCCAGGTTATTAGTATAAACACACCATATTTCCGAAAGAACTAACTCGGATGATAAAAAGTAGCGAAAAAATGTTGTTTTTGCTATGCAAAACTGAAGCAAGACCAAGGTTGTGGTACGAGGTTTGAAAATAATATATACTCGTACATTCTGCAAAGATTGTCTAGAGCAGCCACTTCCGTACTTCAATACTGAGCATAAATAGCTCGTTTCGTTTTTTGTAACTTAACTTGTTTTTGCATTAACTTTTTATGAACAACTGAAATGTTATTTATTTAAGTTTTTTTCCTTACTAAAATAAAATTTCACATAAAATTAGCTACTTGTTTTTTTTTTTTCGAAGTGTCATTCACTTTTGACATATATTCAAATATGGGTGCCATTCGCATTTAAATGATATGGCCTGCAATATTACATATACATTTGTTTGACTGAAATACAAAAACGAATTTTTTTCACGTTTATATATTTACCCAAATTTGGCTTGGCAGGCAATGTGTTAAAGCATATTCTAACATCAACCGCTTCTTCTACTGGACATTTATCTCATCCCATACTAAGTTCACCTGCTCTTATTACATCTAGTAGTTTTGAAACTATTTGCAAAATTCGGTTCTGACATTTCTTCAGAATAGAAGCAATTTTTAATCTTGTATTACCTTTTTTAACAATATATGTATACATGATAGTTTTCTCCCAGGTTTTCTTCTACCCATTCTTTAATTTTTCAACTGATTTTATGTTATCACGTGAAACAACTTTAATACCTCCCACTCGGATATCAGAAACACCAGGGTTAACACAAAATTTTATTCAATTCTTAGTTTCATCGGCACTTTGTTCACCTTTCAGTTTGATAACATTTTAACTTCACTTGCGTTTGTTCTTTTTTCACTAAAATTTTCTCCTATTGTTTTCTTACTCTTATCTGTTATTTTTTTTTTGTCATTCCTCTTACTGTCAGCTTGCAAATATTTTCGAATTTTTTCACTTAAAACAAGCACATTAATTTTTATTTTTTTTATGTTATATTCTCTTCAAAATATTGAAAGCAGTTTCTCTTTGAATTTTTCTCATAAATCACTAGGTATGATTTACAAGCCACTGCTTTTATGTCAATACATTTAGGACGAAACACACTACAGCATCCACTTTTACACGGTATTGTCTCTTCAGATTGACTTGTTTTCGCACACTAGACACGTATTCATGATTACTTCTTAGTACGGTTGTCATATAAATATGCTATTTTTTTCCTTCTTGTTTTTTGATCAATTAATAGAATAGTCTCCATTTATCATTAACATTAATTTGTAGAGCTGGACCTGCCTTTAAACTGCACAAACGCAAGAAATATTGAAAACTACACGCAATTTGGTGGACGAACTAAATACTATCCTTAATTTCTGCATTTTGTGGCAAGTAAAAAGTATAGTGTTGTCTTTTCTGTTTTCTTTTCTTCTGTACTCCTACGGCTAAGTTGTAAATATTTTTTTCACGTAAAGCAATTGGGGCAGTCATCATGCACCTGCTAATTCCAAAGTTCCAAAGTTCTGAATCGCTGTAATGCACCATATCGAGATTTACAAAGAGCAAATTGTACATTTTCATTGAAGGTTAGAACTATTTGACAACGTCCATCTGGTATGCGCCATAAGTTGGCAAGAAAGTGTTCGCCTTGATAAGAGTTTTCTGATGACTCTATGAATTTAAGCGGTAGCTCCTCAGCTCTCCGGAATTTGTAAATCTGATTGCGATTTTTTTTAAATTTCTCTAATGAGAGCTGAGTACTACCATTCCCAAAAACTCTTGCGAAGGGAATCCAGTCCAATCTGTTTGAGCAAGTGCTAAAGCCAGGACTCACTTAGTGCGGAAGCGAAATGTTTGCAAGAATATCGCAGCTAAACAGGAAATGAATTGTGGCTGGTTTATAATATTAAGGGTTTGCTTAAACCATTATGGGCTTTTCGATGCTAATATTTGCTTTAAATAATATTTGCATACTATGCTTGCGTAGTACTGTACACCAATATCCGCCGGATACATAGAAATATATATCTATGGTTGTAATTAAAGTGATTAGATAACTTAGTAGACTCTAAAAGGGGCTCTCCCCGCAGACGATATAGCCCTTACCGCAGTATCCATTAATATATATTCATCTCGAATGCTCTAGGATCGTTGTTGCTGGCTCCTGGTGAATTAGCTGAAAAGTGGAAGGTTCAGGGTTAATTGTCGACACTACGAAAGTCAGCATTCAATCATGAAAATATGATGGGTTTAGGTATGTATTTCTTTTTTGATTGTACTATACGATATAAAGAGTTCACCTGACATCACTGTGTATTAAATTCGAATCGACAAGGGAATGATGCGGTGGGTCGGAGATTGTTCAAATGAAAACATATTTGTTACAATTACAAAAAGTACATAAATGACTTACAGTTAAATACGATCTTTCGGTTTTCGAAATCGATTACATTACCATTGCAACACTTTTTACACGAAATCTTACGCTGAATGCCTTCCAATGAAACAGTTTCTTCTGTAACGTACTACAAACTAGATTCGATACAATTCGACTGAACCTAGTTTAAAATCTTGCTTTCAAAAACTGAATGAATACCGCATAAAACAGACACTTAGTGGTTCCTCCCAAAGTTGTGATGTCATTGTGGGCAATTTTCGATGTAACACAAAAATAAGGATTTCATCCATCCGTGTTGAATTGGGACCTCTAAGTTTTCTAAGTGATTCCAATTCCAAAGCGTTTAACTTGGACGAAATCTTCTGCATTGAATCCATTGGAAGTGAATGTTGTGGAATCTGATGATAAACTAGTTGGCATCCTTATTTTCACGTCAATAATTTGCAACAAGCAATTCACTAATAAATATGTTTAACATGTACGTTCCTTATATCCTGTATATAGCTTGCCCTTATCCTATTTCTGTGTGTATTCTTCGATTCTGATAAATTCCTCATGTGTTTTGTTGATCGTATTATCAAAATGTTGGCCTTCCTTTTTCTTAAATTCGTGGAATCGTGGAAAATCAGGGTCATACAAAAGTCACCGCGGTTTTTTGTCACTAAATGGTGTTGGTGTCCATTTATCTGGAAACACTTATTTGATTGTGTCAAACAAAAATGTGTTTGTGACATGTCTGGCTACATTTTTGTGAAGACAGCTGTGTAACTCGTTGCTCGTGTTTAGAGTTATAGTGATTTGAATATGAGTGAAATATCTGAGGAGATACACTATGTGATGCTTTTTTACTTTTAAAAAGTGAAAAACGCTGCGAAAACATGCAGAAAAATTTATGCGGCTTACGGTGAGAATGGTGTGAGTGAACGCCGGACCCAAAAGTGTTTTGTTCGATTCCGTTGCGGAAATTTTGATGCAAAAGATGCACGTTGCACTGGTCGGCCTGTCACTGAAAAGTTCGATGAAATTTTGCAACTGATAGAGCAAGACTGGCACGAAAGATGTGTGGAGATAGCAGAGGCACTAAACATCAACCGTATGACAGTTTGGAATCATCTTAAACGAACAGGCTACTCAAAGAAGCTCGATGTTTGGTTTCCGCATGAATTAACGCAAGGAAATTCAATTAGCCGAATAACCACCAGGGAAACGCTCATGAAACGTAAAGAAATGGAACCATTTTTGTAATGATTCATTACGGACGATGAAAAATGGATTACATACGAGAATATCCAATGCTAGCGGTCATGGTCAAAGGCCGGTGACCGACCACAAACGACTTTAAAGCCTGAATTGACGGCAAACAAAGTTATGTTGAGTGTTTGGTGTGCTTGTAAGGGAATTGTCTGTAGTGAGCTGCTAGAAAGTGGGAAAAAAATTCGATCCTCTACTGTGCACATCTCGACTGTTTGAATGAAGCTTTCAAGAAAGAGCGACCAGAATTGGTCAGCAGAAAAGGAGTTGTCTTCCATAATGACAATGCTAGGCCACACACTTCTTTGATGACCCGGAACAAATTGACGGAGCTTGGTTGGTAAGTTTTGCTACATCCACCGCATAGTCCGGATCTTGTACTCTCTGATTACCATTTGCTTCGGTCTTTGCCGGACTCTCTTGATGGTAAAAAATTGGCCGACCGAAGAGCCGCTGAAAATCACTTGGCCAAGTTTTTCGCTGGTAAACCACAGAACTTCTACACCGATGGAATTATGAAGCTACCCGGAAAATGGCAAAAGGTTATAGATAATAATGTACTTGATTAAAATTGATTTTGAGTAAACAATTTTTTTTTTAAATGCACCAAAGAACCGCGGACACTTTTTATATAACCATTAACTTTCCACTTGTTATCATAAATACGTTGATACTCTCTCTCCAAATATTTGATAACTATGAATTATCAACAACATCAAGGACAGTTATGAGTGACTTAAATCTGCAAAAGTGCACATGAGATGTGTAAAGAGGACACTTAATTATTAATATATATATATTAGTATATGGTACTCGTTTATTTCAATAAAGTTTAGTTTGTTAATGACCGTATTATACAACGGGAGATATAAGAAAAAAAGATGCGACGTTAACTGGGATACTTGTCAAACTGCAAGATGCAGCCTCGATTAGTTAAGGTCACAAAAACCATCATTCCTAGCAATGCATTCTCATGCGCCTTGTGCAGGAATAAAAGATACTCCGCAAGTCAATCAATCATTATTGAAATTGTTCTAACGAACTCCGCAAAGAGAATGCAGATGCAGTTTAAAACTCAATTGCTCGAAGCACCAATTCATTAGCCTCGGCTTGTAAGAGTAGGCCGAAGTAGACCCAACGAAATCCAGTCAACATCAGAGGCGATGTTGCCTTCTCTTCTTCTGCCTCGAATACGAAAAGAAATCTGGAATTCTTTCTTTGGATAGCTAATGTTTGATGTTCCGTTGAATCTGTACTATTAAAATTAGGGGCTGCTGTTTTAGCGTATTTTAAGTAGCTGAAGTGGAAGGAAGTCCTCTGATACACATACATACTTAAAAGCAGAATAAAGGAAAATCTGCATACATGGAAACTGTGAAAAGTCTAAGGGGAGGAAACAAGCTTTCCTCTAAATATGGCTATTTTCTTCTTTCTATTCTTTTATTAACCAATGTGGTATGTAACACATATAGTGCAACATATTTCTGTAATGCTGCTACACCATGATTGTGTTTAACTAAATTTATAGGTTTATAAATTCCACAGACTACTTTATTTCAGATCACCCTTATCCTCGTAAATGTTTTCTGATTTTTTCGGGCCCTTCTTCTATATTCCAGGCAACAACTTCAGCTTTTAACTAAAGTAAGTCATTGTGGGAAATCATGAGCTTTCTTTCACAAACTTTACAATATTTAAAGTAATTTGAAGAAAATAATTTTACTTTGCATTATACTTACGGTTCGTACATAAAAGTTTTAAGACCGTCAGATTGGCACTATCTGAGAAAAGCCAAGAGTGTAAGAAGGTAAACAGACAATGACAAGACCGGAACATTTTTACTTACGCTTAAGTTTGGCAAGTTAAGTCCGAGCACGTAAAGGAATCTCAATTGATATGAAGCTATTGTCAGTTTTAAGGCCCTTTTCAATATGGAAATGCAATCTTCAACGAACTATTCAAATAAGAAGTCCTTTCCCCGTCCGAATTCACAGGTGCGTGTTATCACTGTTCCAATATTAAAGTCGGATATTTTTTTTTTATAATGAGCGCAAGCTCAAGTGATTTGTGTACTCTTAAAATGTTTGCACACAGCTCAGGCGAAGAAAATTTAGGGAGGAAGGAAAAAGAGGTACCGATGTACATTGTTCTTTAATCTTTGCAGATTATAACGACAAGGAAATAGAACGATAGGACATTCCATTCCATTTTATCTGCAATAAAAATATTGATAAAACTCAATCGGATAAAAATAAGACCCTATTCTCTTCGGGGCATTTACGTTGTCGAGCTACACCCCAAATCCTGAACTAAATTTATTATGTCCTTGTTCAAGTCCAAGATAAAATGTGGCAAACTTGCTTGGGAAAGCTCATCACACTCGTATTTTATGAAGCTTCAAAAGCTGCAAAATAAGGCGCTGTGGGTTATTAACTAAAATGCGATTTCAAACGGAAGACAGTTTAAGGCGATAACTGTCCAGCATGCATACAGGGTGACCATTATTGTTGAGTATTATGACGACCTTAATTTTAGGTCGTCACAAATTTAACATAAGAAGGCTTGCTTAGCGTTTATTACAAGTGCCTCGAACTTATAATAACTATGCCAACCAACATTCCGGAACTATCGGAAAACTGATTGGCCAAAAGAGGAATACTGTCAAAAGAACTATCCTCTGTACTCTCAAGTCTCCTGCGTGACACCAATATGCTTCACATGAAAGCCAAGTACAAAGAATCCCTCAAAATATATAAAAAAGAACTGAAGAAAGAAAGCAAAGCGACAATCATGGCGATCATTCTGTGACAAAATCACAGAAACCTCTGAGGCATCGCGGCTAAGAAAAATCCTCCTTACAAATTTTATGATGCGTAGTTGTTTGGAAAAAAACCAATGGCTCTTGGGTAACCTCAAGTGATGAATCACTTAACTTTCTGATTACAAGAGACAAACTGCTTTGGGCGCTACATAGCTTCGAGTCTTACAAGTCTGCTGGCCCGACCGGCATAGTACATGCCGAGCTACAAAGGTCCTCAGATGTTATCTTGCCCACGGTAGAAAATATCATGAGGAACTGTGTAGAACTGATTCACAGTCCACTGTCATGGAGAGAAGTCAAGGCCAAGGCCGGAAAATGTTCTCATGTTTTTCCAAAGGAACTCAGACCTATAAGTCTATCATATTTTCTTCTGAAAACTCTCGAACGACTGATTGATATCCATATTCGAGTAAAAATTTATCCAAGACTTTTGTCAACGGCTCAACATGACTAAAGTAAAGGAAAGTCGGTGGAAACAGCACTGCTTTCGCTGACTAGCCACGTCGAATAATCTCTACAATATAGAGAGTACACAATGGTTGCTTTCCTGTACAAAGGGGGCGCCTTTAACAACGTTAACATATCCGCAATCACGACTGCGCTGTCTCATGATGACTCACTTGGGGATTTGATCAATCTTATGCTAAATGGCTCGATAATTAGCTCCAAACGGGACTTATGCTAATAGATGTGTCAACAGAGCAACCCCGCAAGTTGGTGTCCTTTCTCCCCTTCTCTGGAATTTAGTGGTCAATGAACTGCTGATATACCAGGAAGCTGGGGGTAGCAGGGTGACTGCCTATGCGCATTACGTTGCTATAGCTGTCTCAGGTTATCATCTTAATATCATCAAAGAACTCCTTCAGTTAAATCTTAATAAATAAACCCGTTCGGCGTATCGCTGTCGATTGGAATTAAACCCCCATAAAACTGATCTTGTCCTCTTTTCCAGAAAATATATATTTCCAACTATTAACCCTACCTAAATAAACAGTACCAGTTTAGTGTGTTCCAATACAACAAAATATCAGGTTCTAATTTTCGACAGGGAACTAAACTGAAAACATAACAATCAAGAAAGAGTCGAGAAAGCTACAGTAGATTCATCTCTTGCAAAAAAGCCATTAGTAACAAATGGGGCCTTCAACCTTGAATAATCCACTGGCTAGACTGCTCGGTCATAAGACCGATACTCACTTACGGTGTTGTTTTATATGCAAGAGCCCAAAGATCAGCATGTCTATGCTTCCCCTCTAGATGCTTTCATGAAGGACAAGTCTCTCCACTTTTACACGGATGGATCTTAAACCGATAGCGGGGTTGGTGGTGGTGTTTTCTCGGATAAGCTAAATCTAAGCCTCTCCTTCCGCCTTAAATCACTGTAGCAAGTTCCAGGCGGATATTTTGGCGGTAAGAGAAGCTCTGTTCTGGCTGAAGAAAGACGTGATATCTGCAAAGGATATCTGTATATTTTTGGATAATCAGGCCGCTATCAAGTCCCTGGACTTGGTCTCATTAAACTTTAAAACCGCCCTTGCATGCAGGTCATCTCGAACAACTCGGGTGCCGGTCATTCCAAGAAATTGTAGGGTTGACGAACTCGGCAAAGTTGCAACCAATTTACCTATTCTACCGGAAAAAGTTGGCATAAGTATACAATCGCTACATGCAAATCAATATAAAAAATAACAGATCTTAGTTGGACTGTTGTGCCAACGTGTCTAGCGATCAAACAGATCTGGCCAAAGCTGGATTTGAATCGCTCCTAGAGTCTGGTCCTTTTAAACAGGAAACATCTCAGCGCCATCATAGGTGTCATCAATGGACACTGCCTTATAGGCAAGCAAGCAAGAATGCTTGGTGCCCTTATAAACAATTTCTGTAGAAGCTGAATGAACGAGAAGGAAGAGGATACTATCCTCCACCTTCTCTGTAAATATCCAGTCTCTCCCATGAATGAAAACTCCACCTAGCAGCTTTCTTCTACAATGACTTAAAGGATCTAAAAAACGTAGACGTAAACAATGTCCTGCGCTTTATCATAAGATCAAATCGATTCCACGAGTAAGAGGATCATAGATCTAAGTGGCAGCACAACGGGCCAGAAGGCCTAAGTGGGTTGGTTCTCCACTTTCACCAAACCTTACCTGACCTAGTGTGGAACTGTACAAAAAAACAAGCAATAAAGAAATAAATGCGAATTTTGCAAAAGTTGATGCTGCCCCATGCAGTTTCTTGAACAACGATTTAATTAATCTTCGGGTATATTATCATTGCTTGAGGAGCAATGATATGATATGTAAAAATGTGATGAAATTTCTCAATCAATAAATTTTTTCATAAAGATCTACACTTCGACAGCTTTAGTTCGAAACTCATTGAGTTGTATCACTTAGCTGACCTTTATATTGATAGTTTAAAAAATGGACTATTTTCAAATAAGTTAGAATTTAGGTTCTTAATTTACTTCAGCGCTAAACTGGGACTTTCACATTCAAGATGTATGTATGGGCATTTCACAGGAGATGTATGGAATTATTTGGAAATCTAAGAAATATAACGTACTTATATAGTAGAATGAAAGTAATTTAAAATATCTTCTTAAATTTATAATATGAAATATACAATGTATTAAAAAAATTAACCCAATTCTTTTTGAAATTTTTCGTTCGTGATATAAAACCAAAATGCTATGAAGTAGGTACATATAAAAATCAATCTTATAAATCAAGAACTTTCTCAGTTATTTACACATAATACATTTCCTAGTTATATATGAAGTCAACCAGTAAGTCAATTTGTCCGCGGTCTCCTTTCTTCTCCCATTCTCTTCGCTTAATCAATTCTTTTTCTGCGCCTAAAACTATACAGTGTTACATAAATTCAAAACCAAAATTACTTATTTTCAGCAAAGTCTGGATTTTCCAATAATCGTTATTTCTGTTAACCAATGAAAATGTCATTGGTTTTGCCTTATTTTATAAAATTCTCTTATTAATGAAATTATTTTCTTCTGGATGTGCAGTGTTTATAAGTTACACTGCACGAAGTACCAGGCGTTGTAGTTTTTAAACATGCAGTCTTATGAAAAAAAGCCATTGAAGTTTCGGGGAAAAATATAAAAATTGTAAAGCCTTTAGAATTATTTGTTTCTAAATCTGCTTCATACCAATGTGGTTCCAATCGAAACCAAAACTACCAACAGAAATATTACTTTATTGAAAACAAAATTTGTAAATTTAGCCATATCAAGAAATAAAAGATAAAATCACAATATTTACAGTACGAAATAATAGAATTATTTAAAGAAAAAAAAAAAAAAAAATACAAAGCAATTGTTAACTATGTGGATAATTTTAAATATCTGTTGTATCATAATGCCCAATTTTTTAGTTTTATAGTTTAAACAAGTTGGGTTTTATCTTGAAAACTTGAGATGACATGACCTGACTTTGTTTTTGTGAAAGTTACAAAAAATTCTCTAAAAATATCAGTTTAAGGCTGAATTTCAAATTTGATTAAATGATAAGTGGAAAGAGTAAGGGATAAGTTAAAGTGGAGTGGTTGATGGAAGTTGTTTTATATTGGATTATATGATGTTGTAGTACCTACATGTTGTGATTTTCAATTAAGTGATAGTAGGAAATAAATCATGCATTTCATATAATGCGATAAAATTAGTCGTTCATGCAGTCGTTCTCGCTAATCAGGCAAGAGGTTGTGCGATCAGCAGTGTGGTAGCTGCTTCTGGATATCGCTATCGAAAAAACCCTGACGCTTTTATCAAAGACGCAAAAGATGAGCTGTCCAATAATGTAATACTTCTGTACATAAACGAAGCAATTGAAAATGCTATTTCCAGAATCAAGATAACACAAAAAGAAAAAAATCTGAGTTAAATTTAAAAAACATCTTTTGTCAATTCAAGAATCATCAGTGATATCTTTCGAGAGTATGAACTCTATCCCATCGTACTACGACCATTGAGCTCAAGAGCTCAAGGTTATCGATAAAGTCAGACGACTTATCACTTAAAACAATGCACGGTGTAACACATGCAGAAACTATCATTCTTCTAGCAGAAGCAGAAATAATTAAGTTTGAGTTTAAAAATCATCTTTTCTCAATTCAAGAATCCTTTCAGTGATATCTACTGAGAGTATGAACTCTATCCCATCGTACTACGACCATTAAGCTCAAGAGCTCAAGGTTATCGATAAAGTCAGACGACTTATCACTTAAAACAATGCACGGTGTAACACATGCAGAAACATGTAACATCAAGCAGAAATAATTAAAATCGATTGGCATATATACGAAAATACTTCGCTTCCAATGACTTAAGGTCAGACATCTAAACAAACCATATGTGTAGAAAAAATGTTGAGGAAACTACTGCAATATATGCAGGTGTTATGGAACAAAAATCTTAATAATAAAGGAAAAAGAATATAGTGACTATGTACATATATTACAGTTAAATCACTGTAAAATTGGTTAGGTCATCCAGGCATATTTGGGTTGGGACAAAAGATCGGGGGTTATCATGACTAGTGATTCCTATAAGACTCCTGGTCAAAATAATATCTGGATCTGTGATTAAGGAAATCAGCCGGCGATTTTGGTACATGTATCCTATGACTTCTAAGAAGCCAAGTATAAAGTATTTATTTCGTGTTAAATAAATTGAAATAAATTGAATTCATTTGTATATCTGCTTTGCGAGAACTATTCATACTGTTTGGTTATGGATGCGCTCCTGAAGGACCTAATCGTAAAAAAATATGAATTAAATGCATGGGCCAGAGATTGCGGGAGAAACCTCACCAACCAGAATAGGCGATACTGGAAAATTTCGCTATCTATGGAATAGGTTCCGTCATTGACATCGCCTTAGGAAGAACAAAAGAGAAGGACTTCTGTACATCACGAATATAAAAAACGCTCTAAACTCTGCAAACTCCATTAGGAGTTTACTTGCCAGGATGGATATTTTTTACCAATTTATAGGTACAGTGACGAACTACCTATACAATATGTCAGCGATAGGAAATGAAGGTACAATTCCATTATTATGGAACCTCACAGACAATGGACTGCTGTGGATAGCGCTACCTATAAATGCAACGATAATTTGGTTCGGTAATGACAATGGTCGCAACAGCACCTTAACATACCGTGTAGTAGTATCGTTTGACTAAAACAAGCCAATCATAGAACGGTTTGTTAACCAAACCATTAAATTAAAGAAAACAATTAATTTTAGAGTATTTCTAGACTACCAACAGCGGTAGTCTAGCCTCGCGAGTCCATGCAGCTCGCTCACGTATACTTCCTTATATCGAGTCGTTCATAGACCTCTGTGGAGCTTAGATGTATTTCGGCTTGTGATTGAGTAGTAAAATCAATAAGATAGATATTAGAAGAATTTCCAATTAGCACAGTTACAGAGTGTTCGGTTGAGAAAACATAGTTCGTGGGGTCAACTCCCTTTTTATTTGAAAATAAATATACAAAATGATAAAAAGTGAGTAAAAAACCAAATGCAATGTATTCTGAAGAGCGGTCCGCTTAGCGAATAGGGGGACCAGCTGAAAAGTCAGGCGATATTTCAAGTGGTTAAAGCCAACCAGCAGTAGTGGCCGAGCCAAAGATGAAGAGGACTAGGAAGCTGAAGTTTTCTCCAAAACTAAAGAAGCCCCATTCCTTGTCAGCTACATCTGTAAAATTTTCGAAAAGGTGATCGAAAGAGTCTCCTGACTAAGTGGGTTGAGGACAAACATATAGTTCCTGATAATCAATTCGGGCATTAGCAAAGCATTGATATATATTCTTTACAATATGTTAATAGATATACAGTTCATCATGACAAATGGCGATGTTTTTTCACATTAAAAATCGTCTGCAACATGGTGCGGTAAATTCGCCGATTCTATTCAACATTTACACAAGTGTTTTGATAGGTTCACTTCACCATGACATAGCGTATGCAGACGACTTAATCGCGTACAGATCGGGTCTCAAAATCGAGGTTATTAATACACTTTTGCAAAGTGACCTCGATAAAATTAAAGGATATTGCGATGACTGGAAGTTGAAAATCAACTTTCAGAAATCGGAACCCATTCTGTTAAAAACGCCTTTGTTTGGGGCCTTTTGGGATACCAGAAAGAATTGGCGAAAATCTTCTATCGTCGGACAACGAAGACGATGTAATCAGATATCTTTGATTCTGTATTTTAACAAACAGAAAGATGTTGTTCTGGCCAGAGCCAAAGGTGCTTTTGCTCTTTCGAATTCCTCAAGTACTAGGGAGCCTTTTCATGTGAAAGAAAGTGGGCCAGCCTAATATTTTTTTAGCCCTAATATATATAAAAAATAAAAATAAAAATAGACTGTAAGATACGTCGAAAGACATCATTTTTAATTATTATGTTTAATTTAGAGTGCCCGCATGGGACCAGTAAGTTAGAATAAGATAATTTTAAGTTAATGTGAAAAAAAATTTTTTTTACAAAAAGTAATTTACTTAAAAGAAACACATTTCTGTTACCGAGAAATAAATAAACAAATAAATAAGCATGAAAACATGATGAGAAGAACTCGTAGTCCTGAATACAAGTGGCACAAAAGGCTTTGACTTTTTTAATGAAATAACAGGTATTGGCCATTTAGAGTTGTTGATTCTACTGTTTCTATTTCTGGAAATGATTCTTTCTGGTAATAAGTCTTCAATAATGTCAAGCTATTGTAACTCGTGGTCTTCCTCTTAGCTTATACAAAATGTATATAAAAAATAGAGAAAAAATCGTTGCCACCACTTGTGACTCTTTTTATCTATTTTATACGAAGGCAATTTTACTTGACCAATAGCCCTTATAACTTAGTGCCTTTTTTATTCCCATCAATAAAAGCCTTCATCTCATCAACGTAAGTTGGAATGTACATATTTCCTTTCGGACATATGATAACTCTGTTCAGCATAAAGGTTTGCTTTGGAAAACTCTGTGGCTAAACTTTCCGTCAATAACAGATGAAAGAGTTTGATGGGCGTTTGTTCAGGTAGTAGCAAAACAAAATCAGTTAAATGTTGAGAACCCGTAAACCTATCAACTGAAGAAGGCTTACAATTCTTTCCCCAATTTCGGTGGTTCGTCCTTCGGCGTGCGTTCTTCAATGTTTTCTTCCTCAATGGCTGTAGGAACAATTTTCCACAACGGTATATTGTCATCCGAATCCGAATTATTATTAAAATAAATAACTTTGTTGCTTGCAGGTAAAATGTCTTTTCCTTCAGCATAATTTATTATAATAATTAGGACTATTCATATCAGATTGAGGATTTAACGGTATCACCAACTCTTCAAGCATTTGGCGTATTTGACTCACATTATCTCCGTGTCATCTCATTATATTAAGTTCATACTAAACACAACAATACAACAAAAAAAAAAAAATGCGGCAGTATCCGTCAGTGCTGACGGAAAACCCTGTAGTGACGTAGCGATGAAACTCGTAAATGTCCCGCATGTCCTCCTTTCAGCAACACAATACAACCGTTTTCTTGCAGTGTTTCAGTGAATTTCGCACACTGTCATACTGCCTATAATGAGACAACTTGTTGACACCCCATAGGTATCTTCATGACTACCTAAGACTCTGTCGTATGGCAAGTCAACCTGTTTCCCATTTCTTATTGATGGCCTCGTTAGTAGTAGGCTATATTCAGTTTCGCTGAACTTTGGCATCGATAAAACGTATAGCAGCAAGGACTAGTTCGTGAAGATGGACGGTGTACCATATTGTAGAGCTTCCACTACATTTGTGTGAGGAAGGGTTTCAACCTCACTGTTGATCTTGTTAATTTCCTCCTGATCGAGAAGGTTGGTGTTGACTATTCCACATCTTGCCATTTGGCAGGCCTACACAATCCCGTTGATCACTTCCTTGATAATTACAATTTCGTTGATAATGCCATGTTCCAGCTTTCCTCGGTCTGATGAAGCTATTTCGTTGTTCGTTTTTATAATTACCCAGTTGATCTTTTGCGTGATGTCTTCGGCAATTTTCAGGATCCTTTCGTTCATTTTATACTGCTGGTTGTTTTTGCTGATTAAATCTTTGTTATTTCGGAGAACCTTATCCCAATTTTCCGCGTCGGGATTGCCTGCAAACCACTTCCAGGAGAACCTTTATAATTTTATTTCTGAGGTGAAGGATTTGTTTTTTATATCGAAAAGCTTAAAGAATTTCGAAAATTTATTCAAACAAGAAATAAACTTTTCCCCTTGCATCTACACAATCTCCAGGTGTAGTATCTCACATAGATATGACGGAATCGGGGTGGCCTGAAGCTCTGGAGTTGCTAGGTGCCGATCACAGAAATTTGTGTTCTTCGTTTTCCTGGGCGTTCCTGTGGGCTCATCTATGTTCTTTGCTTATGAGGTCCCATACCCGATCCTCGTTAGCGACGTCTTCTACTACTCTTTGCGATAGCCTGATTTTGCAGTTCACGAAACTCTCTAAATATACATTCTGCAGTAAACCAATGCAGCATTCAGGGATCTTGATGCCGTTTACAGTATTTGGTTTCAATTTTGTCTTGAGGATTTCTGTTAACGCTACCTGGAGCTAAAGGAGGACAACCGAAAAAATGGTGAAGAAATAGAAAGCATGCAATCACAAATCAACGCGCTCAAACAACAAATGATTAAAAACAATGTCGATATTAAAAATATTCCACACACGAAAATCTTGTTGAAATAATAAAAGGAATTGGTAAAACTATTAATCACGATTTAAAACACACAAATATTACTGAAATATATAGAACAAAAAGTAAAAATCCTGCAAATTCATCAATAATTGCATCTTTTTTCTCAAACGTTTGCAAAACACTATTTATGAAGCAAGCGCGCGCAACTCGACCGATAAAACTGTATTGATGTATACATCAATAATCAGCTGACAAGACACAACAAACACCTACTGTGAATGTCAAAGCAAAAGGCAAAAGAAGAAAACGGGAAATTCGTGTAGGATAGTACTGGGAAAGTATTGGCAAGAAGAGTTGAGAGCACCCAACCTATTATGATAAGCACTGTTAACGATTTAAGTAGAATAACACGCATGCAATAACACTTATAGGACTTTGTGTAAAAAAGAAACACAAAACTGTTCAATAGAAATGGATAGCACAAATGAAAACGATAACTTAATATATAGTTAACTTAGATTGTAGGGTGATACAAGATTTTAGCGGCATCAATATAAATGAAATAAAAAATTAAATTTGTTATTGTTTATGTTTTTAATACGAGTATAAGATCGTTGTGCTTGCATTGGGATCTTTTTTGTCTTAATATTAACCAATTTGTGAGTGTAGAAACAAATATAGAAGTTGAGGAAAATGGATACTATATATAAACTAGATGGTTTCGAACCAAAGTTCTTAAATAGAAACAAAAAAAAGAGAGGGAGGGATATTAATGTTTAAACGAAACGATATAGACTACGAACACAGACAAGCATTTCATATGAAAACATAAAAATTTATTTAACCAAAGAAAATAAATACGTATTTGGAATATATAGGCCACCAGAATTTAGTCAAAGAACGTTAATTGAACAATTGGGAAATTACCTAAGCGAAATAAGAAAAAAAGGATGAAATTGTTGTGATGGATGATATGAATATCAATATCCGTGACTTGGACTCAAACTATTGGGTATATATTGGTATGTAATTTAATTACGTTTATTTAAAAACCAATAGTACAATAGAAATTCTGACTTTTTCCCATCTTTCTGGCAATTTGTAGATCCCATCCCAAAAGAACTGCGCCGGCTTGGCAGCCAAGAGTGTTCAAGCTAATTTTTGATATTCTGCTCTGATGTGAACCATATTTCAGTGAGGGCGTTCTGCATCGACCGGAACAAATGGTAGTCAGAAGGAGCAAGATCTGGGCTATAAGGCGGGTGGGGTAAGGCTTCCCATCCACTGTTTTTCAAATAGTTCTTAACCGGAATAGCAACGTGGGGCCGAGCGTTGTCATGATGGAAAATAATTGCCTCGTGTCTGGTCGCATATTCTGGGAATTTTTCGGCTACTGCTCTACTGCTACTGCTCTGCTCAAACGGATTAATTGTGTTCGGCAACGTTGTCCGTTGATGGTTTCACTCGGTTTTAGCAGCTCATAATACAGCACACCCATCTGATCCCCCCAAATACAGAGCATTACCTTCGCGCCATGGATATTCGGCTTTGCCGTTGATTTGGCTGGTTGGCCGGGTTTCACATATGATTTTTTGCGCTTGGGGTTGTCATAATGGATCCAGTTTACACCACCAGTAACAATCCGATGCAAAAATGACTTCCTTTTGTGGCGTTCCAGCAGCATTTCGGACATGCAAAACCGCCTTTCGATGTCTCTCGGCTTGAGTTCATGTGGAACCCAATTTCTTTGCTTTTAAATATATCCAGCTGCTTTTAAATGCTTTAAAATGGCTACTTGAGTATCACCCAAAGATTCTGCGAGCTCTTCTTGTGTTTGGTAACAATCGTCATTGAGTAATGCTTCCAGTTCTTCATCTTCAAACTTTTTTGGCTGCCCAGGACGTTCATCGTCTTCCAAGCCAAAATCACCACTTTTAAATCGTGCAAAACAACTTGTGGCACGTTTGCTCAGCTAGCGCATGTTCACCATAAACTTCCATCCAAATACGATGACTTTCGGCAGCAGTTTTCTTCATATTAAAGTTATGAAGAAGAACTCACCGCAAAAACACTTTTTCAGGCACAAAGTTCGACATATTTGAGTGAAAAAAAATTATTGTTGTTTACGCTTCAAATGAATGACAAATTCTGAAATGACGTACAATGACATTTTCCAATGGAATAATACAAGTTACGCTGTCTCTTAGCAAACCGCACGAATTATAGACCCAATATGTCAAGGATTACTTAGAGATGTTAGCCTCATTGGGACTGATGAATGTTATCGAAGAATATATATACAATGATAGATCTCAGAAGAGAGACTAAGTCAGTGGTAGATCACATTTTAGTTAGCAGAGCAGACTACCAAATAAATTCCTTTGTAATTAAAAGCGATATAACCGGTCATTACTCAATCATGTATTCCACAAATGGACTGACAGAGAAAAATCGATAAGTACGTCCTACATCTGTAATGCAAAATTAAATGAACTCATCTGTGAATAAGAATGGGACGATGTATTAAATAAATGCGATGCAGTTACCCTGTATGAAAATTTAGTTTGTATGTTACTTTAAAAGCTGTATAAAAAAAAATCAATGAATACTAGAACACCAAAGAGTAAATACATAAAAAATCCCTGGATGTCCCCAATCATAAATGCAAAATGTAAAAGAATTTTACAGGAGTTGGAAGAATAATAGGCTTAGCAGAACGTATGAAAATGAATATAAAGATTTCCGAAACAAGATCAACAGAGAAATTAAAGCACAGATATCAAATTTTTATAGAAACAAGTGTAACGCAATTACAGCTGACTCTCATAAAACCTGGAGCTAAATCAACGAGATAATGGGAAGAAAAAAGTTAAGAACTTCTCATTGGTAAAAAAAGCCAACTCAATTTTTGCTAGAAAAACCAACATCGCAGAGGTCCGATGCTGCATAATTAATTCCCTCGGCGAAAATAAATCCCTCGGAATCGATGGAATACGGCCGGTAGATATTAAAAAACACGCAATATTTTTCTTCCCCCCTCTAAAAGATGTAATTAGAAGTAGACTATTTAGCTTTATTGAGAACTACTCCCTTATCCAACAAATTCAGTACGGTTTCCAGAAGCAAGAAAGTACTGGACAATTGTTGGGAAAGTTGAGGAATTGCGTCAATAAATTCTAAAATAAAAGTCATCACATTTTGGTCATGTTTATGGATTTTAGTAAAGCATTTGATACACTAAACCATGCAAAGTTACTGGAAGCGCTTGAACGGATTGGTATATGAGGAGTGATGGTGGACTGGCTAAGGGATTACCTTCTAAACAGAGCCTTTTGTGTAAAAATTAAGGACTCCAGGTCTCTGGAGATGGCATCAAGACTAATGCAGGCAGAGTTTAATAATGCAGTCAAATGGTGTCACGACAATGGCTTAATAATCAACGCGGCGAAAACAAAGATGATGCACATCCGAAGTCTACATCATAAAGCTACGCAGGAGCGAGTATTTTTTCAAAATGATGTCTGCCCCAAATCAAGCAAACACCTAATTGACGTCGTAGAAAGCTATAAATACCTAGGAGTCATCATTGATAGCCACTTCATTCGCGACAAGCAAATTAATAACATACGCTCTGATTTAAGGAATGCTTCATTTGTATTGGTGCGTCTGAGAAATCATGCAGCACCAAAAATTTTGAAGCTACGCCTTGATTGAATCCAAATTAAGGTATGTAATACTGGCCTGATGTAACGCCTCCAAAACACATATCGAGAAGCTGTAAAAACTCAAAAAAAAGTGCTTCGCAGAAAATTATATATGCCAATTCTTAAGTATTCACTGAGATGGTAAAGTCTTTATTATCAATAGTAAGTCTTGAGAGGGCATCGGCCTGGTTAATTAATTCGTAGTTATACTCCCTGATTCTGGCTTTCCAACACTTTAATTTTGCTTGTAGAGGTCAGCGGCTGGTGTTCGGTGAATATGCGAATTTTCTTTGCTCCATACAGATAAGATCGAAAGTTGTCTAGTGCATAAACTATCGTCAGCATTTCCTTTTCGTTTGTGGCGTACTTCTCCTCGGTCTTGTTGAGCGACCGTGAGATATAATCGATGGATTTGTCTTTGCCCAACTCGCCTTGTAGTAGCACGGCTCCAATTGCTATATTCGAGGCATCCGTGCTAATATTAAACGGTATACCAAAATCTGGGAATGAAAGTACTTCTGCAGAAGATAAGAATATCTTAAGTTCATCGAAAGCCTTCAGCGCTTTCGCATCAAGAATAATGGGAACCTTCTTAGATTGGTTGGCCTTCACCTGAGCATTCTCTCCTCGGGTGAGATTAGTAAGAGGCTTAGCAACCTTTGTATGGTCCCGGATGAATTTCCTATAATAAGAAGTCAATCCGAGAAAGGATTTTAGTTCCTTCAGAATAGTTTCGAATTTTCTCATGTCTGGGCGTACACCGTGAGGTGTAATCACATATCCAAGGAATTCTACCTCAGTGTCCATGAAGTGGGTCTTTTCCAGGTTAACTTTTAGGTTCGCCCGGCTCAGACCACCCAGAACGGTGTCGAGATTTTTTAGATGGCTTTCCCGACTGTCGCCAAGGACAATTATGGCATCTGCATGTATAGACTTAGCAGATTCTGCCTATATATGGTTTCAGCATATCGTCGAAAATCCGCTGGAATATAGCGAGCGTGTCTTCAGCCCAAAGGGCAACCTAAGGAATTCATATTTCCCATATATCATGCAAAACGTGGTTTTGGGTAAATCGGAGGGTTTCATGTGTACCTGGTGGAACCCCGATGTCAAATCTAAGGTTCTAAAATATTGAGCCTAACCAAAACTAGCAAGAAAGGAATTGATGTCGGGTATGGGGTACGCGTCCGCGATAGTCATACTATTCTCTCATTTGTAATCGATGATCATCCTATATTGCCTTTCGCCAGTGGGTTTTGGTTTCTTTGGCACGAGCCAGATTAGTGAGTTGTAGTGGCTCCTAGAAGGTCAATTTATACCTTCGTCCAAGAGCTTTGTGATGTCTTTTTCTGGATACGGAAGCTTTTCGTGTAGATTAGCTTATGTGAATTCGTTCTAATCTCCGCCTGAACGGAAGTGTCGATCACTTCACCAATATGTCTAACCTAACTGGAGAGCTTTTCATTCAGAACCACGGTTACTTGTTTCGACAGCTTTTCCTTCAGTGGTAGCCTTATATTTGGTTTTAAAATTCAAATATTTGTCTTTCTATCAATAACGGTCTCAAATTCCTTTAACGTATAATCGCCAATGATAGCATCAAAGAACCTGAGTCCAGGTAGAACATAGAATTTTATTTGAGCGTTGTTACCCATTTTCTCGAAAAACTTCCCTGTAACTAACTCTGAAATGGAAATTTTCCCGGCAGCATATCGCACAAAAAATGGTTTTCCGAGAGGAATGGTGGGCTGTTTTATTTCGGAGCTGATGAAGTTCTTGTTGGCCCCCGTGTTAACAAGAAATTCCAACACGGCTCCATCCCTTGTCACATATTATATATATGGTACGCTGGATGGCCGTCCATCATAAAATGTAAATAATGGTAAATAATGTTTATTTGGAAAGTTGGCTGACTTTGCTCTGCGCTTAAACGGATTTGCGGTATTTGAGCGATTCATGTAATTTACCTGCCGAGTTTGGATGTTCCTATCTATATCCATTTTCTCCAATTGTTTCGGGCCAGGTCTAGGTGGATCCGCATGCCCGTGTTGAGGAGGATTTCAGGAGGGATGACTAACCTTCCTGGATGACCTTGGAAGAACTTCCTAGGCGGCAAAGAAGGTCGTACCTCTAAACTTCTGAACGTTTGTTTAATAGGAGCAATGATCAAATTCGGACCAATGGACGTGTGGATGGTATTACTTCTGAAGTTTAAATTTTGTATCTCTAGCAAGTGAAGTATGCCTCCGGGAGATTCTTAGGCCTTTGGATAAAAAGCATTCTGGAAATATCGCCAAGTATATCACGAACAAGTATAGTACATCTAAGGCCCTGTGCCGATAGGTTTGTACTAGCGCCTTAGCCGTCTCCTCGCTGTAGTTTTCAGCTTATTGACCATCAACGATAATTGATGATTAAAAGCCGAGTAAGACTCATCGGTCTTACTATTTATTTCCCTTATTTCTTATTACATTTAATTCACCCAGGAAATTTCACCAAGTGGTTCTACCTTTATCTCTCAATTTTTTTTTTTTTACTTACTTCGCTTATTTTTGTTTTTTTAACAAAATTCTTTAGCACAATTCAGTAGCACAGATCCCTTTTAATTTTTTTGGTCTCACTTTTAACACATTTCTCTAAATTTTCTCTGCCACTTACAAAATGTGCGATTATATCATAATTATTGTTCTATACTTCTAAAGTTCGATTGTTCCGACGGTAAGGGGAAAAATGAGCTTCTATTATAAAAAAAACTGAACCGAATTTCATTAGGGTACCGGCCTTGGAAGTTTCGTGTTTTTCCCTTTTGGAAGCCCACATTGAGACTGTGGCCGACCTACTCGCGGCACGGGTGACTTCAAAATTGATACATTTATCTGGTCGATCTCTGCGCATGTTCCCATGGATATGCCGGAATTTGTTAAATTGGAGTTAGATGTTCCCATGGTAACAGCAACGTGCACTAGATAGAGCGTACTAACTCGTTCATCCTGCATGAAAGGACCCGTAACTATTGACCTATGGTCCCTGCTCGGGCACCAGTTAACGAATTTCTTAAGGTGATTCGACTTACGAAAAACGAATTATTCACATCAAAACGAATTATTAAAATCAGATTTGTTCTTTATTCTTTTACCTCCAAAACAGAACTGATCTTGAAACTTACTTAAATAGAATTCTACACCTATGTGTGTCCATATCCGCTGGAAAGCTGTATCAGTATTCTCCGGCCTGGGAACGTTTTCATGCTGGATCATGTTGGTAGTTGATCCGCGCGTATGCAGGATGTCGCGTTGCACATACGAACAGTTAGGAAGTTCAAGGTGACAGCTCCCCTTTCACCGGGGATTGTTCATCACAATCCGACTTCTTTCACAATACTGCGATAATTTTCGTATTATTTACAATGCAACCAACATCTGTTCAAAGGGAATACGAAGAAGTTTTTAATGCTGATAGGGTGCATGGTACAATTGGTAAACCTTTGTTATAGTTAGGAAACAGCAAAATATGTGTGGTTCAATATGCGTACCACCATCGCGTAAAGTGTCAACAAAATGTGGTTCAAATTTTGTACCAGCTACGCTGAAAGAATTAAGCTAATTTTTTAATTTTTAAGCATTTTTTCGTCTAACATGTTACAGTAAATTAACTAATTAAATAAAAAATGCATTAAAATTAAAAAAAAAAAAAAAACGAAACATCGATCGGTGTACTTAAGTGAGTAAAAAAAGTTCTTCTTTCTTTCAAGGCTACAGATAATCAGCGGCTCAGGTTTTATGGATATCGCCATCGTAACGCCAACGAATAGCGCATTCACGCGGCAATTAAAAAAGCTGTTTCCAGGATCAACATTTAAGTTTCCTGCGAGCCTTGATTTCCAAAGTAATCAAAATCGCGATTTTTCATTAGATGTGCCCAAATTTGTTTCTTAAATAAATAAATTGGGTGCTGTAGAAATAGGGTAGACACTGGAAGGTGTCAACTAGATGATGCACAAATTTTATAACTCTTTCTTTACATCAATTGTCGTTATTTTACCTCTGAGTGGTAACCGTTAGGTACTGATCAATGTCCATCCCGACTTGACTTTCAAACTTATAAGCGCAAGTTCTGACCAGCAGGCAAAAATAGAAGCACTATAAACTGGTCAGTGGATGGATTCCCTAGATGGAATCAACGGTGAAGTAAAATCCTGGAATGAGCAAACATGACGTTATCCGGGCTACACCGCCATAGTTCAGATCCGTGAGGATTTCCGAGACTAAGTCAGAGTCTTGAAAAGGAGATGGTGGCTGATGAGCCCTTAATTGATCAACGGCAGCTCTCACATCCCTGAGCGGGGATAATAGAACTGGCAGTCTACGTTAGGGGTTGTGCCGCCGGAGTAATTGCCCGCCCATTGACATTGAGTTATGCAACAGAGCAAAAACAAGCCTTGAATACGCATGGATCTGCTGTTGACAAACCCTCCAAACGGAACAAAGACAACTAACTTCGGATCTGCAGGATGAATATTAGGTCCCTTTATATGCCACGTGCAGACGAGCCTTGGCTCTGGACTGTTGCAAAACATATTCTAATGCCATTCAAGAATGTGTTGTGATAGGTGGGACAAAAAGAGAAAGAAAAACTGCGGCGTCTACTATGGCGATTGTTATCGACGACAAAAACAGAGCCTATTTGGATGCAGATTTCTTGCTAGAGGAAGAATTAGACAAAAAGTCTTGAGTTTTCGGCATATTAACGCCTCACAGCAATCCGTATTAATGTTAAGTTTTTCAATACTACCTTTATGTACGCGCACGCTCCCAAAGAGTAGAAACATGACGACACCAAAGGCATCTTGTTGGATAAAACTGAAGAACAGTGCCCTCGCTATAGTAGTAAACTTGTCCTCGGTGACTTTCATGCAATTATATACCATCTTCGTATATAACGAAACCACTGATTTCATGACTAGTGCCGGCAAGCACATGCAACTAAGTTATATGTTTACAAAGTAGAGCTGGAAAGAAGGATTTCATTGAGGATTTGAGGAATTGAGGATTTCAAAAGATTATTTCTGTAGACTGTATTACGGCGATGACAAACTAAATACCGCTGCCCGGCAGACTAAACCTTTCCACAAGAACGATGTAGATCAGTCATTCACCTGACCTGCGTAAAGTGAACATGGCAATATCGAATCTTAAGTCTAACAAACTTGCTAAAGCAACCGCCCTGGTTGCAGAGATCTTTAAATCGGCAAGTATTGACATGGTAAGAACTATACACCAACTCATCTGTAAAGTATAGTCGGACGAAAGTATGCCCGATGAATGGAACATCAGCATTGTTTGTCCCGTTTTCTGAACTGCGCAAACTACTGATGAATCAGTCTTCTTATCTGCCGTACTCTGTGAATACCTAAATCCGTTTTTCAAGAACCCAATTGGTCTATTTCAGTGTGGGTTCAAGCCAGGAAATTCGAACATCGACCAAATATTCACACTTCGGCAGCTATACAGAGCAGTGTCTAGTCTTGGCACACCTTCCATTTGTGCAGGATGAAGACAGTAAATGCATACTGCTAGATCAAATTCGATGAAGAACTCACCGAGACCTTTGGTGTTGTCTCTGTCGAATGTATTAAGACAAGACCAAATATATGCTGTCAAGAAGAAAGGACACCAACACCGACACCTCTGACAGGATGTGACTCCAGACAGATATAACTTTGAGGTAGTAAAGCACTTTGTTTACCTAGGCTCCGCTTTCTATTCAGAAAGGGAAACCAGAGCTGAGATCAAATAAAGAATATCTCTTGCCAATAGCTGCTTCTTTCGACTAACATAAGAAGGCAATTGACTAACAAAGTTCTCACTCGAATAGCAAAAGTGACCCTATATTTAGGGTTTTCCAATAGAGACTTCACAACTTTGAATTCAAATTGTCACTGTTAATTTATTCAGTAAACTCAACATTTTCATGATAAGGTATACTAACGAGCAACATCTGCAAATTATAAAAATTTTCTACAGATATCCGGAATCGGTGACTGCATCTTTAAGAGCATTAACTCCAATTTTCGGTCGTGATTCTCGCCCTAGTAGACAGGCAATAACAAGTTTAGTGCAAAAATTTGAGTCTACATATTCGTTGTGTGATGTTGCCGTGTCAGTGAGACAACGGGCTGGTCGAAGTGTCGAAAATATCGCTGCCGTTCAGACGTCCGTAGAAAACGATACAAATCAGTCAATTCCACGGCGTTCTCAATTGGGCATCGCTCAGACCACATTATGGCGTATTTTGCGTAGGGATCTTGGTTTACCCAAATACAAGATCAAGCTGACTCAAGAATGGAAGCCGATGGACCATTTGAAGCGACGTAAGTTCTCCGATTGGGTTCTGGAGAAGATGCGCCAAGATGATGAATTTCATCGCAAAAACATCTTCAGTGACGAAGCTCATTTTTGGCTCAATGGGTTCGTCAATAAGCAATATATGCGTTATAGGTCGGGTGAAAACCCACATGTGCTTCATGAATCACCACTTCATCCACAAAAAATAGCTGTTTGGTGCGGTTTGCATGATGGGCAGCGTTATAGCGCCATGATCACCGATTATTTTAGGCCCGAATTTGAAGATATGGACTTGGACGACATGTGGTTTCAACAGGATGGTGCCACAAGCCACACAGCACACGCTACAATCGATTTATTAAAGAGTAAGTATGGTGAGCGTGTTGTCAAGTCGTTATTAGAAAACCCTATAAAAACTTAATTACCCCAGTCCTACTCTATGGTGCAGAGACATTGACTTTATCAAAAATTGATGGAGCAAAATTATGGTAATTTTCGGTGAATAGAGGAGAAGATACGACAACGAACTGTACGAGCTGTACATTGACATCGAATTAATTTAATTTAATTTTGGTGTGGCTGAGGCCCCCATTTATTGGCTTAACTTAAAAACTAACAGAAAGACTTATGAACTAGGGACCAAGAAAGTGATGGAGGAGATCTTGTTTGAGACGAGGAGTGCTCAGGTGGAAATGAAAAGGGGAGAAGTTTGAGTTGACCTTTCGGAGCTTGACCTATGGTTCGTTGGAGCCATAAGAGGTGCGGTGGATCGGTAGATAGAAGAGACGAGGACAAAGTATATTGCGGGGGTTGGTATTGAAGAAAATGGAGTTCAAAATGGATGCGCAGTCGATGGAACCTGAGACAAGTCGATGAATGAAAAGAATGTCAGCAGTATTCCTACGTTCTTCAAACGAATTCATATTTAGAAGTTTGAGGCGGTCTTGGGAGGTAAGATAAAAGGGTCGATGCACGTCAGACGACGGAGAGCAAATCGGAGGAATCGACGTTGAATACCCTCGATTTTGGAAACATGAACCCGGTGAAAGGGAGACCAAGGTTGACTGGCATACTCAAGCAGGGGGCGAACAAAGGTAATATAGAGAGATCTGGTTACATACGGGTTGGAAAATCCCTTGGACCACCGTTCAATAAAACCAAGTGATGAGTTGGCTTTGAGGATCATCTTATCGATATGCGAACGAAAATTAAGCTCAAAGTCGAATAATATGCCAAGGTCTTGAAAAGACTGAACCAGGGGAATTGGTTGACCATGGAGAAAATAAAGTCGGGGAGGAGACGGGTTGCATTTACGTGAGAAGGTTATAGATTGACATTTGGCTATATTAAGTTCTAAGCAGTTTTTGAGGCACCAGATTGAAAACCGATCAAGGTCTTCTTGAAGAAGAGCAGAGTCATGGGGAGAGAAAATAGTTTTAAAAAAAAATTGTGTCGTCAGCGTAAAGGGAGAGGGAAGAGTGTTTAATGACCCTCTCAACATCGTTGATAGTAAGAATGAAGAGAATAGGGCCAAGATGACTGCCTTGTGGAACTCCAGATGAACCGAATATTATAATATTATAATTCAATTAGAACAGTCGCAAGAGAAGTATGTGCGAAGGAATACCGCCCATAACTGGTTTCTTTTGTTTTGTAAAGAGCGAAGTCTACGATTATAAAAAGGAGGTGATTTAGAAAAAGTTTTATGGCAGGAATAAGGCGCATAAAGGGATAGATTTGAATATTTCTCTGTAAAAAATGGAGAGGATAGATTGACAAACTTAAAATAAGCCCTATTTATGTAGATATTGATTTTACGGAAATAAGCTTTGTGAAAATTGTAAGAAAATAGAACTGCGGGGGGAGGCGACTGAAGGGGAAAGTTGTGGAAAAACTAAAAAAAAAAAAGTGGATGATAAAAGTTATCAATAGTTGAAAGAGATAGGGGACGAAACGATACTGAGGAGTTGATGAGATCAGTTTTGAAGATAAGGTCTATTTGCCTTTCCATATAGTTGGAAACACCACTGACTCTGCATAGACTAGTCTTCTAGCCAATGTAAGAAGAGGCATTTCTTAGTAGAAATGGGATTAGAAGTGATAAAAAAAGATGGGTCTTCAGATGGAGTTCACTTCAGCTGAAGCAGATTAAAATCGCCGAAGATAATAATAGCATCAACCCAGTCCGATAAGTCAAATTGTAAATTGCTGCAATAGCAAGTTAGTAGGATTCGATATGTTGCGCCGGAAGAATGTAACTACACACAACATACAAGCATCTACGACACAAAGTCGAGCTTAGGAGAGGATGAAGTTGCATCGAAAGAGGAGTCCAGGCTGTTGTGAAAAGCCAGTAGGACACCTCGACAAGGGGATTCAATCAATGGAATAACTCCGGGTTTTTTTATGGGGATAAGATTAGTTTCGGTCAGAGCGTAGATATCAAATGAGAGTGCATAAGATTGGCGGAAAACATCGTAGTTAAGTAGACTGCGTTGGTGGTGTGAGATTCTTTTAGAGTTTACATAGTGGCGAAGAGCGCCAAGATCGTCTGCAACTTTTTGGTGGGGGGGGGGGGGGGGGGTATTGAAAATCTCGTGATATTTAATAAAAAGTTTCCTGAGACTGGTAACATCGGTAGAAAGGCCTTTCTACTGGATAGAAGCCATGACGCTTGTTTTTATTTTACCCTCGTAACACACCGAGTCGGATTTATCGTACAGATAAGCGAGATATAGATGTATATTCTCATATATCTTTTTATCTCTAAGCCTAGAGAGCGAATAGCGACGTTTGCTGCGTTAATAAACAGCGAAAGGGGGTCAACAGAAGATGAAGTGGTTAATGAGTTTGGTGTCGCAACATATGGGGTTTCTGAAATAGGGTTTAAAATGTGAGAACTGATGAAATTAGGATACTTAACTTCTGTTCTGAAGTCGAAATTACGAAAAGGCGTGTGTATTAGGGGTTGAGTGGTGAGAGTAGAGGTTAAGTCGAAAGAGACACGTTGAGGTTAGGAAAAATTTTAGCTTTAAAACTCTGGGTTTGTTTTGGGAAGAGGAAGTGGGTCTTGGCAAATTGCAGTGGCTAATGGTAATGCTATATTTCTTTTCGAAGAAGTTTGAGATCCAATCAACATTAGCGTTTGAAGGGGCGCCTTTGATAAGAAGCGTAGTGACCAATTGTTTCTTTGAAGCCAAGGTGTCTAAGTTTAATTAAAATGATTGGTAAGCTTGCGTCGGGCAGCGATTAGAGGAGCTGATATAGAAATGTTCTCTGTTGTAAAGTTGGAAGAAATTTCGCAGCAATCAGTGTGTTAAACACTCCGCAGATGATTTGTATGTGGGAGTGAGCGTGAATTCACTTCAGATTCCATTAACTCAGCCATGAGCGATGTATTATAGGGAATATTCTGGTGAGGCTGGGGGAAGTTTGGTGTATCAACGATTTTGCTGTTTATTGTTGCGATTTGATGTTCAATATCGCATACGAGGGATCGAGTCGCAGTATGTTCGTCACCAACATCGTTCACTTTATTGAAGATAACTTCAAGCATGGAATCACATTGTTTAGGAGAGAGTTGTTTGTGTGACGAGGACTAAAAATGAATGTGTATGTCAACTCGCAGGTTTTTTTGGTTAGAGATAACCGGCGCAGAACACATAGCTTTAATATCACTCAACACTTTATCCAGGTGACGTAAGGGAGTTTCTTCATTCCAAGACCTCCGAGAGTCTAACTCAATTAGACCAGCAATTTTTTTTTTTTTTTGTATAATTCCGCGCGCTCACCTATGGGATATGAATATTCTTTAATTGGCTTTTCACCAGGGCGCGGTCGGGTGGTGTAGTAGTTTTGAAACTCAGGTGTTAGGGTTGGATATTTTTCCAGAGATGGTTGTCAAACTGGAGCCAGTGCATCCTTAACCAGTGGGAATTAGTACATGCTAGTTGCAAGTTCGTTACATTTTGCCTAGCCAGCAACCGCTCCAACATCAGTGTTATGCCTTCATGTCAGAGTTGACGCTGACGGGACTTACATATAACTGCATACAAATTGCCTCGCACGGGATTCGAACACGCGGCCCTCTGTTTGAGGATTCTATGCATATACCACTACACCACGGCCACCCCGTGCTTTATCCATGTGCTTTACTTTTGATTTTATTAGATCGGCTGAGTTCTGCACTGAGTTACGTAACTCTTCAACACTTTTAACACTGCTTTCAATGACCGAAATTTTATCCGTAATCAGAGTCATTTGAATCGCTTAGGCATTTTATTGCCAAAAGCACGTGCGAAAGTGAGATACTCTTACACTCATCACAGAAGAAAAGTAAGTTATCGGAGAATTCTTTAATAAACACCGTATTTCTTTTGTTTAACCTGATACAGACGGCATGAAAATCGTTCTCAAAAATGCCCTTGCAAGCTACCCAGTCAGCATTGTTGTCATTGAATACACAATTGGCAATTCCGCAAGTCATGTTTAAATTATTTGTGTAGGTCAATAAGGGTATAAATATAGGTCGAGTTATTTTATTTTTATTATTTTCTTTTTATTATAGATAGGGGCTTTTACCATATTTGCACTGAAATCTGAAAGTAGACAAAAAAAAATAATGAATTCGAGCACTGGAGGTTATTAACCGGAAAATGCAATTTGACGAAATTTAGAATTGAAAATTAAACAGGTGAATAGGGAGAACAAGAAAAACACGTCTAATTGGTTTGAGTAACTATTGACCTAAGCTAGAAGAGTGAAGGTCCAACGACTGAGGTGGCTGATCCATTTCGAGCAAATGAACACCAATTCTCCGCTCCGAAATGTCTTTGTATCCGCCACCGAAGTACAGCGCAGTAGAAGAAAACCGAGACTCAGGTGGCGCACGCAAGTGGAAGACGACCTCAACCAATTCAACGTGCAAAACTGGAGGCAGATAGCGAAAGATCGAGCTGGCTGGTTGAGTCCCAGGCCCATCGGATTGTAGCACCACTTTAAGTATGTAAGATTATGTTAGAAATTTTATTTCTAATTGAATTATAGTTGACACTATTAGTTATGAAATGTAAGATTGTTAGAATGTTTTCTCTAGAACCGCTTGTAGGTGTATAATCTAGAAATATTTCCGCAGATCCACATCGAACAAATAACTAAGTTGTTTTGAGTTTCAGGCTTGTTTGGGTAGATAAAAAAAATCTTAATACTTCTAATCGCACTATATTATATTGACAAATTCAACAACATTCAAAGCGTTAGTGAACATGAAAAGGCAGATTATTGCAGATGATAAATGACGTGTCGAAAAGTGACAGGAGATGATGAGCAGATTGCTTATGGCGTCTGTCATTTTAAAAATAGTACTAAGAGAAACAGAAATAATAAACAGTGTAAGGATTTTAAAGAATTTAGAATTTTATCATATAATGTTGCAGGTTTAAGTAATAAGTCCCTATTTCCTGAATTTTATAATTTTATCGATGATTTCGACATTATTTTTTTATTTAAAATATACGTAATGAATAATTATAAACTCTACGAAAATTAATAAATAAATTACGAATTTAAGTGGAAATCCGCCAAAAGAACGTGTGAGAGACGTAGAGCTAGCTGTGGATGCCATTTCGGATACAAAAAGGATCTTAATATTGACTGTGAATTTAGAACAATTGAACGTCTCACGTACCTGAATCTAAGATGGGAAAATAAGTGATATTGCGTATTACCAATGTGTAATACTTAAACTACAACCACTATGAAAGAGATTTCCAAATATTGCAGGAAGCAATGATTGACTGTGACCAGCAAAACGTGATTCTAATCGGTGATGTAAATACGCGAGTAGGCAACATCGGTGGGACGGAGAATTACAATACTGGGAAAAAACTACGGTCTAAAGACACAATTCACGACGGAAGAGGAACGAAACTAATGGACTTCTGAAGTTCTTTTGGTTTTCTACTCTTAAACGGTACCAGTGAAAGCGATGAACCTGGAGAGCTGACGTACACTGGAGGACGTTGGTCATTAGTTATCGACTACTGTATGGTAAGAAGAGAATGGAATCATCTTGTCATTGATTTCGAAGTAAGATATCTAATTTACTCCGACCACTTACAAATCATTGTCACGGGTGGACACACAACACCTGAAAATGATCATATTACACAAATAACAGTGCTTTTGCAGTTAGTTTGGAATGAAAAAAACTCCGGTTTATATCAGTTGGAAATCGAAGAGAAACTGCAAGAACAACATGTTGTCAGTATTGGTGAAATCGAACAAATCATAAAAGAGTCCTACCCCCTGCGATGCACGGTAAAACGCCCTGTAGAAGAAATAAGTAGCCGTAGTTTAATAAGAGGTGCCAAAGAGCTAGATATGCTTCGTTTGCGTGGTTAAAATTATTTCGTGATTTTAATTCAGAAGCGCTTAGAAGACCGTACCTTTAGGCTGATCAAGAATATAAAGTTGTGTATAGACAAAGTAGGAGAAAGTACTTTGAAAACCAGGCGTTTAAGCTAGGATGGTGCAATAATAATTAAAAAATGCGTTACTTGACTGCAAAATGGAAAAGTTGGTCTGATGGTATACCTACCGAATTTTTAAGTATAGTACGGATTGGCTTAAGGACCACCTAATCGATTTATATAACAGCATATTCAATCATGGGATAATACCTTAACGATTTAAGGAAGCTCCAATTTTTCCGATATACTAAAAAGTGACAAGACAGACCCAGCCAATTATAGAGACATATCATTCTCAGATTCCACTTACGAAATCCTTGGAGCAATACTGCAGAGGCGTCTGGACACATGGATGAATAGCAATAAATTATTGATAGAATTTCAGTCGGGCTTTAGGTTTGATCATGGATCACATATTTGCCTTGAAAAGTACAGCAGAGTCTTTCATGAAACAAAAGAAAAAGTTATAAGCTTTTTTGTAGACTTTAAGGCAGCTTTCCACTCTGTGAATAGAAATGCTTTATTTTATAAATTAAACCAAATGGGAATCTCTTTCAAATTCGGAAATGTGTTGCAAAACCTATATGAAGACATCATAACGGCTGTTTGTAATGGTTCAATACGGAGACAGGTGTAAAGCAGGGGTGGTCTTTAAGTCCAACTTTACTTGCACTTTTTATAAATTATATAGTCGACTTTCTACCAGGTGGAGTTGAATTTGCTGAAGTTAATTTTAAGGCCCTCCTTTTTGCGGACGATATTGTGTTGCTGACGTACTCATTAGAATCGGTTACATGAGTACTGTAGTTTGTATAGCCTTATAGTCAACTATTAGTATTCTACAGTAGTTCTACATATAATACAAAACCAAACGGTATGGTATCAAGAATGGATGGATCTAGTCTGTGGACATGGCTAGATATGGATATGGATTTGGACTTGGAAGAAAGGAATTGGAAAAATGAGTTATATTGACTAATAGAAAAAGACGACGAGGAGGCTAGATAGAAATTCCTAAATGAAGCATAGGGATCGCTACGTCGTCCTGTGTATAGTTAGTTAAGTCTGAAATGGGGGTCAGAAACTATTTCAAAGATATTCTTTCAATTCAGGAAATTGCAATAATGTTTAAATTTCAGGGAGAACTATTGAACCTTAATTTCGTTCCACATAGAAATGGTATACCAATCCTATGCAGCATGTGCAATTTGTCAGAAAGGGGAGGATACTTTACATTTCTTCGGCACTCAACGAAATAGATGTTAAGAATTTATTTAGATACTGCAAAATTGCGTTGAGGTACAAGAAAAGTATTATTAGGGAGAACTTCTAAAATTATATATATGTACAGTTAGTTCAATCTTATTTATGAGTAATGATGTCAATCTGGCAGACAGCAAAGCCACGCTAAACAGGTTTTGTTATATAATATGTAAAGATATTTTATGTAAAAATTAAAAATCTTATCTAATCTAAATCGAATCTGATCTAATCTAATCTAAATCTAATCGCACTAAATATTGCGACTGGTTGATGTAACGACAAGGCGACAAGCAAACTCTTTCTTTAATAAAAAAGTTTTGGTATACGCTGTGTCCCAAGTGACACTATTGTCACTTATGAATCTTTAGTATATAGGCTCAGTTCTTTGAAGAAAGTCTTCGCATGTAAGACTGTTTTAGAGAAAGCAACATGCCCCTAAGCTGGTGGAGGGTTTATTGACATACTAGCTACTAATAGATACTAAAGAGACATCAGTGAAATGGCACAACCAAACATGTCCAGACTGGACCACCACTTAACTTTAGACTAATATGAATTCATAAATAAAACTGACTATGTGTTAGGTTATGTGTAATTATGTACTGAAATCGTATTATGTAAAACTATGCTGAGAAAGGGATTTACAAGGAATTGCATCAGTTATGTAAATATGGATTCTTTTTGGCTTCTACTAAACTCCATTATAAACTATTTACTACATCGATTTTTAAAAAATTTACACTACCTTCTCTTTTAGTATGGGATATCTACGGTGCATCATAGGCACCAGGTATCAGGTACCACGCTCAGTGCCAGACGTATGTCCCTTAATACGTCTATCTCCTAAACTAATGTAGACTTAATTTCAAAACTTTTAGGATATATAGAGCTTTAATCTATATTTAGAAATTATAATGATTTAAAGAAAAATAATTGAAGTTATTGAAATTCTAATTTAAAATGTTTGTGTACTTTGGGTTTTCAACAAGAAAAAATTCAGATTTCTAATCTGATTTGATAATTTAAGCAAACAATTAATGTTCTAGATAGATCGATAGATTTCGTTTCATTTTTTTTTTATTAATTTAATTCGAAAAACGGTGTCTGAAAAATCTGCTCTTTATAAATATTACGTACATTTTTTAAAAACCCATAAATTGACAACTAAGGCCCATACAAAAAAAAAAAAAAAAAAATCGTGTAGAAGTACAATTACGCCGAGTGTAAACGAATCTCAGAATATCACATTTTCTTTGTTCCCCGCTTCGCATGAATTACCCTTGTACTTATAGTCAAGTAACACATCAATATAAGAAACTGTATTGTTCTCAATGTTCAATATTATTATAATATTGCATAAAAGAAAATGCATCATCTACTTATGTCAGGAGATCCTGTTTTGGTTTGTTAATTATTTTCTTAACTAAAAGCTAATTAGTTATTTGTTTACACAACTAAAAATAAATTAATTCTGAATATATTTTCGAATCAAGAAAAATAATTTAACCTTATCTTAAGTAAGAGTTGAGATGCTGAAATAGCACATTTAATCAAAGGCTGATATCGGAATGATTTCATAACTCTTCTCTAATGCTTGTTAACCACAGGACTCAAGAAATATGTTTATGACTTCTATATACATATAGGACAATTTTCATATATATCTAAAACATCAGATAGATGAAAAATATAACATTCTCAAAACTTTAAATTTTCAACAAATTTTAAGTTTGAAGTTTTTTCTTTAACGTTAGTTAGTTAGTTACCGTAAGTTAAGGTTTTTATACATATTAAAAAAATTTTTTTTTCATTAATTAAAGAATGTTAAACACAGAAATAAACCAAATCTCCGGGAAGGAGCACATTACACAATCAGTTTAATACTTTATTATGCAAAAGAGTGTACCTACCTATTGTTTTAAGTGTAGGAAAAACATTAGATCTTAATGAAGATGAAGTGTAGGGAGTGAGAATTATAAATATAATTATTAACTTTAAATTACTTTTTGTTTATAAAATTGATGAGTCGGGATCGAGTTCGTTACCATTGGGGCAATATTTTGTTGCTACTCTGTATAAAGATGAAGGCTACCCGAGACAACCTTTTTGTACTTATATAAATAATAGGCGTTAGAAAATAGTGATAGTGATAATGATCAAATGTTGATCATATATGGAGCGAAATGTGGCTCTACCACAATGTTTGTTTTACACAATAGACGTGTGCCGAAGTCGAAATTCTTGTGCAAAGAGCAAATAAATTCCAGTTTAAGCCGATGTTTACTATAAAGGAGAAAATGGAAATTCATCAGGAAATGTTCAAACAAAGTGGCGATATGATTCAAATTATACAAAGAAATTGCATTTTATATAAGTTCACAAAATTAACTAATTGGCAAGCAAGTTGTGTTTTAACTCCGCAGGTATCTAACTACGAATTTAAAACATTAGAGATGATGAAGTGTCTAAACATTTAGATACTATATGTAATATATTGGTGAGATTCCGCTCGGAAATATGAGTCAACAACAAATAAACAATTTAAAACGCGTAATTCCACAGTCAAAATACAACTGCCGAGGCCTTGCAGTACCTTGGATTCGAAACTATTCATAGTACAAGTGAAATCTTGGACCAAAACGAAATAAAAATACTGAAAAGGTTTTTAAAAATAGAAGCAAAATGTACTTGTATATTATCCACATGGAACGAAGTCTTAGTATACGGATATTACTAATGCTCTAACATGTTTGTTTGTCCGATGAAAAGTTAAAGTTCTAGTATGCTTTACTTACTTTCTACAAAAAACATATCTGATTCATGAAACATCGATCTACTCGCTAACATTCTGTAAGGTAAGGAGAACATTTAAAAGCTAACTATTTGCGTATTTACACTCCTTGTATATACCGGTGGGCTTTTGACATGGTAAGAAGAGACAAGGTTTCCAACATATATGACAGGCACGCCACACCAAAAAGTATGATTCGAGCAAATCTATAATTCAAGACTATTTATAGTTAAGCACTTTCAAAAGCTTTTATAAAAGTTATTTAAAAAACTGTTTTTTTTTTTTTTCTAACAGATCGGATAATTTGTTATTTTTTGTTACATATATTTGACAAATATAGCTTTAAATAGCACTTCTTCTGAGTGTATGCGAAAATCCATAACATTTTTTTGAGAAATAAAATTTTAGAAGGAACTTTTTTTTTATCAAGTAATGTTGTTTTAATATAAAAAAATAGTAATAGTTTTACGGGTTATCATATTAGTGAATCTAAGAAGCCATAACTTAAAATCATACAACACAAATACATACTACAAATAATCTTATGTACTGAAAATAGGTTACACTTCCGAACTTTAGAACTTCCGATATCTCTTAACTGGTACATCCTTTTTAGAAGATAGTCTGGTTTTAGATACAGATATTGATCTGTATTCATTGGCTGATGTTATTAAAAAAAAAAAAAAAATAAATTGGAGGAAGGGGGTTTATTTAATACCCACTGAGTTACAGGGAGTTTCAAAAATTCCTTCACAAAAGTAGGTACATCAACCAAGCTGGACTCGTTTGATAGCCAATTGATTAGTTGTTAATTCATATGTAAACACAATTACCATCCATCCTTTCATTTTCGAGGTTATGGTCTTTAAGTACACATTTTTTTAGAAAAGTGTGCTTTAAGCTTATTTAAATTATGACTTTGGTGCGCCATAATATTACTTACAAATTCTCCATACAAAGTTTTTAGCTGTGGCTTTCAGTTTTTGAGGTATAAAGTTAAATAAATTAATCACTAATATAACTATTTTTAATAATTATTAAAAAATTACTCTTAAATTTTTATATACAAAGAATTGTTTTCCTTCACCCTCATCATAAAATTCTTATTACGAGCGATTACAACAGACACAATTCTGGGTGATTTCGACATTCTAGACAGATAATACCCAGTGTATTGAGATCTTTGCTACGGAAAATAGCTTGACTTGTTTTTAACTTCTCGCTCTCACAAATACAAGGTCGATGTGCTATCCCCTCTAAACTCGTGGGACATCGACCACACCGTTGGAGAAAAGATTCTTAAAAGATTCACAGGGCAATACGAGAAAGTCAATTAGAGTGAACTTAACAGCTTCTTTAGGAATTCTATTGTAAGTGGTCATTATGTTTCCTCGAAAAGAGGCAGATGCCGCTGTTGATATGATCACAGACACTATTCACTTTAAAATGAAAGAAAGAGGCTGCCAGAGTTGGAGAAATATATTAGCGATCCTTTAAGATTAACCCGACAGAGGAAAACACAAAGTTTAAATGAGCCAGGAATGACTGCAAAGTGTTTCTTAAACGCGTGAAATTTCAATACTACCAAAAATACTAGCAAAAAATACTACAATGTCCCAAAGCTACAATAGTAAACATTTTTTGTCGTTAAACAAAAATGTTAGAAATTCTGCCTCATCCTCCATTATAACGCTCACTTATAATGACATTCTAGCTTGCGGCCAACTAAGCACTATCGGATTTTGTTTTGTCTCCGTCTGCACCTCAGTGCGGCTTATCTTCGATGGGACAAATCCACCTTCGCACTCGTATAGTAACAAGAGCACTAAAAAATCTTAACACAAATTCGGTGGTCCAGGTGGTATATCTTCTTCTTTTTTGAAGAGAGGTTCGTGAACGCTGGCAAAACCAATTTTGCATCAACCTTACTCTTTTGGACTTTTTCGAGAAGATGAAAAATAGCATTTGTCAACCCGTCCTTAAAAAAGGCGATTCTTCTTCTCTCTCCTCCTACATTGCACTTACATCTCTTCTTTCCAAGGTTATGGAAACGCTGATGAAATATTTCGAAACGTGAAAGCTTCTCAATGACGGGCAGTACTGTTTTCGTAACAACAGATCCACTGATGATTTAATGACCTTTATCAACGAAAAGTGGATTCAAACCTGATATCTGTCTGGTGAAAATAATTTCACTTGATATTTCTGAGACAGTTGACATATGAAGGCTGTTTGATGAATACTGGGATTAGAAATGACAGCACACCTTTTTTAGGTTTTGACAACTTTGGCCAAATCCAAAGAAAACGAAATATAAGTAAGCGATTCGTAGTGCAATTCAAGCAATTTGGCTGTGGCGACTTCGGAGGTGTGGGCATGTGCGTTATCGTGGTGGAAGAGCACTTTTTTCTTCGTCAAATGTGGTCGTTTTTTCTTTATATCGGCGTTAAATCGGCCCAATTAATCTTCAAATAGTCAACGTGGATCACACCTCGCGCATCTCAAAAGACGGTGGCCTTCACCTTTCTGGCCGAAGGCACGGTGTTCGACTTTTTGGTCCACGTTCACCAGGTAAAACCCATGTAACTCATCTAATCGGAACAAACTTCGGTGGTGTCATCTGAAATCCGCCACGATAGGACCAGTACATTGCTCTGCCCGCGCTTTATATTAGACAACGTCATTAATGGGCGAAGCCTTGATAATTGGGCGGGTGCCCCCATAGCGTAGACAGCTTTCTTGTGCAGGTTATGTTTGCCATCTCAACCAACTTGTGAATTTTCACTCGGCGGTCCGCCAATACGAGATCATGGATTTTGTCCACAATTTCTTCTATGGTAACCGGTTTTGAGCCACCTGGGCGCGGTGCATCAAACCCGCCGTGCGGCCACGGCCAAACTCTGCGAACCAATGGTAAACGGTTGTACGGGAAGGTGTTTTTATACCATACACACCGTCGAGAATGTGCTTGATTTCCTCACAGGGTTTGCCTCTCTAAAACAAGAATCGGATAACGGAGCGATACTGCTATTTTTTTATTTTCGCAAAAGCACTATTTGGGATTTACACAAAATTTTGACAGGAGGGCTAAAAGAGACCATACTAAATTATACTACTCTCATTTTGGCTCAGTAGCGCCACCTATCTTCCAATCTCATTACTCTCACACAATAAATATTCTTATTTACAAACCAAATCATAAATGGAATTTACTTTGAAGTTTAATATTTTTCTCGTCAAGTCAATTCTGCTGATGATAGGCAAATCATGTTGCCTGGTCTCATGTGGTTACACCATTGACTATGAGCAGAACCATTGTTCATCCGTTGACTTTGGTCTGTTCAACCGCCCATGTTGTTTGCTGATCCCCTCCCATGTTGTTTGCTGATCCCCTCCTGTATTTGCAATGGATTTCTCTCAATACATCGCCGCCGATGCTATCCGGTGAAATTCTGGCATCTTTAGCTATTCAAAATATCTCGATTAGACCCTTCTGTCTGTCCTTTTTTTTTTTTAATCACTTTACAGAATTCACTTCACGAATTTAATTTATTGTTTTTTTTTTCTTAACTAAACTATCGTAACTCGACAATTTCAGGGTTTCAAATTTATTTTTCTGCGTATTGAACTTCCATGTGGACCAGAATAGTTGTACGTGATCCTTCCGACTGCGCCAAGTTAATTATTAAAAAACTGACAACAATTTTTTAATAAAATTTTATTTTATTCCTTTATCTATAATTTTTGGGTTTTTAGGTTTTAAGTAATAATTAAACTGTCACTGTTGTCACACGGTTGCACCAAAATCTAGTGATAGTGAAAAGGAAGATGGAATATACCCGAATATTACGACACAATCTTACATTGACTTGCTTGCTTTTACACTCTTTAAGAGGTCAGCCGAATACATGAGCTCATTTATTCACACTATTTCTCAATTGATTAACAAAATATATTATTTTACATTCTTTATTTATGTTATTCAGTCGTCGTCACTTAATGGGTCAACATATCTGGTTTTTGTAAAATTGTTAACCAGATTTATTGGAGGACATTCTAATTATTCAGGACACTGATTTAACTAGCTTCATCATACTTCAACCAGGATTGTGCTCCACCAACCCACGTCTCGTCTTCAGTAATGATCCTTTTGATAAATGTGAGATCGGATCGAGCATCAAAACATCTCTTTTTCGACGTCAACACGGTCTCTCTTTTGCATGAAATTGAGGTCTTTTGGCACCAACTTTACTGCTACACGACGGAGACCCAAATCATTAACCAAAATGTCTTTGACGGATCCATAGGCAATGTTCACGTCCTTCGCTATCTCTCTGATGGTTAATTTGCGGTTATTGCCCAACATATCTTTTACTACATAAATGTTTTCGTCGGTTTTCGATGTCGATGGTCAACCACTGCGTTCATCATCTTCGATTGACTCACGACCACTTTTGAACCGCTCGTGTTACTGGTAAACGACAGTTTTCTTTAGAGAATCGTTGCCGAAACACTTTTCCAACCAAATTGTAAAAAATCGCCAACACACACAGAGATAGATGTATGTTACTCTTGGCTACGTATTTTTTGCAAATGTCAAGCTATGATGCTTAGATTTAGAGGGAATGTCAACGACAGATGTACCAACGTAACAAAAAAAACATAACTCAAATCGGAACAATGGGAGCGCCATACGGTGACGCCACCGGGATCAAGGTGGTAAAGAGTGCGGTAATCATCGGGTAAGAAGAAGAAGCTTGCAAGATCTTCTGACTTTGCAGTATTGGATTTTTTTGTATAAGGAAGCATTAAAAAACTTGCTTATTTAACCAAAATAGCAACCTTAAATTAATTGAAAGAGCGTCATCAAAAACTCGGCAGCAGTTAGCATCAATAAACATTCGCAGTGAAATCCAAAAACGAATTCAAGCATGCCTATAAAACCAAGAAGAACACCTTGAGAATCTGTTGTAACTATTTTAGTACAGACATAAAATAGTAATTATCTAAAACCACACAAAATCATTTTCTATTAATGGGTTTTGTAATATTGGCTCTGGATTATCAGAATAATCCACAATATTGCTTCACAATATTATTATAAATAAATTAAGAGATATAACTGTAGGTTATTTAGCTAGAACTAAAATTAAGAGACAAATATGATATACAAGATATAAAAAATGTATGTATTCTCCTACATTGGGGACAACCATGGAAATTTAAGGACCATAGAAAATAGTTTTTCTGAAAGTAACGAATTAATAATTGACAATAGCCATTAATCTTCAAAATCAACGACGTTACATTTTAACAGACACAAGTAGTGCTATGACTATCGCAAATACGAATATATTTGACATGACACCGTACCCAGTTATAGGAACTCGACGACTATTAATAGTACAATAGTTTAGAGTACGAACATTATTCATATTCCCGTAACGACGTTCATTAAGGGTTACACATAGTGTGACTGCCAAAATAAAACTGATTTTTGTGAATTTTTTAAAGGAAAACTGCTGCATCAATTCGGATGATATATTTATATTGTACATAAATAATGAATATACACTGAAATTTTTAAAAGAAAAACTTAAATTTTCAACAAGTTATTCATTATCTCCCAAGTCACAAAATAAAAAGAATTCTTCCATTTCTACAGTAATTGCGGCCTTCACCGTAACAGAAATTAAAAAAAAAAATAAACAAAAAAGATTATTAATTTAGAGTGTATTGCCTATACACGATTGTGTATGTTTCACTATTGTGAAAAAAAAAAAATTAAACTTAGCGAAATGGCAGAGTTCTGAAAAAAGAAGTCGAATTTTGCCCAAACATTTTTTGATTTTTGGCCGGCCAAAATTATATTTTTATATAATCAAAAAACTGCAAAGTTATTTTGTAGATAAGATATTCAAATAAGCAGAAAAAAAAAACAAAGCGATCGGAAGATCTGTGTTCGAGTTACATCTGCAGAAAACTTGAAAAATACAGTTTCCAGAAAACCGCGCTAATACATAGATAAAATAATTGATTTCATTGTTATAAATAGATAAAAATCATACTTAGAGCCAATCTGTTGTTCCAGTCCCATATAATTCACCTTCCTCTTCTTTGATGACGATATAATCTCTCGCTGCAGGTCCAACTATCGCTCCCATCACATATAATTTTAAAATAGATATATAACCATCAGTGAAACCAGCAAAGTAACTTGATAATTCAATAATTTTGAGACTACTGTTGAGGAGTTTCGAAAAAAAGTATTAGAGGTTAGGTCTTTCGATCGAGAATAAAAACCAAGAGGCGCTTTAAACAAAGTTTATTTCCAGACTACGTACGTGAACTATACGAGTGTGCAAGTGTATATAAGTGTGAAAGGAATTGATATATAAAGCAAAAACAAAAGGTACAAAACAAATATGGTTGATTGCCAACTTGATTTTACAAATTATTAACACTCCTTCTCAACACAATACCTTTGGAAAAAATACAAAATATAATAAAGTTTATTTAAATGCTTTTAGTAGAGCCCCATGTTTTTGACAAATCGAGTATATTTTACTTTTACTATCTGACATCATATTATTTGTGTTAACATAATTTAAAAAGATTTTACACTTTTTATATAAATCATGAATGTGATGAAATTTTATGCAATATGCTTACGTCTAGAGTGGTTAATAGGGTTTTTTGTTAGATCTTCAGCGCTCTGGTTATCGCTATTGTGGATCATTGGAGTTGTATAAGGAAAACCCATTCCATTTAAAAACTTCATAATGTAGATTGCTTTTCTTGCTGCGTTAGAATTTGCGACATACTCCGCTTCTGTGCTGCTGAGTGCCACCATAGTTTGTTCTTTAGATTTCTAGGAGAATACACTTCCCGCCGCAACAAATGCCCACCGGGTATATTATTTCCTATCAGCGTCGTCATAGCATTCAACGGGGTTCCCAGGTTTGGAATAGTGAAGCTTAAGATCAGCTGTTCGCTTCAGATAGCGTAAAATACGCTTCGCGTCTGCTTCGTGTTTATAATGAAGATCAGTGTTACGCTGAGAAAGTTTGCAAACAGAATGTAGGATGTCCGGGCGAGTGGATATCGATAAGTACATGAGGGCTCCGATTAAAGACTGATACTTGGTTGGATTTACATTTTTGCAACTTTTAGAAGCGCAACTAACTTGAAACCCTGTGTCTAATGGTGTTGACACAGGACTACAATTCTACATGCCATATTGCTTTAAAAGGTTAGCTATGTACTGTCGCTGACAGACAGTAATAGAATCCGTTTCGCCTTCGTGGTATATTTCCATTTCTAGGAAATATTTCAGTCGACCTCCGTCAGTAACATCGAATTCATTTGAGATCTGGAGCTTGATCTGCTTGAGTTCTTTTAAGTTTAAACTGCCTAGAATGAGATCATCTTCGTTAGCTATAATTATGTTAAAATTAAATTCTGAATTCTTTATGTAAACACATGGCTCACTAACACACGATGAAAATCCAATTCTCCTTAAAACTGAGTCAAGCTTTACATTCCATTCTCGCCCACTTTGCTTCGATCCATAAAGTGCTTTATTTAATTTCAGCACCCGTTCTAGAGATTTCTCGTCGATGAAGTTTTTAGGCTGCTTCGTATGAACTGTGTCATGAAGTGAGATAAGTCGACTAAACATCCAGCTTATGAAGAAGCAAATTATGTACGCATGTCAACGCTAGCAGCATGCGAATAATTGCATATTTCACGACTGATGAAAACGTTTCAGTAAAGTTAACGCTAAATTTTTGACTGCGCCTTTTGCGACCAAACGACTTAAATCGGTCAGTACTGCCGTTTGCTTTTCGTTTGACCTTGTAGAGCCGCTTGCACCCGATGACCTTTTCTCCAGGTAGTAGGTCAACCAATGACCAAGTTTCATTTCGAATCAGCGCATCGTACTCCTTCTGCATCACATCTATCCATTGTTGTGAATGTTTGCTGCTGATTCCCTCCCCTACATTTTGCGGTATTTGAACATCATCTTCGTCCAGCAAGTTTAATTTGTGATATTCCTTTCGAGGTCGTCCATTCTTTCCGGTGCAAATTATTTTGGGTCTACCACGACCAACTTGTTCTTCTTCATTCTCTGCCAAACTGGTTTATCATTCGTTGTTGTCATTCTCTCCCAAACTCTCCGCTTCAGCAGTTCCGAAACGAAAGCAAAGCGAAACGAAATCGCCACTGTCACTTTTAGATCCAAGTTTGTCTTCCATAAATACGACGTCTCTGCTCACAATAATTTTCTTCGTTTGTGGGTCATATAAGCGATAAGCCTTCGATATATCAGAGTAGCCAACCATTATCATTTCTTTTCCTTTTGGACGAAATTTTCTTTTTTGCGTTCTGTCGATTGCAATTGCCAAACAAATAAAGACTTTCAAATAAGATGCTGTTGGCATTTTATTTGTCCATGCTTCGTAGGGCTTCTGATTCACAAGTATTGTTGTTGCAGAACTGTTTCGTAGATAAGCAGTTGCTGATAATTGCAGTTGCCTCCGCTCTAAAAAGATGCGTCCAAACTACTGTGCACGATCATACTTCTCACCATATCCACTAGAGTCCTATTTGCACGCTCCGCTACACCGGTTTGTTGTGGTGTATGAGGAACGGCTAGTTGAAATTTAATGCCATTTGCATCCAAGTAGTTTTAAAATCTACTGTGGTAGTTACCACCATTGCCGCTACGAAGTATCTTTATTTGCATTTCTGTTTGTTTCTCAGGTATGTTTTTAAACTATTTAAATGCTCCAAACACTTCACTTTTTGCTTTGAGAAAATAAACTGACACGTATCGCGAGCTATCGTCGATAGATGCTGCTCCCGGACACATGGGGAAATTAACAATTGTCTCTTATTTTGTTTTTAATAACAAACAATCCACCACTTTGTTTACCTTTTATAACGGCATCAGACCTTTGGTTTCTTTTCAAACCGGTTTTTAATGCTTTGCTTACAGACAGAAAGTTACTTTGAAGTTTCGGTACATACATGAATCTTTCAGATTCACCACGAAATTACTACATTCGAAACGAACATCAGCACGTCTATTTGCCTCAATAAAATTGTGACATGCTGTCAGTTTCAGACAACTTTAGGTAGAGGAGTTTCTTGAACAAGGTTATTTTCCAAGCCATGGCACGTGGCTGGTAAATTTCTTTTTTGTACATTGCCTTAAGTGGTTTATTTTAGATGGCTTTATACAAAACTTTATGCTAGCCAATGCTTTTTCGTTTTTCGCGTCAAACGCTGCCGATTCCGCAGTTGTTATATTTTGACTCTTTATGACCTTTCCCCTTACGATATCCCACAATTCGGAATGACGTGTAATTGGAATCGTCCAATTTTTCAATCGGTTACAAACCCGCTGCACTCATTTCGCAAACACTTTATTTAATAATTTGGAGCAACAAATTAATTTTTTTTTTTAAATTTAAGGAACAACGCCTGGGCCCATTAACTAATAGAGTATAAATCTTTCAGTCAAGAATAAAAACCGAGATCCGCTTTGAACAAAGTTTATTTCTAGACTAAAAAACGTAGAGCTTAGAGATTATGTACATAAACTATATGCAAGTGTATGTAAATGTAAGAGGGGTTGTTAGATAAAGCAAGAACAAAAGGTACAGAGCAAATATGTTAAGTTGCCAACTTGATTTTACAAATTATTAATACAAAGTGTCAAAGTTAAACATTGTAGCTTTCCTTACTATTCTGCGTTTTAATACCCTTATATCTATCAAGAAATTCACGCCGAGACAAGTCTTTGTACATTGGCTTTTTGAAAATTTAGATTAAGTGAGAGATAATCGTGTTTGAACTTAGTGAAGTTTATTTTTTCAGCTTCCGCGCGGCGATAAGCAAACCAACTCTCTGTGCCTTCTAGGCAGTTTCCACGGTTTGTGTTCTTATTAGTCGAACTTAAATGATGAAATAAAAGTGCAGATTACTTTATACTTTTCATCCACATTATCTTGATATATCATGATCGCTAGGCCGTAGTACGTTTGAAGTTTGTTAATTAAGTTGGAAGCTAATTTTATCGTCGTTTAACCTTTTCCTCCTAAGCTCTTAACTGATTCTGCTGCTATGTATAACTTCGTGAGACATCCACCGATAGTTTGGTTATAAAATTTACTTGCTAAGTACATCAAAACACAAAAAAGATTGATTCATTTTATTCCGATACGCAAAGACGCATCACAGCCAATAAACGTCTATTTGTTTCAAATGCATTTTTAAACATAGAATAGAAAAACTATAACATACTTCCGGGTATGAATGTTCTTAAAAATATTGTTAGAACTATTTAAATCGAGTAAGGAAAGTTAATTCTTAAAAAACAAGACCATTCTGAAGATAAAACGTGGACAAGAGTTGTCCTGCAATAATCTAGGAGAAGGGAAACCTGACTTCGGCAGCCTCAATTTCAAATTCTTACTTACTTACTAGTTGAATTCCAAAATTTCCAATATCAGGACGATGGTCGGTTAACACACACCTCGACGATAAAACACGATCTTGATCCTAGAAAAGATTGACCGATACACCCAAAGTAGTACAGGTTGCCAAAAAAAAGACAACACAAAGATGAAGTCTTTAAACAGATTGTAGACACGGAGCGACAGGGTATAATCATATTATATATTACATACGCTTTCCCGATCGTGGTTGTTGCAAAAAATCAGATAAAGATTGTCAGTTGTAGTACCGCATTTGTGTCGATTATAGAACGTTAAATGCAATCACTAAAAATGATTGTTTTTCTTTACTTACAATAATACAGACAATCTCTTTGATAAGTAATTTATTTTGTAACTTGGGATATAAAAGGATCCAAGTGATATAGAAAAAAGTGCACTTATTACTCCACAAGGATTATACGAATAGGAATTGGGCTTAAAAATGCACCAGATACCTTTCAACACTTAATGAACCACATATTACGGAAATACGTAACTTCGCCATCAAAGCTGTCCTCACACAGCCGGTTTTTTATATTTCAAGGACTCTTAATGAGCATGAAAGTAACTATTCAATGACTGATATGAAATTTCTAGCTATTGTGTGGAGTGAATCTAAGTTAAGACCATACCTGTGGGGGAACAGGTTCAAGCGCAGTACCGACCATCTTTCTATAAAATATCTAAATAAAAAATACAATGGTGCCAAATTCCCTCAGCGTAACAAAAGGTGGTTACTTAATTTGAGTTCGGTTATTAGATCGAATTTCTTAAGGGTCAAGAGAATAAAGTTTCCGATTTCTTAAGCAGAATTGAAGAAACAAACTTGAAAGCTAATCCAATGTCGGACAACGAAAGAGTCCATTCAGGGGTTAGGCCACTCTAGGATATTCAAAAAATCGATTTTTTATTGCTTTCAATGGTCCCCTAGGACCATCTTATTTTTTCGTTTCTTATGATCGAAACGAAAGACGGTATTTTAGGGGACCGTCTTCAAACTATTGATTATTTCATCTTTATACACGTCGATTTCAGACAGTTTCATGCAGTAAAACATTCGAGAAGGAGGCTATTTGGAGAATGTTGGTTTTTTTTATCGATAATTGTGCTAACTTTTTTTTGTTGTTGTTGTTGAGTAACAAAGTTTATTGTGGTCAAAAAGGTGTAAAAGAGACACGCACATACAGCAAGAGACAGTAAATATCTGGAAGAAGACTACTGAAGCGACACAAGTTAGAGGCACCAAGTGAATTGAAGTGAAATATAATAACTTAACTGAAAAACAGGAGGGAAACGTAACAGATATTCCAAACCATAATAAGTTTCAGGAGAAAAATTTTTTAAAGGATGTAGAAGTTAAGTATTGGTCATAAAATCATACAATGAATGTATACAATAATTCCAAAAACCATACTTGCCTGTGCTTAGATTTTAATTTTAATTATTAGATTAGATTTTAATTTAATTATTCCATACCGCAAATTATTATCGTCATTACTTTCATGTTGTCCCATAAAAGTGACAACGACGAATAAAATAAACATAGAAAGAAAATCAATGTATTTTATTAACCTATTATAAGTTCTATGAATAAATGAACCCAACTATCTTTAAGTTGTTAGTTTATTTTATATCCCAAGCGATAAGTACGGTGCAGCCCTGGGAAAACAGCGACCGTTTAGCAATTATTTATTTATATAGGGTTATTCATCGTAAAGTTTGATTTATAATGTAAAATAAAATACATAAATTTGAAAGTAAACTTAAACTTCTTCTTATCGGTTAAAAGAACAATTCATGGCATTTACTTTTTCGAAATGATATCATGTAAATGTTAGCCACGACTACGTAGAAGTGTTCCATTTGGAAGGTTCAATTTTGAACAACTCTTTCGAGCATAGCGACTGGTATCTCGCAGATAACACGACTAATGTTGGCTTCCAAAGCGTCAATCGTAAGTGGCTTATTTCTGAAGACCTGAGACTTTACATATCTCCAGAGAAAATAGTCCAAAAGTGTGATATCGCACGATCTAGGCGGTCAATGTACCGTAGCAAAACGTTGTTTCACGCGCGAGACCATGCGCTAGAATTTCACTAAACCCATAGTCCGTTAACACGGCGCGATAACGGTTACCATTGACGGTAACTTTCTGGTTTGCTTCATTTTTGAAGAAATATAGACCAATGATTAAAGCAGCCCATTAACCACATCATACCGTTGTTTTTAATGGATGTAATGCTAGCTCTTGATACTCCTCGGGCAATTTTAATACGGCAATTTTGTTTATTAACGTATATATTGAGCCAGAAATGGGCTTCATCACTAAACAAAATTTCATGGTAAAACACCGGATTTTCATCGATCTTTTCCAGAGCCCATTCATTGAAAATATGACGCAAATTCAAGTCGCCTGGCTTCAATTCTTGCACAAGTTGAATTTTGTATGCTTTAAGGCCGAGATCCTCACGTAAAATACGCCAAGCCAAGCTGCTGAGAACGACAATGAATCGATTCGTCACGGTCTACAGCTGCTATAATGTCTTCACTACGCTGAATATGGTCTAACCGGTCGAATATCATCCATGTATGTAAACTGGGACCCAAATTTGCGAAAGGTATTGGCAATAGTGGTTTTAGTAGGCCGATTATGCGCACCGTATGTTCCTCGAATCGAACGAAAAACATTTCTCACAGAACCCTGATTTTCGTAATACAGCTGACCAATTTAGAGACGCTGTTGTGGTGTGAGTTTCCATGATGACTTGCCAAATGACATAAATGACAAATAAGTATGATAGGAGTCTGTCAAAAAAGTTAATTGAAAATCAAACTTCACGATGAATCAGCCTATATGTTTTATTGGTTATATAAAAAGTTTCCACGGTTTTTTGTCACTACAGAGCAGCTCTGTAATTCGTTGCTCGTGTTAAAAATTATACTAATTTGAAAACTCCTTTTTTACTATAAAAACGCTGCAAAAGTATGCCGAAAAATTTGTGCAGTTTACGGTGAAAATACTGTGAGTGAACGATCCAGGAGTGGTTTGTTTGATTCTGTTCCCGAAATTTTGATGTAAATGATGCAACTCGCACTGGTTGGTTTGTTACTGAAAAAGTCGATGAAATTTTGTAACTGATGGAACAAGACCAGCATGGAAGCTGTCTGGAGATAGCGGAGGCACTAAACATCAACCGTATGGCAGTTTGGAATCATCTTAAACGAGCAGACTACTCAAGGAAGGTTGATGTTTTTGTGCCACATGAATAAACGCAAATAAATTTAATTGACCGAATAGCTATCAGTGAAACGCCGGTGACCGACCACAAACGATTTTAAAGCCTGAATTGATTGCAAACAAGGTTATATTGAGTGCTTGATGGGATTGTAAGGGAATTGTCTGTTATGAGCTGCTAAAAAGTAGCGAAACGGTCAATCCAATCCTCTACTGTGTACTACTTGACCGTTTGAATGAAGCTTTCAAGAAAATGCGACCAGAATTTGCTAACAGAAAGTTGGAAGAGTTATCTTCCATTATGATAATGCTAGGCCATACGCATCTTTGATGACCCGAAACAAATTGACGGAGCTTGGTTGGGAAGTTTTGATTCATCCACAGTATAGCCCGGATCTTGCGCCCTCTGATTATCATTTGTTTCGGTCATTGCAATTTGATGGTAAAAAATTGGCTAACCAAAGAGCCGCTAAAATCACTTGGTCAAGTTTTTTGCTGATAAACCATAGAAGTTCTACACTGATGGAATTATGAAACTACCCGGGAAATGCTCACAAGGTCATAGATAATAATGGCCAATAGGTACTTGATTGAAATTCACTCTTTGAATAAAGACATTTTCCAAAATGTACCAAAAAACCTCTAAGAGACTTATCATAGGACCCGTATTATAAAATGTTTGAAAAATAAACCAAAAATTATAGAAAAAAGAATATAATAAGTTCTTAATTAAACAATTTTTGTTGGTGTTTCAAGTAATTTATGTCGTTTAAGAAAAATGCCGTCAAACGATGCGTTGCAGTAACCGTCTTTCAGGTCAATAGAAATGCCCAGTGTTTATTCTTTCTTGTTTCGCAATATCTCACGGTTTGCTAGGAATATTTCATATAAGACGGAGAATGGATTTTTACGCACATAAAGCCCGGCCGTTCTTGTTATGCAGTTCGCATGAAGGAGGTCAGAATAATTGGTCTGAAACACTTGGCGAGCGTAATGTAACATTTTCCGATTTTCTTGTAAGGGCTCTCACTTCTGACCAAGGTCTCTAACATAGTAGTGAAGATTTTCTTCAGAGTTTCATGCAGCTCTTCTATAACTTTCTGTGGTATAACAAGAACTTGTATGATAGCCTTATCCGTCACCACAACCGATGAGAAATACCATTTAAGCCGTGTTGTGTTACTCAGCTTATTTTAAGCTTTGTTGGTAGGAACTAGATATCAAATGGTTCTGATAAGGTTGATGATCTGCGAAGTGAATAACCACCGTGTGGCGCTCCCATTGTTCCGGTTTTAGTTCTGTTTTTTTTTTGTTAAGTTGGTATATCTGTTGTTGACATTCCCTTCAAATCTTAGCGTCATAACTTGACATTAGCAAAAGTAACGTAGCCAAGAGTACATCTATCTCTGTGTGTGTTGGCGATTTTTTACAATTTTAAAAATGTATTTAAATTTGCAACAACGGACTTTTCACTTGCGTGAAAAACGGACTTAATTGTGCGCGAACGTTGGAAATGTTAGAAAAGTGTTTCGAAGATGACGAATGCAATGGCAGACCATCGACATCGAAAACAGACGAAAACATTGAAGTTAAAGAAATGTTGGTCAATAACGGCAAATTAACCATCAGAGAGATAGCAAAAGACTTGAACATTGCCTATGGATCCGTCTAAGACATTTTGGTTAATGTGTTGAGTTTCCGTCGTGTAGCAGCAAAGATGGTGCCAAAGATTTCAATTGCATGCAAAAAAGAAACCGTGTTGACGTAACAAAAGAGATGATTTGCGGTCATCATCAAAATGATCATCAAAAGGATCATTACTGGAGATGTGGGCTTATGAGTACGACACGCAATACAATCATCAGGCAAATGAATGGCGTTCACCAAATGAGCCGAAACCAAAAAAAACCACGTTGTTTTCAGTCAAAAAGGAAAGCAATTCCCACGGGTTTCATGGATTACAACGGTGTAGTGCATCATGAATTTTCGCCAGAAGGTAAACGAGAGTATTATTTAGGCGTTATGTGAGGTTTGCGCGGAGCAAGTCGCCGAAAGAGACCAGAATTGTGGGGAGAAAACTCTTGGATTTTGTACCGTGATAACGCACCGTCGCCCAGTGTCATCATTATTCGTAATTTTTTGACAGAAAATGCAACAAACACCATCCAATAGCCACCGAATTCATCCGATTTGGCTTCCTGTAACTTCTTACTATTTAATTGAGTTAATAACCACTACGGGGAACGCGTTACAGCAGCCGAGAAGAATTAATGTAAAAATCGCAGGAAGCACTGAAGCACATACCGAAAACCGAATATAAAAAATGTTTCCAGGATTGGATCAAGCGCTGGCATAATTGTGTTGCAGTAGATGGGGATTACTTTGAAGGGGACAATATGAATTTAGATGACTAAACTTTTGTTTTTATTTTCTGAATAGATTCCGGGAACATTTTGAGTGATTTCAGTCTTGCCTATTTTTCTCATCAAGTCTTTAGTATTTCACGTAATTCGCAGTTCCTCTAAAGGATGCATTCTTCGAAATAGCAATAGATGGATAACCGGCTTCAAGGAAGGCATGACCGTTTCATCTGCAGGCAAGGTCATGGCGTTCGATTTTTTGGGATGCGCGTGGGATAATTTTTATTGACTATATGAAAGGAAAAACTATCAACGGCCGGTATTATGCCAACTTATTACAACGTTTGAGCGAAGAAATCAAGCAAAAAAGGCCGCATTTGGCTAAGAAGAAAGTGTCGTTTCATCAAGACAATGAAGCAGCACACTAATCCATTATGGATTGGCAAAAATTAATGAATTAAAATTTGAATTGCCCCCTCGGATAATTTTCTGTTCCCAAACTTGAAAAAATGGCTCAGGGGTCAAAGATTTTCCAACGATGAAGAAGTGATGTCGGCAGTTAATGACTATTTTGAGGAGCAATTTTTTCTAAAATTGTTGTGTTTTCTTTGATGGGTCGGGTACTACTGGGACCGCCATCGTAGAGTACATAAGTAGTAGAGTTACCACTGTACAATGTATAGTATGAGTACAATTAAATATTGTTACATCCCCTTTTTTTTATATCAAACAGTAGAATATAAATATATAATATATAAATATGTGTACATAAGTATATACAAAACCAAAGTCACATCAAGATGCGTAACAACTTCAAATTAAAATTAAAAGCATGCAATAATTTTTTTGTTTTCATGTAGGGTGATTCATCGTGAGGTTTGATTTTCAATAGGCTTTTTTGACAGATCACGCGTAACTTCTATCAAACTGCTTTATCATTTTGTTCAGTATCGTTTGGAAACTCATCATGGAAAGACTCACTTCAAAATTGTTCACCTGTATTGCGAAAATAAGCGTTCTGTGAGAAATGTTTTTCGTGCGGTTCGAGGAACTATAATCGATCTACTGAAACCACTATTGCCAATACCATTCGCAAATTTGAGTACCAGTTTGCATAAGTGGATGATGATACCAGGTAGACCACTTACAGCACGTAGTGAAGAGGCAAACTGGGGACCGCTGTCTGATTCTAGCACATAAGGAATAGCATGTACTGCGAACGACTTTTTAAGTTGTAGTACTGCTTCTGCTGTTGATGAGTGCTTTAACTGAACAAAGTCAAAATAACCAGAGTAGCTATCTGCAACGAGAAGGTATTCATTTTTTTTAAAATAGAATCTATCTACTGCAGTAATTTCCCAGGGCAGCTCCGAAACCTGTTTGACGATTAGTGGCTCTTTTGATTGAGCTCGCTTTTGGCTTTGACAAATACTAGAGGATTCAACGTATTTGGTGATGTCACTTGTCATATTGATCCAAAAAAGTTGTTCGCGTGCACTATTGAATATTCGATCAATACCAAAATGACCTTGATGAACTTTCTGAATCATTTCCTTCTTAATCATATTAGGAATGAGGACTTTGGATCCCTTGAACAGTAGACCCTCGTTACAGCTAAGCGATTTTTTAAATGTGAAATAGTTTTTTATCTCGTTCGATCTGCACTGAATTGGGTCCTGCCACTCGGTTTTCACGTATTGTAGAACATTTTTTAAATTTTTATCATTCTTTGTTGCTTCTTGTAGACCTTGTTTTGTTGTATACGTTAGTCGTAAGATTTCATGTCTCTCCAGCTCTATTGAATGTTCCATCAATACCAAAATGACCTTGTTGAACTTTCTGTGTCATTTCCTTCTTAATCATATCAGGAATAAGGACTTTGGATCCCTTGAACAGTAGACCCTCGTAACAGCTAAGCGATTCTTTAAATTGCTTTGTTGTATTCGTTAGTCGTATCGTGTATCTCCAGCTCGTCATCTTTTTTTGTGTTTCTTGGGTTTTGACAGTCACGGCTGAGGGTATCTGCAACAGGTATATCTTTGCCTTTTGAATAGATAACTTTTGACTTATAATTTATAATTTATTAACGTGGTGGCGCGTTATGCATGGAATTCTCAAAAGTCATTTCGAGCTTTTTGTGGCCGCTTTTGATGATAAGTAGTCTTCCGAATATTAAATCATGGAATTTTTCACATGCAAATTTTATAGCAAAAGCTTCTTTTTCGATCTGAGGCGCAAATTTCTGTGTTGCTGTAAATGCTTTCGAAGCATATGCAACTGGCTGATGGTTTTGCAGTAGAACTACGCATGCGCCAGCTTGACTGGCATCTACCTGAAGGTTTACCCGACGATTCGGATCGTTATACGTTAATAGTGGCGTTTCTGATAATGATCACTTAAGTTCGGTAAATGATTTTTCTTGCTCCTCGTCCCAACGCCACTGAGTGTGTTTTTTCAAAAGTTATCGCACGGGATCTACAAGTTAAGATAAATTGTTTATAAACTTACCTAAGTTAGTTGCCATTCTTTGATATTCGGTTTTATTTGATGATTGTTTTAAGCTTTTTATCGCCTCAATCCTTTCGGGATTTGTCCCAATTCCGTCCGAAGTGATGATGTGCCCTAAGAATCAAGCTTTGGTGGTGGCAAACATACACTTTTGCTTGTTTAGCCTTATTCCAGCTTGATTTAGCTTAATTTTTTATTCTTGTGTAGAATTCATCAAAAGGTTCATCCTTGTTTTGAGTCATTTTATTCAAGACGTATCTCTCAAATGTGATACTTATTTTCGGGGAAAAATGCTGCTCGAATTTAGCTACTACGAGTTGTAAACTCTTGCTTTCTTCTGGCAAGACTGAAGAAATTGTAAATGTCTACTACGTCAAATCCTAAAACAGACATGAATGTAGCGACTTGTATTTCAGGCCATTTTTGTTTTAATTGAGAGACAGTTTCGAACAATCTTTATTGTTGCAACTACTTTTTCCACGATAATGCAACATTTTTATTGTTCACTTCTAATAGTTTAGGAGGTTTAATGTTCATACTGGTGCTTACCATAATACCGGTGGATTCGTTAGGATAGAGTATTTTCGCGAACCATATTATAAAAAAAATCACAAACCTCACACCATGAAATATGCGTAAGATGAGAGACAGGAGACGGACATGTATCAACTGAACTTTATTAAGATATATGTAGGCTTGTTACAATAAACAATACGAGAGCGGTCCCAGAAGTACCCGGACTGACCAAGACATGGCGGTAGTTGTTTGAAAATATCACTATATACACGCAGTCTATAAAGCATATGTTCCAAGTTTAAAAAAGCCAAGTTGTTTAGTATTTGTTGGGCAGCCATCAATAGTGAACGTTGTCAGTGAATTTGTGAAAATGGAGAAAATTGGTCATCATTATGTGATACAATACTTTTATTTGAAAGGCCTCAGCCCAACCAATATAAAAGCTGAACTGGATTCTACTCTGGGTGAGTCTGCTCCTTCGTTTACAACAGTAAGATTTTGGGTTCCTGAGTTAAACGAGTCCGTACGAGCTGCCAAGACGAGCAACGCAGTGGTCGACCAAATGAGGTGACGACTCCCGAAATTGTACGAACTAGCAGATATTGTAGGCATTTCAAAAAGTCCGGTACATCGCATAATTTTTGAAAATTTTGAAATGAGAAAGCTGTGTGCGGAATGGGTGCCGCGTTTGCTCACACTTGAGCAAAAACAGTGTCGTTAAGCAGTTTCAATTGAGTGGTTAGCGAAGTTTCACAGCAACAAAGCAAAATTTTTGCGCCGTTGAATGAAACATGGGTCCATCACTTTACACGCGAGACAAAAGAACTATCAAAACAATGGGTTCAACAGGAAGAACCGGCACCAAGGAAGGCAAGACCGTTTCATCTGCAGGCAAGGTCATGGCGTCGATTTTTTGGGATGCGCGTGGGATAATTTTCTATGACTATCTTGAAAAAGGAAAAACTATCAACGGCCAGTACTATGTAAACTTATTGCAACGTTTGAGCGAAGAAATCAAGCAAAAAAGGCCACATTGGCTAAGAAGAAAGTTTTGTTTCTTCAAGACAATGTACCGGCTCACAAACCCGTTATTACAATGGCCAAAATTAATGGATTTAAGTTTGAATTGCTACCTCATGCACCCTATTCGCTAGATTTAGCCCCGTCGGATTATTTTCTATTCCCAAACTTGAAAAAATGGTTCAGTGGGCAAAGATTTTCCAACGATGAAGAAGTGATGTCGACAGTTAATGGCTATTTTGAGGAGCAAGACAGTTGTTATTATAAAAAGGGTATTGAACTTTTTGTACATCGCTGGGAAAAGTGTATAGAGCTGAAAGGAATTTTTTCCAAAATTTTTGTGTTTTCTTTGTTCGGTCGGCTACGTCTGGGACCGCGATCGTAGAGTACATAAGTAGTAGAGCTACCACCGTACAATGTTTAGTATGAGTACAATGCAATATGGTACTATTGTAACATCTACCTTCTGTTTTGTTCTAAATTTAGGGGGAGAGGTACTAGACTCTCGAATCTATTCCAACTTTTGCTGATTGCAGCACCGTTTTCAGTCGAATCCTGTGAGCGGGGAAAGCCACCATCAGAGTTGATTCTGATAATAAACGCTATTGCGAAGACCAACTGGAGTATAATCCTATGGGATCACCTAATTATATTTAGGTCGACGTCTCACCTCGGTTCTTTCCAGATCATTAGGACATGCGGCTTCTTAGCTTTCTTATCATGAAGAGCCACAATTTAATGAGAAAACTAAATTCGTAGTGCTATCCGACTTGATTCTGTATTTTATTTATTTATTTATTGAATGAAACAATCGTTGTACATTAAGGTTAACTTATAGGTGTACAGTTCATTAGACCTTAATATAAAAGTTACAAAAGAATAAGAAAGGAAAAAAAAGTTTTTATACATGTCCAAAGCTTAAAAGGATATAATATACAATAAGTATAAAGTAATATTTGTAAATGAAAATTAAAGGAAATGAAAAGCAAGTTCAGTTAAGATTAGAAAAATGTCGCGGCAAACTATGCAAAACCGTCTGAGTTCGATTATAAACTAATCATGAAACAGTGATCTTAAAACGATGTACCGATTAGATGCACAGAGCGTATTTTTTTTCGAAAAAATAGTCAGGTTGCTTTAAGTGAATGATTTTAAATAGTCATAGAATAGGAGTTACAATCAGCGAACAACTCGCAGCCATACGTTATTAATGGAATTATAAGAGACTTTACCAATTTTAGTTTAACCGCAGTCGGGAGATATTTTTTGGCGACAGTCGCCGTCGGAGTGAGGCATAAGTTTGAAGATAATGCAATGGACCAAGAATGGATCATTGGGGAACACCACTATTAACGAGACAGAAGGGGGAGAATTTATTATTACAAAAAACAGCTTACGTGCGGTTAGTCAAATAAGAAAAACTTAGCTTACAGGATGTATTAGAAGAATTGAAATTTGTAGTCACAGAGAAGAGTTGAATTAACACAGTCGAACGCTCTAGAGAAGTCCTATAAGGTTAAAACAGTTGTTTTGTTGTCATCAATTGCTTGTCGACTATCACAAACCTCTAAAAGAGTTGAGACGTAGCTGTACCCAGATTGGAAGCCCAATTAAAGAAAATTTAATAGTTTTTCCCCTTGAACATTTTGTTTGATTTGGGTGCTAAGAAACGTTTCAAAGGCTTTGGATAGGAAAGAAAGGATTGCAAGTTCTAAGGTCACGGGGTTATCTTTTTTAGGGTATTGGGGAAATTTTTTTTTTTTCCAGTTAGCAGTTTAAGTTGAGGTCATTATAATTCTGTTAAAGATGTAGGTGATATAAGGTAGTAGATGGGGAAGAAGTATTTTTAAGAAGTCCGGATAAATGTTGTCAAAGCCCACGGATTTGCTCTTAACAGCGAAAATAGCACAACCAACGCTGTAATCATCAACTGCAGACAGCGAAAAAGAATCATTTCTGTCGTTCAGCCTAAGCATTTGTGGTATGGAACTTGGCAACGGATAAGAAATCGGGGCTGTAAACTTACGGTTCGTCAAGTTCAAAAGGTAGTGTAGTCTTATTAGTGAGGCCAATAGTGCGCACTTGAGTCCAAAGAAATTTCCAGGATCTATTGGTGTTAAATTTGGTGGAGTAAAAGTCATATATATTTAGCCGACCGAATCAATCTTATTACAAGATCTCTAGATATTTTAAAGTCTCTATGCATGTCTGTGCATCCATATCGCTTCCATCTAACGTATAGAGTGTTTCTTCTTCTGATCGCATTTAATATCTCAGCTGATAGCCAGGGGATATTATTAGGCTTGTTAATACCGTTCTTAGTAGGAACATTTAAAAAAAAAAATCGCCAAGTTTGGTGTTAAAAAGCCTATTTGTCTATTGACGTCCGTTGTTGAAAAATATGTACGCCAATTACACAAGAAACAGTCATTGAAAAGATTTTCAATATCCACACTACGGAAATAACGATACTGGAAAGACTCTGAATAACATTTATTTTAGTGTATATCAAGTGTGGTAAAAGTGAGATCATGATATGAAAACATTGGAACAGGTAGTTGACTACAACATTTTACAAGACGCACATCACTTATCAAAAATACGTCAAGTAAGGACGGGATAAAGTTGGGTTTAAAATGAGTAGTTTCAATGGAGTTGGCAAAAGGAAGACAAATAAATTTCATAAGGGATTTTAAAGTATTTGATGAGGAGTGACAAAGGTTTATATTCCAGCTTGCGTCATATTTTCAGTGAATGGGCTCTGGAAAAACTCTACGAAAATTCGGTGTCTTATCGTGAAATTTTGTTCAGTGACGAAGCCCATTTCTGGCTCAATGGATACGTTAATAAACAACATTGCCATTTTTGGGCTGATGAGCAACCCGAAGAGTACCAAGAGCTACCATTACATCCATTAAAAACAATGGTATGGTATAAGTTATGGGCGGTGGATTCATTGGTCCATATTTGTTCAAAAATGAGGCAAATCAGAATGTTACCATCAATGGTAACCGTTATCGCGCCATGTTAAGGGACTATTTGCTTCCTGGAATTCGAGCACATGATCTCGGCGAGCTCTAGTTTCAACAAGACGGCGCTACGAGCCATACAGCGCGTAAAACAATGGACTTGTTGAGAAATCATTTTGGTGAGCACTTAATTTCACGTTTTGCTACGGTAAATTGGCCGAGTAGATCGTGCGATATCACACCTGTGGACTATTTTCTCTGGGGATATGTAAAGTCTCTGGTTTTGAGGAATAAGCCAGCTACGATTGACGCCTTGGAACCCTCGTATTATCCGCGAGATATCAGTCGATATGTAAAAGTAAATGCTATGAATTGTTCTTTTAACCGATAATAAAAATTATTGGTTTGAAATTTATGTGTTTTGTTTTACATTATATATCAAACCTCACGACGAATCACTTTATATATTGTATATAGCAACGTTGCCACCTATGCAGCGAGTGCGATCTGCACGGTAAGGTGTTTTAAGCCCTCGCATAGAAAAGAGACCACTGTTGATATCAGGGTGAAGCCAAGTTTCAGTAACACATACTATATCAATTAAGCTATGTTCAGATATTAATATAAATTCGTCAAACTTATTTACAAGACTGTGTATTAATATGGCAGATATGTATAGTAAACAATTTTGACTTTTGCACCACTCATTGTTCTGAGTGGTTTCGTTAGCGTCAAGTCCAATGGCGTTCCTGAGACCCCCAATGTAATGAACGAAGATTGGCGTTTGGCAGGTTATAGTACGAATGTGCATTTGCTCATTATATATATTTGTGTGGCGGATGTTATAAGAGCTTTCTTCTTCAATCGCAGTGCATGTCGGAGAAGAACGTATTTCTGTTTTGTTAGGCTATCATTGATGAAAAAGCTTTTCGAAGGATCGAAGCCTACGCCACACAGTTTGAGAGAAGCTTTTTTGCATTTGCGAAAGTTTGCTATAGTTCGCATCAGGTTGTGCTTCTCGCGTGTATCAGCAAACTTCAGTATAATGGGCCATGAGAGGGGCAGGGTTTATTATGAGAATTGAAAGTACGCGAATTGGCGCGAAAGAGGTTCTGTATACGTGGCGGATGAATATGAATTGTAGAGAACACTTTCTCATAGATTGTATGTAATCTCTCCCCAGCTACCTAAGGCACAGCAACAATAACAACATCAGAGCTAATTTTCTCCCTTTCATTTAGATCAACAGCTAACACAAGGCGTTTGATATCTTGAGAAGGTTGCTGCAGTTGTTGTTGAGAAAGCAATTTAGTATCTCTTATCTGAACGTTCAAGCGATCCTCCAATGTTTTTTCTAGATACGGTTCCAAAGCTTACCATATTAACAATATCAGCTGAATTGTGTGCTGCAGCATCTCTCGGAGAACTTTCACTGCTTTTGTTGTTGCGAACGGGTTCCTCTCGTCTCAGTAGGCATGATGATTCGTAGAAGCACCGAAAAAGAAAAAAACAAAAACTCCAAAATAAAAGTTAAGTTTTTCTAGAGAGAGGAACTTCGACGACGAGTTTAATGTGACTAGCAGCTAAAAAGTTTTACTACACAAGACTTTTGTTCGAATATCAGATAAAATATTTTTTGTAAAATTTAAAATTTTCAGACATTTTTTTTTTACTCTTTTTTTGAAATCATATGAAAGGCTTACAGACTTAACAATAAAAAAATTATATTTTGTGCAGGCAGTTCAAGTACACGAAGCTGCTATGAGAGAACAGGCTAAAAAAATGAATGTGCAGTCTCTTCGAAACAATGACGATAAAGCTAAATCTGTTGAAATAAAACTAGCTAAGGTAGCATTATGTACAATTGCATTATGGTTTGTAGCATGGACACCTTATTCGATAATAAACTACGCGGGGATTTTCGAATCACTTAGTTTATCACCATTAAGCACGATTTGCGGATCAATATTTGCTAAAGCTAATTCTGTCTGCAATCCTATTGTGTATGGATTAAGGTACGTACATATGTTGTCATATTAACTCAAAAAAAAATTTTTTTTTTCTATTTTACTCTTTTAGTCATCCGAAATATAAGCAAGTCCTGAGAGAAAAAATGCCATGCTTAACATGTTCTGAACCTCACGGTAATGCCTCAGAATCCAAAACACAAGCTACCACAGAATTGAATGAAAGCACAGCATAAGCTAAATATTATTTACATGATTGTTACTATGTAAGGTTTTGATTCTAATACTTGGCTATTTATGAAACCAAGTTGAGGTTATGAACTGTCGGTATAACATAAGAATAAAAAAAAAAAAATCACAATAAAATAAAAGCTACAGATTTTCTTAGTATTGGTACAAATATTCTTTCAATATATATAATTTACAATACAATATTACAAAATCTTTTATCTCACTTTAGTTACTTCTTTTTATTTGCATATTTATACTTACATTATAATTATGTCCTTTTATATGTTTGGAAAAATAAAAAAAATTAATATATAAACATATAACGTAAAAGGTGGTGTCCGATCAACTTGATCTAACAAACGAGATTAACTTTCCGTGAAACAATGACATAAGCATGTACAGAGACGAAAGTGATGAAGAGAATTCAAATTTTGACACCCTATACCGGTATCACTCAAGTACTGTCAGCATTTAAAATTGTCAACCAACTGATAAAATGCATTTAATAATGCACATTCATTCAGATTTTGAGATACTATCTTAGTACTAGTGCAACGCGAGTTACTTGTACTAGGATACATACATATGGTACTCGTATTAAAACCTGCAGCGGAATTGCTGATGTCGACATATATATGTATGTATGCAACGGAAATGTTGCTGATATGGCTGATTTGATTAAATTATTTAATACGATGTTTTTTTTAGGGTTATTAAAAGAGAAATTGCGTTTAATTCAAAGATCTAAAAAAGTTTGATACCGCTTGTAAAATTCCCTTAAAGTTCAATATGTTCAACAAACCGTCAGAAATGGAGGAAGATCTAGTTGTTTACGTCTGGAGTTGGTAACCATATTAATGTCGACAGAAGAACGACAGGAGCAATTTACGTTGAATTGTTTAGACAAAACATGCACCAGAATAAAATAAGTTATTGTAATTTCCCTTCCGATAAATACACATTGCGTAAAATTAATATTAGAATTCTGGGCAAAAAATAATCTAAGAGCATAGGCGATATACAGGGTGAGTTTTTTAACTTGTGACATTAAAATTACTTGAAAAATACGCGAGACAAAAGTCAGAAGGGTCTGACGGGGACATAAGATGGTGACCACGAGTTTGACCTTGAACCCCATTTCCAAGATCAAACGAAGGTCACTTCTGATTTTTAATGGGAACCCCTTTTTTTGACAGATTCGTAATCTGCGTGAAAAATTACAATTCTTAAAACTTAAGACATCAAAATTACTCGAAAAGTACGAAATATCGCGAAAAATGTTTCAGACAAAAGTCACAAGGTTCTGAAGGGGACATAAGATGGTGACCTCGAGTTTGACCCCGAGACCCATTTTCAAGGTCAAACGAAGGTCTCTTTTGCTTTTTCAAATGATAATTCCTGATTTGCATTGTTCAGTCATATTCCTCAATGGGGCACACGACTTTGTCTCGAAGGTCTTATTCATTCAGTGCTAGATACCACTGCACTGGCACGCCTAAATCATTAATCGGTTTTCAAAGTTGTTAGGGTGTTAGAAGGTCGAGATTTGTTTTGAGAAAGTCATTATCGCCTCAAGTCAAGTTAAAACTCAAAGAAATTTGGGATAGAGACAAATTGTCTTAAACTTATCTGAGAGTGTATGATGAGCACTCTGCCCTTTTTTTCTACTTGAACGGAACTGTACTTCATTTAGAAGTTCAATATTTGATTTGAGGAACTGATTATTTTTAGTAACGTTTTCTAGATTAATAATGCAGGCTTTTTCAATTCAAGAGAAAATTGAAATGATATTGATTAATGGAGAAAGTGGAAGAAACATCGATGGTGCTGTTGCTCTTTACGCCCAACTTTTCCCAGACCAGATACGATCGCGCTTCCTTTTATCGGGTCATCCAACAATTCACTGGTGAAGGAAGTGTGCAACCAAAGAAAAGGAATGAAATAGCAGTGTTAGCTGCGGATAAAAATCACAAGGTTCTGAAGGGGATATAAGACGGTGACCACGAGTTTGACCTTGAGCCTCATTTTCATGGTGAAACGAAGGTCAAATTTGATTTTTTAATAGGAACCCCTATTTTTTTTTGACAAATTCGTAATATGCGTGAAAAATTACAATTCTTTTACATGAAACACTTTTTTCAAAAATGCGTTCTTTTCCCGTCATAGGGCGCCATAAAACTTAAGACATTAAAATTACTCGGAAAGTACAAAATATCGCGAAAAATGTTTCAGACAAAAGTCACAAGGTTCTAAAGGGGGCATAAGATGTAGACCACGAGTTGGACCTTGAGACCCATTTTCAAGGTCAAGCAAAGGTCACTTTTAATTTTTCAAATGATAATTTCTGATTTTCATTGTCTCAAAGGTCTTCCTCATTCAGTGCTAGATACCACTGCACTGGCACGCCTAAATCATTAATCGGTTTCCAACGTTGTTAGGGTGTGAGAAGGTCGAGATTTGTTTTGAGGAAGTCATTATTGCCTCGAATGAAGTTAGAACTCAAAGAAATTTCAGATAGAGACAAATTGTCCTAAACTTATCTGAGAGTATATGATGTGCACTCTGCCCTTTTTTTCTACTTGAACGGAACTGTACTTCATTTAGAAGTTCGATATTTGTTTTGAGGAATCAGGAATTTCTCAAACGACTGTCTGTAAGATATTACATCGGAATAAATACCATCCCTATCATGTTTTAATGCATTTAGAACTTTCTTGTGAGGATTTTCGCAACCGGGTTTCCTTTTGTCAATGGGCACTTCAGCAAATTGAACGAGACCCCATTTTCTTCGCCAAGGTATTATTCTCTGATGAGTCGACATTCACCAATCACGGTACAGTCAATCAATATAATATGCATTACTGAGCTACCGAAAACCCTTTTTGGTCGCGACAAGATGAACGCCAGCACTTTTGGAATGTTAATGTTTGGGCGGGAATTATTGGGGATAAATTAATAGGTCCATATTTTATTGAAGGCAACTTGAATGACGAAAAGTATGCAAACTTCTTGCGGGACCATCTTCCAGTATTACTAAAAGAACTGCCAATGGAGTTGCGACAAACAGTGTGGTTTCAACATGATGGTTGTCCAGCCCATTATTCCCAAGTAGCCCGGGGCGTATTAAACAATGTTTACCATCAACGATGGATCGGACGAGGGGGTCCGAGGCAATGGCCTGTTAGATCACCTGATTTTACCTCACTTGATTTCTTCTTGTGGGGCTACTTAAAAAGTGAGGCTTACAGAAAAAAGCCAACAGCACGTGAGGACATGAAAAGACGAATAATTGAAGTTTGCCGGAAGGTTACGCCAGAAATACTTCTCAGTTCTGTTGGTTCATTTAGAGCGCGGATAGACAAGTGTATTGAAGTGAATGGTCACATTTTCGAGTATTTGTTGAAATATTCTCAAGAAATAAACGTCGAAATGGGAAGAATACAATGATTCAACCCACTCTAATTAATCACCCCGAAGGAAACAAAATACTGCTACGTCCACGTAGTTGTTTCTGGGCTATGCTAAACGCAGTATGTAAAAACAAGTGACAAGCCTACGAGCAATACGACTGAGCAATGAAAATCAGGAATTATCATTTGAAAAATCAAAAGCGACCTTCGTTTGACCTTGAAGATGGGTCTCAAGGTCAAACTAATTTTCACCATCTTATGTCCTCTTCCTGAACCTTGTGACTTTTGTCTAAAACATTATTCGCGATATTTCGTACTTTTCGAGTAATTTTGACGTCTTAAGTTTTATGGCGCCCTCTGACGGGAAAAGACGCATTTTTGAAAAAAGTGTTTTATGTAAAAGAATTGTAATTTTTCACACAGATCACGAATCTGTCAAAAAATAGTGGTTAACATGAAAAAATCAAAAGTAACCTTCGTTTGACCTTGAAAATGGGTTCAAGGTCAAACTGGTCACCATCTTATGTTCCCTTCAGAACCTTGTGACTTTTGTCTGAAACATTTTTCGCGATATCGCGTATTTTTCGAGTAACTTGGATGTCTTAAGTTAAAAAACTGACCCTGTATAGAAATTTGTTGGATTTTGATTTGTGATGATCTTATACATGTCATCTAAAGCAGATTATTGGCTTTCATCATACTGGACCGAATAAAAATCATCATGTGCTTGTGCTTTTTATAGACTTTAGCAAAGCGTTTGACACCCTGAAATATGAAAAGCTGGTATAAAGTGTTAAGAAATTAAGACTGAGAGGTGTGCTGGCAAACTGGCTCAAAAGCTATCTAACTAAAAAAGTAATCCAAGTCAAGGTATCTGACACATAAAGCAAAAAACAAATATATACGCATATATCGTAAAACACGATATATATACTACGAATTCAACGCTGTATCTGAATGGTGTCATGAAATTTTTCATCACAATGGTAGTTGTCCAGTACTGAGAAGCAGTAATATAATTGAGGTAGTCAAAACCATTAAATATCTTGGTGTTGCCATCGACGAGCATTTTCTGTGGCGTGAGCTTATCAACGTCCTGCGCCTTCAACTTAAGGGCTCTATATTTGCAATGTTGTATCCTAAGCGTTACTCACATATGGAGGTACAAAAGCAAGTGTACTACACGTTGGTAGAGTCTCTCATTCGATACGGAATTCTGGCATGGGGAAACGCAGCAAAGTCCCACCTAGAGAAGATATCTAACTCACAACATCAAATTGTTAAAATAATCAAACCTATCAACTTAAGTTTTAAAGTTTTAGATGTCAAGGCAATTTTCCAGATGACAACACTTCTAAGCTACATGGACGATCAACGGTTTATACAACCCATCAGCCACACACGAAAGATCCGAAGACGAGCACAAGGAATGCCAGAAGTTCCGGCAGCTAACAACTCTTATAGAGATAGAAAATTACAACGTATTGTCTCTTAATTGATAAATTCGCTCACTGTTTTTGAAAGTCACTCTAAATTAAAAAAAGAAAGAAGAGTTAAAAAAATCATTTTTCTGAATCTTATTTTGTAAACTAGAGTCTTACATTAGTATTTTAACAAGACCAAAAGAATTTAAACTTAAAAAAAATTAGAATAATCATTGTCAACTTAAATATTTTCAATTAAGACACTTCAAAACTTTATTTACTTGTATCTAATCGCTGGCAAATAAGCACTCTGCTTTGCAGGTAAAACGTTATAAATAAAATTTTTTTGTGTAAATAAATAAAAAAAAAAAAAATCCAGAACGATTTTTTACGTTCTAAATTTCGAAACTTACAAAAACGACATTCCACTGATTGCCTCAAACTGTGGAATGAATATCCATAAGCTGTCCATGAATACGTGCGAATTAATAACAACATTAATGCTTGGTCGAAGACATACATTGAAAATAAATGTACCGGTCTGGTAATGCTTTTTATTAACATCCAACAAACGAACATATCCATATTGGAGTCAAATGCTCCAATTGTCCGGTAAAACAGGGCTTTGAAGTCATACAACTTCGAAACACTAAACCACGCGGCAGCAGTGTTCGGTTTCAATTATAACTACATAATTATATTCGGTTTGAATTATAACTAATTGCGATTAATTAAGATACTACTAATATCACTAGTATGAACAAAATTGTTTTAATTAAATAAATATAGTGAGTTGAATTTCGTTTATTTTTCTTTGTTTTTTGAGTTAAATTCAGGAAGTTAAAATTCGACAGTGTTCATGGACTGTCACCTATTTTGGTATAAGAGCCAGTGTCAAAGAGGCAAGAACAATTTCTTTTAGATATCAATAAACAAGTATATTCGTAAATTGCGCACGAAGTTGCATATCTTGTCAGCGCTCCAAAGTATCGAAACATCTTCAAAGCCCTATGACGCAGTCTAAATACCTAGGTATAGTAGATGATACGAAGCAGTACACTTCAATATCATTAGATCGTTGATCACCTCAGAGAGCTTTCGCAATTTTTAACGCGGATTGTCGGGAATAGATAGCATGCTTTGGAATATCTAGTTCAATAATCAAGGCAGGCAAATCGAATCTGAGTTCTTTAATCTAGATCAAGTAGTGGTTTTCAAAATAAGCAGAAATACCGCATATCACTCACAAACAAACAGTATAATAGAGAAATGGCACAAGACTCCAAATGTATATATAAATGTATAGCCTGTAGTAAATTGTAAGAAATTGTAGTAGATCACTTAGATGTTAGAATTGAGTACACCCTGTATACCGAACTGTCAAAGAAGGAAAAGAAAAAAGAGTACGAACAAGCGCGGTAGTCCAAATAAGAAAATCTCTTTTTATCCGTTAAATCAAATAAAATAAACTTCATTAAAATTTCAGAAGTGGGATATCCTAATGAATTTAATTCACCACAGTATAATTTCAAGAAAAATTATGGAAAATAACATGCTGAAAACCCAACTATTGGAATCTATGGCACTTACCAATATCGATGTTCCACGTGGAGCGATCGCCGCAGATTTTCGAAAGCTGTTTGCGGAGCACAGGAACGAAATCGAGGCCGCACCCACAAACAACAATCGCATCCAGTGTAGCATGTACACCACTTTCCTCCGTTACTGACATTACCGACGACCGCATGTGCGGAAAATATCACCTCCGCTCCGTTTGCTGCTTTTAGCAGCACTCTGATTGTCCCCGAAGAACCGACTGTTACTGCAGCACCGATCGTCACTTTCACCGCTGAAGCAATTACCAGCGCCACACCGGTTGTTTCTTCCGCCATTCCAATTGCTGCCGAAGCTTTAATCCGAACCAATAATCGGACATCCAACATTGACAATATGCAAACGACAGAAGATGATGGGTTAGAGCTGGAACTTTCCAATCTACGCCGACGCCATGAGATTCTACGACTTTGTCAGGAAACTGAGGTTATGGAGAGAAATGCAGATACTGGCGGCCAAAAAGCAATCATCGTACAACCAAGTCGCAGTGTTCATTTTAATGATATCGAACATGCCATTATAAAGTTTAGTGGAGAGGATCGTACATACAGTGTGTTTGATTTCTTCCGGCATTTAGAGGAGATTTGTCGACAGGTGAATGCTGATGAGTTGCTCAAGTTTTTAGCTCTGCGGAATTCGTTGACAGGTGCTGCAAGGCTGCTGCTTGGCCGAGGTGCTCTAACATATAACGAACTAAAGAAAAGACTTTGGCAGGTCAATAAGTCGTCAGGAGGTATACGAAGCATAACGTCATAGAATAAAAAAAATCCGATGAAAGCGTGCGCCGGTACATTATGGAGATGTAATCAATCGCCTCACAAAGCGACGTTAGTGAATTTGAATTGGTGGCTTTTATACAAGAAGGCTACAGAACCGCATTTCTGATTTCGTACTTTTTGCCGGTGCGAAAATGCTGACAGACCTTAAGGCTGCCGTTAATATATTTGAACAAAGACGGTCGATGAGAGGAGTTCCAGAAGATGTCATCCGTTATACTATACCAAAAACAATTGATGCAAAGCCCGAACCGACGTTGAAGACAAATGAGGACGGAGTTCGATGTTATAATTGTTCCCGTATGGGCCACATGAAAACGAATGCCCATACGAAGAACGACCACGAGGAGTGTGCTTTAATTGCTATCAGTCTGGGCACACTCGGAAGTCATGTAACAAACCGAAGCGAGTGCAGAAATTTAGGTCAACTATAGCTGCGGTCTCCGGAGAAACGAACTGGGAAGAAGATTTAGAGGAGCAGAATGTAGCCGCCATTAGCTGTATTAACTTGGTAAGTGTTGCCTTTAATAATGCTCGAGGGAAGTTTAGCGGAATTACAACTCTTTTGTCTCTTTTTGATACCGGCAGTCCGATTAATTTAATATGAAGATCCGTGGTCTCAGTGCCCGTGCGTGAAGTTAAAAACAAAACCGGATTTTGTGGATTCGAGAAAAATCGAATATGGACCTATGGAGAACTAATTTGCAAAATAACATTTCGAGATCAAACTCATCCGATAACAGTTTTGGTCGTGCCAGATGACACCTCTACTGTTGGGGCGATGTTTTTTATATAAAATTCAATATTCATTTATATTCAATAAGAAAAAAATCAGTCGATGTATTTGCTCTTGATACCGAAAAAATCAATTTAATAAATTCAGACAAAAATAAAGAGATGTGTTTCTGCTTACTCGTTTCGGGCATTTCAGAAAGTATAGCTTTAGCGACCATTGACTCGTCACCGTCTGTATTAGCAGTAGAATCAGGAATACCAAAGTCACTTTTAACTAAACCAAATAAATGTGATGACGACGCAGTATTAAATCCTTTAATTGAAGATTTAAATTTCGATGTTCCTTTTCATTTTCCACCGCGAAGACTATGAATAGCCGAACTTACAGCTGTACAAAAAATTATTGATGAACTTTTTAAAAAAGGGGATAATAAGACCTAGTGAGTCTCCATATGCTTCTCCGATCGTGATGGTTTTAAAAAAAATGGGGAATATAGAGAGTATCGACTAAAGGGTATTAAATAAAAATACTATCCGAGATAATTTCCCTTTGCCCCTAATAGAATTGTGCTTAGAATACTTAGGAAACAAGAGATATTTTTCCACACTAGACTTACGGAATGGAATTTTGTCATGTGGGTGTAGCTGAAGATTCAAAAAAAATATACCTCGTTAGTGACACCTGATGGGCAATTTGAATACAACGCTCCATTAGTATTCCAGCGCTATATTTATTATACTCTGCGAGATTTAATTGAATCAAAAAAAATTATTGTTTAACTCGCTGACATTTCCCTGGCTACGGGTGATTTGAACTCGCATATTGAAATTTTAACCGAAGTTCTAGTAAGATTAGCGAGGCTTGGATTGGAAATAAATTTGAAAAAATGTAAATTTGCTTACCAGACCGTGGATTATTTAAGGTACTCTATGGATAAAGATGGTATACAACCAAACGGAACTCATACATAAGCGCTCTCACGGTACCCTATGCCGACAAATTTTAAGCAGGTTAGGTCATGTCTAACCTTGGGCTTTTCTCATATTTTCGAAAGTTCGTTCCAAACTACTCGAGTATAGCAAACCCCCTACGGTGTTTGCTGAGGAGTGGAGTTAAATTTGATTCGGTGCAGTGTTACTGCAAATAGAAGAAGACGGGAGAGCTGCTTCACCTAAGGAATCACGAATGCATAGCTTCGAACTAAAAACACTGGCCATTATACATGAACTAAATCGGTTTGACAACTACTTAAGGGCAATCATATTTAAAATAGTTACCGATTGTAGTGCACTTGTTCTAACGCTAAGCAAGAAGAATATATATTTCCGAAAATAGCCAGGTGGGCTCTAGAGTTAGAACACTACGACTACAAAATTCAACATCGCCGTGGTGTAGTAATGGGCCACGTCGATCTCACGATGCAGAAATTCCCGAACCCGAAGATCTACAGGCTAACGTTTTAAGACGAATGATCGCCCCATGTTCCGAAAGAGAGAACCTCAACCGAACGAAGACGTGCACACGAACGAGGGTATTCTTACAGAAGTGGTCAACCTAAACGAAGCAAACGACTCCGCTGATATTGGAATCCCGAATGCAGTGCCGTGGAGTGTAGTTACCGTTACCGATAAGCAAGAGTTGTGGTTCCTGATACGAGTCACACAAAATAGAGACGAGGAAATATTTCAAATAAGAGAGCGTCTTGAGGCAGAAGAGGTCTTCGGATACGGGTTACGAGATGGACTAGTTTTCCGAAAGCATAAGCCCAACATCTTGCAATATGTGCCAGCCGAAATGGAGGACAATATTATACGCCTAGTGCATGAGAAGATTTGTCATATGCGTATAGAGAAGACATACGAACAACTAAAGAAAAATTATTGGATTAATAAAATGAAAAGTAAAATTGAAAGATATATAAAGAATAAATGAACATAACTTGTACAACATTCCCAAAACACCTTTTCCTTTTGACACCCTACACATAGACCACTTTGGCACTCTTCCCTCAATAAATGTGTATAGAATGCATGTTGGTTGTCATTGACTCTTTTATCAAATTTTTTAAGCTATATGCAGTAAAGTCAACCAGCACGAAAGAGGTAATCGCATGCTTAGACAAATACTTTACTAATTATAGTAGACATCGACGCTAGTGACCGAGGTTTTTTTTCGAACATCAAATATTTTGTACTTTCGATCCGTTGTACGTTATTCACAACATGGTGGGCAACGTTTTAATGAACAAGTACATACGGCAACTTCTTATAGAAAATCCTAGTTCTTCGTCAGAAATACACGAATTATTCGAATTAAACTCAGCAAAATACATTAATAATATCAACAAAAAAGATTCACTGAGTACCCTATTCAAACCATACATAAGACACCAAGTTCATCACGGAAGATTCACCAAGGATTATATTCAGCAAAATCATCAAGTCAACAGATTACATTTTCTTCTGGAAGAAAAGCGAGTTAAGCATTTGTGTATATTTTTGTTTTTTATTTAATTTCAAACTAAATAAATTATAATTGACATGGAATATAAAGTGTTAGATAGGTTATTGAAAGAAATGAGCGAAGCTTATATAAGCTTCTAAAAAATGGGTCATTACGGCGAACGATTAATTACATAGATAAATGCTTGGTTCTGCTAGAAAATACTATGAACTCGGCAACTAAGCTCACAAAATCTTCGTATGCGTGAAACAAGGTAGATATAAGGTTTTCCAAAATCAATCTTCTAATTTTTAGTGACTTCATATATTAGCTGACTTGATGTCAATTCCACGATCTCTTCATGTCTTTAATAAATAATATTACCAGTCTATCTGAAATACAAAATCATTGATATTTAAAATCGAGTAATTTATGAAGGAAATTACGCGGTCTAATTGATTTTAATTTCCAAATACGATCATAATCGTTTCGTTGTGAACACCCGGCTGAAGTGTTTTTTGCATCAGTCAGTAAGAGATATGGTAAGAGACAGCGAAACCTATTAAAAAACACCGACAGAGGTAGTAAATACCTTAAATAACTTAAAGGTATTTTTTGAGCATTTGGACGTTCTCTTAACTTTCGTGCTTCTGTAAAAAATATGGTAAAGAATCTATAAGGCAACAAGTTAGGTTTCAGAAGTATTTACCGACATTACCGGCTTCTTAGAAACTAGGTTCCGCACTCTTTAAGCCGCTGAACATCAACCGACTCGAACTACCGTAAGTAGTTCTAAGTATTCTTGTCAGATTTGCAACAATAATCAGCATGCAGTTGGTAAAGGCAACCGCTATTTGAAATTCAGCGTAGCCGACCGCTGTAAGCACATAAAAAGATTATGTATTTATTATAATTGTTGAGCATATAGTCGTACTATTAATCATTGACCTAGCTAACGGCAATGTTATCACTGCCAACAAAACTACCATTCGCATCTTTACTCTTCTTCTGAGTCAGCCACCAGACGAAGAAACTTGTCCAATACGCAAAGCTTTACTCAAACACCATCGACTTTTTCGATAGTTTCTGTGCGGAAGCAGTTACATTCCAGCCATCTTAATAAGAAACAATACATTTTAATCAGTTCAATGTCAACGGAACGGATTTAAACACTCAAATTGTACTGGTTACTGCTGTAGTGAAGGTATATTCCTCACCCGGGGAAACATTTTCATATGGATATTGTTGGATTCCGGTTCGGAGGCAAGCTTTATCACTACAGAAGCAGTTCAGCTTTTACATCTTTCACCAAAATCAACCTCCGTCGAAGTTTCTGGATAGGGTTTGTTCAACAACAGCACGTGCACTAGGGTAGTGGATATCAGCATCGGTTCTGATCATTCATTCTTAAGAACATCAACACAAGGCCTTGCTTTCAAATCGCTCTCTGGGCATTTTCTGACTTGGATTACGACCTAAGGGGATTGGTATTGGCGGATCCGAAATTTCACTTGTCTGCTAAGGTAGACTTGATTTAAGGTAAGGATATTTAAGCCAAAGTTTTGCTACCAAATAAAGATGTTAAGACAGGTTGGAAACTATTCGGAGAGCTCTGTTAGACTTAAACCACGTTAAAGCTTTTCAGTGCCAAGCTAACCATTAATGAGTGCAGACGCTCAAGTGCACTCGTTCCTAGCGCGAAAAAAATACCGTGGCAACAAAAAAAAAAAATAATAATAATAATTAAAATGAAAATAACCGCGCGCGGGTTATTTAAAGTGTGTTAAAAAGAAATATTTTTGTGCATACGTCCACGTCTGTGAATACAGACCAGCTGTTTTGGCTTTTCTGGCTTTTCTCCAGGGCGCGGGCGGGTGGTGTGGTAGTTTGAAACTAAGGTGTATTAGGTTTCGATATCTTTTTCCCAGAGGTGGTTGTCAAACTGAAGCCAGTGCATCTTTAACCATTGGGTCTTAACACGTGCTAGTTGTTAGTTCGTTACATAAAGCCCGGCAAGCAATCACTCCAACATCAGTATTATGCCTTCATCAGTATTATGTCAGTCATACCGCCAACGCCCTGGATTTGTTTTTAACTTCTCACCCTGATTAATATAAGGTGAATGACCTGTCCCCTCTAGACTCGTCGGACCATTCTGTCATGTCAGCTCACACAGTTAGAAAAAATATTTCTAAAAGAACCATATGACAATACGAGAAAGGCAGTTGACTTAACATCCTCTTAAGGAACCTTAACTGGTCGTTATGTTTCCTCGATAACGACGTGGATGCCGCTGCTGATATGATCACAGACACCATTCTCCTTGCAATGAGATCCGTTATCCCTCATCGGATGAAGAGAATCAAACCAAAAGAAAGGGCATGGTATGACTCTAGCTGTAAAGAGGCTGTCAGAGTTAGAGAAATGTTTTTCGGTCCTACAAGACCAACCCGAGAGAAGAAAACCGGAAACGAGCCAGGAATGACGGCAACGCCTTTCTTAAGCGTGTGAAATTTCAATACGATCGAAAACTGAGGCAAATAATATTACAATGTCCTAAAGTTAGTAAAAATTGTTGGTTGTTCATTAAAAATATCTATATCTATTTATCTATATCTATCTATATATTCACCGAAAAGTGAAACCAGAGCATACATCAATCTGGCGAAAGCAAGATAGTTGCACGTGATATATCTAAAGAACTTGATAAAGTTTGGCATCGGACTCTTTTGTCGAAAACGCGTGCTTTTGGGATCGATGACTCTCTTCTTCAACTGATAATAAATTACCTTTCGGACGTTCAATTCCAGTTGTCTTGGACGGTTTCAAGTCTGATATTCACAAAATAAATGCTGGTGTGCCCCAGGGTTCCGTTCTGTCTCCGACACTCTTTTTAATTTTCATTAATGATCTCTTATCTGCTACTTGTAATCCAAGTACTGGCGACAGTACTCTCTGCTTTTCATAGTCGTTCCCTGACTCATGTCCCTGCTCTTCGGCTGTGGAACGGGAACGGCAGCGTATACTTAGCTCATTAAATTCTGATATTAACAGCATAACTAATTGGGGAACCACCAACAGATTAGAATTTGATGCTTACAAAATACAATGCTTTCTGCTGTGGTTAAAGCGAAATTTAAACACATAACCATTGTCCATGAATACCAATTTCATCTTCGATACCGAAAAACTTTCCATTCTTGGTATTTGTATCAATGACAACTTCCGTTGGAATTACCACATATTCGGTGTCATCAAAAGTGCTACGAGATGTCTAGGATTTCTCAAGCGATCTAGGAAATACCTTACTTACTCTGATCTGGCCTCAATATATAACTCATTTATCCTCCATAGAAATTGCCAGTAGCATTCGGCCCCTTCAAACTTTTAACCGTAACAACCGTCTCGCTATGAATGCTCATCAGTATAACTTCAAGCCCACTTTCGAACGTACTCTAAAATAGCGTGATTCGTTCCTAAGCCGCACAACTCGCTTATGGAATGCCTTGCCTAGTTCTTTATTTCCTAATCATTATAGCATTCCAACATTTAAAACTAACGTTCATCAACACCTCTCTTTCCATCCTCCCTGATATTCCTTCACCCGCGCAGTGTGCAAGCATATTAATAGTACTACAATTTATAAAAACAAGCAAATTATATAAAAACAAAGTCTATGCACATGTTTTTTATTGCATTGTGACACAGCTTCGCAGATTCTGGGAGCTAGACGAGGTTCCGTTCCAGTCATAGGAGAAACCTCGAGTTAACACAATCCAACGTTTATCCGGCGGTCACTTTGAGAGCGGTTTTCGTTCAAAGGGAACATACACCCTAATTTAGATAGATCAAAAGAAGCGCATAAACGCGTTATGATTCTGGAAAAAAAATTAACTGCAAATCAGAATCTGAACAAATTCAGAACACTGAATGCATTGAATACAAGAAATTGAAGAAAGTGTGACTGATAGACCGTGCCATTATTTTCTTCTCATCATGCGGTCATCAAAGAAGGAAGCGCGACGACGAAACTCAGAGTTGTATTCGATTCCTCACTTAAAACATCGCATGGAATGTCGTTAAATGGTCAAATGATGGTGGAACCCGCGCTTCAGAAAAACATACGTAGCATTTTATTTACTTAAAAGGAGACTATATCGGTACATATGCACTGAGGATTTAGTGAAAATGTACCGCCAAATTCGGATTACAGCGCAATAGAGAGACTAGCAGTTGATATTGTGGCAAAGACAAGCATCCGACGTATTAAAATCTTACCGACTTAAAAAGTGGGTGGCAACCAATGAGGAGCTGCTCGATAACGTACTCTTTCACGAGCAGAGACATCATTCTTTCTACCCATGGATCGAATTTAATTGTATACCTTCCCTGAAATCGGTATATTCTCTTTTCTTATCCCATTCCGAAATACCAGCAGCCAACAAAGCTGTTAAATTTATCCATCATAGCTTGTTTAATCCCATTGTTAGTGCACAAATGCGCTTTTATTTTATTTTATTGGGTATGTAATCTAATTCGTGCGGTTGTTTTTTCCAAAATTTGAACGTTTATTTAAGAAAAACATGTACAATAGTATTGTTCAAAATATTTCCCATCTGCAGCTATGACTTTTTCCCATCTTTCTGGCAATTTGTGGATCCCATCCCAAAAGAACTGTGCCGGCTTGGCAGCCAAGAATGAATCAAGTTAATTTTTGATATTCTGCTCTGATGTGAACCGTATTTCAGTGAGGGCGTTCTGCATCAACCGGAACAAATGGTAGTCAGTAGGAGCAAGGTCTGGGCTATAAGGCATGTGGGGTAAGACTTCCCATCCACTGTTTTCCAAATAGTTCTTAACCGGAATAGCAACGTGGGGCCGAGCGTTGTCATGATGGAAAATTATTGCCTCGGGTTTCACCCGATCCTACCAAATACAGAGCATTACCTTCGCGCCAGGCTGATTGGCCGGGTTTCACATACGATTTTTTGCGCTTGGGGTTGTCATAATGGATCCATTTTTTACCACCAGTAACAATCCGATGCAAAAATGACTTCCTTTTGTGGCGTTCCAGCAGCATTTCGGACATGCAAAACCGCCTTTCGACGTCTCTCGGCTTGAGTTCATGTGGAACAAAATTTCCTTGCTTTTGAATATATCCAGCTGCTTTTAAATGTTTTAAAATTGCTGCTTGAGTGACACCCAAAGATTTTGCGAGCTCTTCTTGTGTTTGGCAACAATCTTTATAGAGTAATGCTTCCAGTTCTTCATTTTAAAATTTTTTTGGCTGCCCAGGACGTCAAAATCACCACTTTTAAATGGTGCAAACCACTTTTGACACGTTCGCTCAGCTAGTTCCACCAAAATACGAAGACTTTCGGTAGCAGTTTTCTTCATATTAAAGTAATGGAGAAGAACTCCCCGCAAAAACACTTTTTCAGGCACAAAGTTCGACATATTTGAGTGAAAAAAAAAATTTGTTGTTTACGCTTCAAATGAATGACATATTATGAAATGACGTACAATGACAGTTGCTTTCCAACGAATGTTCCAATGGAATAATTACAATGGAATAATACAAGTTACGCCATCTCACAGAAAAGTGAATTTGATTGAATTGGCATCAGAAATAATTTTGTTTAGCTGGCAACTCTTTTTAATTGTCAAATTTGAAGTTTTGTTTTTGTTATGTCTTTGAGCAAAAAGGACCGCAAAAAGACGAAAATCCCGTCGGCGTCAACTCTGACATGAAGGCATAACACTGATGTAGGAGTGGTTGATGGCTGGGGTAAATGTAACGAACTTAAAAGTAGCACGTACTAAGACCCACTGGTTGAGGATGCACTGGCTCTAGTTTGACAACCACCTTTGGGAAAAATATCGAAACCTAATACACCTGAGTTTCAAACTACACCACCCGCCCGCGCCCTGGTGAAAAGCGTATTCATATCCCCTCGGTGCGCGCGCGGAATTATAAAAAAGAAAAAGATGGAGCAAATTTTAAGTTCGTTGAGTGCAATGAGATTTTCAATTTTCAATGGAAGCTTTAAACTTCCACTATCAACAACTAACTTGATGCGCTTCACTTTGTTAGTTGAAGACAATGACAATGGAGATAGCCACAGTCAAGATAGCTCAGAAGATAATGCTTCAGTAGCTAGTGATAATGGAACAACAACACCATTATTTTAAGTTCGTTGAGTGCAATGAGATTTTCAATTTTCAATGGAAGCTTTAAACTTCCACTATCAACAACTAACTTGATGCGCTTCACTTTGTTAGTTGAAGACAATGACAATGGAGATAGCCACAGTCAAGATAGCTCAGAAGATAATGCTTCAGTAGCTAGTGATAATGGAACAACAACACCACCTCAGATACCGCCAAATGTGAAAATTTATGATCTGCCAATATTTTCCGGCAACGTTTGGCTACTCTTCAAAGCAAATTTTAAAGAATCAACTGCAACTTTTAAATACACCAAAATGCAAAATCTATTGAGATTACAAAAATACGTGCAATTTGGAAAAGCACGTAAAGCAGTGGTGTCGATGTTGATACATCCGAATAGTGTTCCATGTATTATTGGAGAGCTGGAGTTCAGATTTGGAAGACCCGAGCTATTGGTGAAGGCGCAGCTGCAACAGGTTCAACAAATTGCACCGATTTCGGAAGGGAAGTGTGGTCAGATAGTGGCTTTTGCCAAGAATGTACGTAATGTTGTTGCTTTCTTTAATTCTTTTAATGCTAAACATTAATCCAAATCCAAATCCCCGAGCATTTGGTATTGAAGTTGCCTTCCACTAAACAACTAGATTGGACTCGTTTGGCGGCCGAAATTGAATTCAATTGAAAATTGAAACCGCCACACCGCTGCATGTCCATGAGAAGGAGCAGAAAAAAGAAACCCATTAACAACCCTGATAGTACGGCATTACCATAAGAAAAATCATCACCAACATTTTGTACTTACCATCAATGAGATACGACAAAAGTTCTGGTTGCCTAATGCTAGAAAAACCTTCACTTCGATTTTTCACCGATGCAACAAATGCCTCATAGCTAAAGCTAAACTAACACCGCCTCTTATGGGGGGCCTTCCGTCAGATCGAGTGACGCAATATAGGAGTGTATCCTTTTGGGCATCTACGAGTAGCCATTGGAAGACGTCAAGAAAAAAGATGGTCCGTAATATTCACATGTCTCACAGACATATCGAACTTGCTGAAAATTTGTCTACAAACGCCTTTATATTATGCCTACGAAACTTCATTAACAGACTTGATACCCCCATAAGCGATAACGGAACGAACTTCATTGGTGCCCAAAAAGAGTTCCATCAAATTCAATATGTCGACTGGATATTCAATTGTCCAGAAAATGCCAGCTCTGTAGGTTGTTGGGAACGTCTCATTCGTATTGTGAAGCGATTTTTGTATGAATCTCTTAAGTCTGAAGCTCCTTATTTGGAAACTCTGCGCTCTAATTGAATCTGAAAATATAATAAATTCCCGGCCTCTGACTGAAATTCCTATTAATTCTAAGGATGATGGACCTATCACGCCGAATCACTATTTAATTGGAGGTGTCAACTCAACAACACCTCATCCAAAAGTAACAACGTGCCTTAGAAATCAATGGTTCATGAGCAAAAGTTTTAAATTTCGTTTTTGGAAAAAATGTAACACGCAATATCTTCCACAATTATTGATTCGTCCTAAATGGCATTAAGATCCTGAGTCAGTATAGTTGGATGATCTAATTTTAATCTCTGACCCAAGTCTTCCAAGATCCCAATGGCGCAAAGACCGAATAATCAAGTTATTTCCTGCCAAAGATAATCACATAAGATTTGCCGAAGTACATACATCATCAGAAAATTTTCGCAAATTCAATTCACGGTAGTGGATAGTTAGTGCATAAATGCACTTGTATTCTATTTTATATTACCTGTTATTTTTATTGAATTATTTGTAAATTTAATATCATTAATTTTTGTTATTGATAATTTGCGAAAAGTGAATTTGATTGAATTTGCATCACATATATGTAATTTTATTTAGCTGGCAACTCTTTTCATTTGTCAAATTTGAAATTTTGTTTTTGTTTGGTCTTTGAGAAAAAAGACGCGCAAAAAGTCAACCAACACAATAATTTAAAAATTCGTAACATTTAAAAACCTTTGTAAATATACATTTAAAACGGAGGTTTAGCTTTTACATTTACTTCTATGTAAATGATGCAATAATTTTGATCGGATTTTGGATAAACAGTCGTCGGATAACCAAATCGATAACGATCTCTTACACAGTGGGATAACATTTCAGGATGATCTCCAGGCAATCAATAAAATACAGCTTTCTCGTTGAGTACGCACAGTTGGTGAGAGGAATCGCTCTTAACTGTACGGGTTTTGCGTTACCTTTAAAAGGAAAACGAAAATGTCAAATTTCACATGTGCATTCTCATGTCAAAGTCAAATATCCTACCAATAAACGCAACCACTCTGCCCTGCTTGGAGTTATGCAGAGGCGTTACACTTGACAAAATTTTAAATCACAGAATTAGAACAGAATATTGAGTGAAATATTATACCCATTTCTTATGAACAGGTTCCACTATTAATTTGCATGTATGCTGTATCCGCGAATATATTTCGATGTGGGAGACTTTTGTGCAAAAACACATTCCTACCCATCAAAAGCCTAGATTTAGTTTTCTGTAGAACACTACCATGGACCTTGGTGAAATCAACACACTAGTGGGAATGATCGCCGTTTTTGGTCAATTCATGGGATTTTTAGCTGTCAGGAGAACTATCGTCATCACTGATGAGTGGAAAAAGAAGTCAACATTTGTCGTACATAAGTCTGCAAAAATAATTTCAATAATACGGGTGTGCACAATAACAGTGTACTCCATTCGTTTTGCGACCGATATCCGAAAAAAAGTCAGAACGAGCCTGTGAAAGTTTGGAACCCCAAGACTAATTTTCTCGTTCGATGGTTGAACACAAAATATTTCCCCGAGGAATAACACCCTTGCTGGACAAGGAAGGCATAGGAGAGTCGTCATCAGATTAAAACATTCAGATCCTACCTTGGGAAAATGACATCTGATCATACTGAAATCTCGACATCTTGTTAGGAAGTTGATTATTCGAGAACCTTACCCTGCAACTCTTCATGGTGGGATACAACTAATATGGGGATCTGCGAAATAAATTATGGATATTCTTAAGAGAGCGATTAATAAGGGAATACACGAGTGTATTACCTGCTTCGAATTCCGCTACTTATCAACAGATGGGGGATTTATCCTCGCAAGGAGTGCGTGTGTCAAAGCGCAAAGGAGTGGATAACGTGGAACCAATCGAGATTTTGATATAGAAAGATCAGGTAGCTAAGTGCCTAAAATGATATCTAGCGGCCTTCGTATAGTTATCTACAACAATTGTGTTATTGAAAACCCACACAAAATTCACAACTCAAGCATTACTGGCTGCACCACGAGGTGTGCAACAGTGAAAAGACTGTGGCATGAACTTTATCAGGGCTGATACGGAGTCATGTTAGCAAACCAAGGAATACAGTGGAAATTTATTCCACCAATTTCACCCCACTTTTGAGGCTCACGGGAAACTGATGTGAAGAGTATAATATAAGCATCTTATTCTTCTTTTCCCTCAGCTTCCTTCTTTGGAGCTGGCTTCTTTTCTTGCTGTTTCTTCTCGTCCTTCTTCTTATCGGTCTTAGCAGAGCCAGCACCAGCACCAGTTTTTCCCCAGAATTCGGCGTATATAAAATAAGTTGTTGAGATCGAGGCCGTAACGTATGAGTAGCTTATCATACATCTAACCCATATAGAAGTGTGCACTAAACCGAGACTTTTATGCCTTCTGTTCGAAGACCAAGATGACCTCAGAGTTCAAACTCCAGCTCATTTTTTCATCGTCCAATACCTATTTATAGTTCCTGAACTAGACCATCCGCCAAAATAAAACAAACAAATTTTAACGACCTATGGAACGCAATCAAAATGCGTATGCATACATTTTGGAAAGATTATAATGAAGAATATCTCACCCGGCTACAACAAAGGCCAAAATGGCTTTAACCACAGCCGCAATTTAATATAGAAGATTTAGTCTTGCTTAACGATGAAATATTACCACCTGCTGGATGGAGTCTTCGAAGGATCATTGAACCACACCCAGGTACAGATGGTATCATCAGAGTTGTAAGATTCAAAACGCAACATAGCGAGTTTCATACGTTTCACTCAGGGACTAGGTACTAATCATACACAAAAAAAACCACTATACATATGATCTGTGTCTCGTCGGCATTTAGTTGGTGGTGTAGATCCAGATATAACATTCCTTGTTAGAACCGATCTGTGCCAGTCAGCACCCCATAAGGGTCTGTGTCAACCGTCGCATGGCCTCACTGCTTGCTAGAAAACCATGAGATCCCGAGGTTACTACACATCTGGGTAATGGTTTCGACTTTGAGTGGAGACCTAACAATACTGAATACAATTAAACAACATAGAACAAACAGTAGTAGGGAACCACCGAGTCATCTGTTTTCCACCAACGGATGAGAGATGCCATCAAATCCACCAAAGCGAACTAGAAAATGTCTGATATTGAGATGCACGACGACAGAGCCAAGGAAGTCATTCGACAAAATAATGCGTCACAGACATTCATATATTTACTACCAATATTTGATTTAATTATCCTTGTTCTTTTATCATTATTTTGCATATAAACATAAGTTATTATAATAATGCACATATTCATAACTTATTAAATCTTCATGTGATTCTACTGCTTTTCTTTTCCTTCAAGGTTAGTCATTCCCATAAACCTTTAGTTTTAATATACCTTCAACCTTTATAATAATATCATCAATACTAACCGTAACTTCAGAATTATTAAATTACGCCCAGTATACGGTGCTTTCCGTGTGTCAATGCGGAGAGAAAGGAAAGACTTTTATTTAAAGACATTATACTCGTAATATATTTTATTTAATTGTTTATAGCTAAGGGCCAGCTGTGTAACCAAAGGCTGCGACCTTTACTATTTCGGTGTTTGTGCTTATACAATAAGGCCTGCTGTGTAACTAAAGGCTGCGACCTTTACCGTTAGGAATACTTCTCTATCTCTGATTTTGTCCTTCCCAGCCAATGCTTTTTATACTAAATTTGTAAATAATTCTGCTTGCATACTTACGCAATAGCATCAGTATAAAATAATTCCCAAAATGCATTTTTCATTCATTGATTTAGATTTCCGGTTCGATCATCCTAAGTGTTTTGGTATCCAAGAAGAATAGAGGAACAAGGATGTGTTGCGATCTTCGAAGACGCAAAAACGGTGAAAGATCATTTTCCCCTCCCATTGATAGACGACGTTGTAGAGGAATTACAAAGTGCATTCGTTTTAACTACGCTGGATTTAGTGAACGGTTTTTTTCATGTGCCAGTAGAACCAGAGTCCAGAAAGTACACATCTTGTATTATGTTCCTTATGTATTGTGTAATTCGCCAGATGTGTTCGCGAAGTTCATCATAACCGTACTGAAACCACTTGTCAACGAAGGCATAGTTCAAGTTTACGTAGATGACGTAATTATACGAGCTAGTGATTATGATGAAGTAGGTGTATGATTGGAACGTGTACTGGCAGTAATGAGCAAAAATGGACTTAGGGTGAATTAGAGTAAGTGCAGGTTCTTGAGGCGACAAATTGATTTTTTGGGGTATGTAATCGAGAAGGGAACCATCCGACCATCCGAAGAGAACACAAAGGCAATAGAGTATTATCCGATACCAAAGGAAAAGAAGTAGCTGCAACGATTTCTCGGACTAACCTCATACTTTCAGAGATTTGTGGAGGGATATGCTGCTAGAGCGAAGCCTCTTAGTGATCTACTTCGGAAAGACGCTGTGCTTAAGATGAGATGTGAACAACAACAAGCATTCCAGTGGTTGAAGAATGCCTTAACTAAACCACTTATTCTGAAATTATTTGATCCAAAAATTATAACCGAAATTCATACAGACGCCAGTAAATGGGGATACGAAGCTGTGATTTTGCAAAACGAAGACAAAGATCAAAAATTTTATCCAGAGCAATACATGTGTTCAGAAAAACATCACCAGCTGAAGAAAGGTATATCTCATACGAATTGGAGGTATTAGCTGTAATCCAAGCGCTTAAAAAGTGGTAAGTGTACGTATTAGGTGTAAAGGTAAAAATCGTAACGGACTGTAATGCTTTCGCTCGGATCATGCAAAGGAAAGATGAACCGCCTACAGGAGTTCGATTATGTAATAGAACATCGGTCAACCTCAAAGATGAAATACGTAGATGCCTTGAGTATAAGTTGTATTTTCGGAGATACGACTCTTCACAAAATAAAGAAGGTGCAGATTGAGGATGAATATAAAAAGGCAATAATACAAGTACTCGAGAAGGATGCATACGGACTTAAAGATTATTTCTTTAAAGCAGGTACAAAAACCCAGCAAGAGATCTTTTAGTGGTGCCATTGGAAATGGAAGATGATGTATAGTAATACGCTCGATACACAGGAATGATCATTTCACAGCAAAGAAAGTAGAAGATACTTTGGGACAAACGTACTATATTCGAAATGTGAAGCCAAAAGTTGGAAAGGTAGTATGGAATTGCGTAGAGTGTATTATGGCTGAACGAAAAGCTGGAAAGCAAGAAGGATTTCTGTTACCCATCGACAAATCAGATATACCTCTGCAAACCTATCATATTGACCACAGAGGCCCCATGAAAGTTACAAAGAAATTGTATTATCACATACTAATAGTGATAAACAGTTTTACTAAGTTTGTTTGGTTGTATCCCACCAAGAGTACAACTAGTCAAGAAGTGATTGCGAAACTTACAAAACAAGCAGCAATATTCGGCAGCCCAATTCGTTTAATTTGAGATCGAGGAACGGTGTTCACCGCAAATGCTTTTGAGGAGAATACTGCAAGACGCAAAGTATTACACATTTGTTGATCACAACAGGCGTACCAAAGGGCAATGGACAAGTGGAACGAGTCAATAAAACGCGCATACCATTGCTAACAAAGATGACGTTAGAGGACCCAAAGTGTCGGTACAAGCATGTATACAAAGCTCAGCAGATTCACGAAACAAGCACTATTCAAGCTCATGACTGATATTGAAATGCACATGAATGCACTACCAGAGATAAATGAACTGCTCGAACAAGAAGTTGAACAAGAGTTCGAGGAAGAGCGCCAGAAATTAAGAGACGAAGCTTCAAATTCAAGAGGAAAATCGGCGTACATATAACACCATGCGAAAAGCAGCAATAGAATATCGCATCAACGATCTAGTAGCTGTCAAAAGGACTCCGTTTGGTGCAGGCCTTAGACTTAAACCGAAATATTTATGACCCTAAATGTAACGAAAGTCAATCCCAATAGTCATAACGAAGTTGAGAAAGTTGGATACCATGAAGGTCCACGGTGTACTACTACCGCTGCTGACGGGATGAAGGCCTGGACTAAGGAAATGTAGGATGCAAATAGACCACAGGATTGTACGAACGCACCCTTGCCATTAATCATAGACGAACAAACGAAAGAACGAACAAAAAGGACGAAAGATAAGAGAACGACTAGGATAACGAAGTACAGAGGGCACTTAGGGAGACGCAACCAAGCTGTCGAGTTATAAATGTGAAGAAACGATTTTCTTGTGTTTTATATTTTAAAATTCAAAATTCATACTCAATAAAATTTAATTCTTTTAAATTCTTGTTGTGTTTTTTTATTATTAAACCATTATTATTATATTATTGAACCATGGTTCAAGGGACGAAAATAACCATCTTTGTTGCTGATGCACTTGTATCCATACGGTAGTTAAATTTGCTTGTTTGATGATACAAGACTTGTGAAGATTGAGATTTATATTCTTGGAAGGGTTGAAGGTTGTTATTGAGGATTTTGTTTTCCTTTTCCTTTTTTTTCCCTTCGTGCCCTTAGTTCTCAAAGTTATCTGAAACTTTTGGCTGCTGTGTGAAACTGCTGGGGACGCTGGCTGGATATCCATAAACCATTCATAAGGCGTGTAGCCAGTACTTGAATGCGGAGTTGTGGTAAATACAAACGTTGCGTAAAGAGTCCATGTATCCCATGTAAGAGGATCTTGATTGACGTAGTGCCGTAGATACTCAATTAGCGTCCTGTGACTGCGTTCGAGCGCACCGTAACTCTGAGTATGATATGGTGTAGTGTTAAGTTTCTTGATTTTCATCAGTGAACACATTTCCATAAAAATTTTGATTAGAAAATTAGCACTTTTCGTCGTATTTGACACATGGGCTGAAAAGTCAGTGCCGTTTTATAGTAAAACACAAAATTTTTGCAAAATTCAACTTTATTTATCAATATAAATAAAGGTCTGCGAACAGGAAATAGTCGCTGGGGGCCAAATCTGGAGAATACGGTGGGTGGGGAAGCAATTCATAGCCGAATTCATTCAATTTTGCCATCGTTTTCATCGGCTTGTGACACGGTGCATTTTCTTGATGAAACAACACTTTCTTTTTCTTAAAATGCGGTTTCGTTTCTGCGATTTCGCCCTTCAAACGCTCCAACAACGCAATATAATAGTCGCTGTTGATAGTCTTCCCCTTTTGGAGATAGTCGATGATAGTCGTCGCCTTCTCGCCACTCAGCTGACTGCCGACTTGACTCTGGTGTGAAGTGTTGGAGCCAAGTTTCATCCATTGTCACATACCGACGCAAAAAATTCGGCTTTATTGCCGTTGAGCAGCTTTACAAATTCCTCTGAATCATTGTTGTGGTTTTTGGTCGACTGTGAGCAAACGCGGCATCCACATTCAACAGAGCTTTCGCATATCCAAATATTCGCGTATGATAACAATACGCTCTTTTGATATCTTCAGAGCTTCAGCTATCTCGATTAACTTCACTTTACGGCCATTCGTAATTATTTTGTGAACTTTTTTGATGTTTTCATCTGAAACAGCCTCTTTTGGACGTCCACTGCGTGCATCATCTTCGGTGCTTGTATGACCACTTTTAGATTTTTCAATCCACTTGCGAATAGTTCGTTCGGCTGGTGCAGAGTCTGGGTAACACTTATCAAGCCATTTCTTTGCATCGCCTGCATTTTTTCCCATCAAAAAGCAATGATAAATCAACACACGAAATTGCTTTGAATCCATTTTTTTTTCACAATAACAAAAAATGCTTCACTCACAACGCTATATCTCGATAACTATTCGTCCGACAGCTGTCAAAATTTACACACGTATCTTTTGAACGTTGGTACTAAAAAATAGTAGCTACATCCTGTATAATCTGAAAATTAAATGATAAATATTCTAGCAAATGCCCTAAACTCTTTCTAGAAATATTTGAAAATTAATAAAAACATAAAATATTTTACAATATGTAGCTTAAAATAAGAGGAAATAAAATACACAAATTTGGTTTGAAAAGGACATATTCAAACCACTATTTAACAGCTTATTCCATAAGCCAGTTGTATGACTTAGGAAAGAATAACGATATTTTAGAGTACGTCCGAAAATGGGTTCGAGGGTATACTAATGAGCATTCATAGCGAGACGGGTGTTACGGTTGAAAGTTTGAATGGGCAGAATGCTACTGGCGATTTCAATGGAGCAGTGGTGGTGGAAATAGCGATAAAACAAAGTGAGACAGGAGACGTTAAGTCGATGTTCGATTGTGTCAATTTAATGACTGATGTTGGTATCACCAATGAGTTTTATCGCACGGTTTTGAATCCTATCTAGCATGTGCAGAGATATTTTAGTCGTACCTGACCAGATGTGGGCATTGTACTCCAATTTTGGACGGATGAATGCCTTATATATATATTGTAAATTGTGGCCACGTCAGAGGGGGTAAAATATATCTTGCATCGCTTGAGAAATCCCAGACATCTCGTAGCACTTTTGATGACACCGAATATGTGGTAATTCCAACGGAAGTAGTCATTGATACAAATACCGAGAATGGAAAGTTTTTCGGTGTCGAAAATGAAAGTGGCATTCATGGACAATGGTTATGTGTTTAAATTTCGCTTTAACCACGGCAGAAAGCATTGTGATTTGTAAGCATTAAATTCTAATCCGTTGGTGGTTCCCCAATTAGGTATGCTGTTAATATCAGAATTTAATGAGCTAAGCATACGCTGCCTCTCCCGTTCCACAGCCGAAGAGCAGGGAACGAATACGAAAAGCAGAGAGTATTATCGCCAGCAAAGGAATATATTGGATTAGAAGTAGCAGACAAGAGATCATTAATGAAAATTAAAAAAAAAATTGTCGGAGACAGAATGGAACCCTGGGGCACACAGGCATTTATTTTATAAATATCAGACTTGAAACCGTCCAATATAACTTGAATTTAACGTTCCGAAAATTAATTTGTAGTCCATTGAAGAAGAGAGTCATCGATCCCAAAAGCACACATTTTTGACAAAAGAGCCTGATGCCAAACTCTGTCAAATGCCTTAGAAATATCGAGTGCAAGTATCTTGCTTTCGCCAGATTGATGTATGCTCTGGTTTCACTTTTCGGTGAGACATGCCATCAAGTCACCAGTGGACCTATTGCTGGGAAAACCATATTGCCGGTCATTGAGAAGTTTTCGTGTTTCGAGATATTTCATGAGCTGACGGTTTATCAGCGTTTCCATGACCTTTGAAAGAAAGGACGTAAGTGCAATGGGTCTGTAGGAGGAGAGAGATGAAGATTCGCCTAAGCAGTAGGATTGGTGAAAAAGCTTACGCTGTGGTTTTGCCAGTGTGGAAGAAAACCTATTCAGAAGAAGGGGCGATATGCCATCTGGACCAGCAGATTTATGCATGTTAAGATCTTTGAGTACTCTTGCTACTACACGAGTGCGAAAGTGGATTCGTCCCGATGTAGATTCGACGCAAACAAGTGTAGGCGGGGACAAAGCACAATCTGGGACTGTTGAGCTAGCCGCAAAGTATGCAGCAAGTAGATTGGCCTTGTCCAAAGAGCTGACAGCTGGAATGTCATTGTAAATGAACGTTGGGATGGAGGATGAGGCAGAATTCCTAATGTTTTTGACAATTGACCAACAATTTTTACTGCCTTTGGGACATTGCAATATTTTTTGCCTCAGTTTTTGGTCGTATTGGAATTTCACACGCTTGAGAAAGGCGTTGCAGTAATTTCTGGCTCGTTAAAACTTTTTTCGGTTTCTCTCTGTCGCGTTGGTCTTGTAGGACCGAAAAAACAATACTCTAATCCTGACCGCTTCTTTACAGCTCGAGTCATACCATGCCTTTTCTTTTGGTTTGATACTTTTCAACCGATGAGGGATAAAGCATCTCATTCCAAAGAGAATAGTTTCTGTGATCATATCAGCAGCGGCATCCACGTCGTTATCAAGGAAACATAACGACCAGTTAAGATTCCTAAAGAAGTTATTAAGTCCGCTTGAATTGGCTTTCTCGTATTGCCATACGGTTCTTTTAGGTATCTTTTCTCTAACTGTGTGGTGATTGTACGAGAATTAAGTAGATATGACACAATGACCCGACGAGCCTAGAGGGGCCTGACAATACTTGTCAGGGTGAGAAGTTAAAAACAAGTCCATGGTGTTGGCGGTATGACTATCAACGTCTGGTATTATTGCGGGCTCATTCACAAGCTGGGTTAAATTATTTTCCGCAGCGAAGATCTCAACATAACATCCTTCGGGTGTGTCGGTTCAGAATGTCGAAGCCAACCAGAATTGCGTATATTGAAATCGCCCGTAATCGCGATTTCAGTATGAGGATACAGGGATAAAATTCTTTGAATGGAGTCAGACAGTGCATCAAACTACTGAAAGGTCAAGTTGCTTTCCAGTTTGGTTCTTCTGTTAATAAAGCAGTAGTGGATAATTTGCTTACGGAAATGGAATTTTAACCACATGAAATTGAATTCCGGATTGGAACAGGGACTACTTTGTGGTGGGATTTGGTAAGCTACATCACTACGCACATAAATGGCGAGACCGCGATGGGGAAAGAATAGTGGCACTAGTTCGTAGTCAGGTATCTTCAGATCAGAGTAATCTCAGAGGTGTAGGTGGAGATCTACCTGTGTTTCACTAAGTGCCAAAACGGCTGGTCGGTACTTACAAACGTGGACGTACGCAGAAAAGTGATTACTTTTTAGCCCGCGTATATTGGCTACGTCCACCCTGTACTCCCTAGTCATAATAACAAACAAGTACAGCAAAAGCAAATACCGGCGATACTAACCAAGGCTGCGAAGTGAAAATTATGGCGATGGCTTACCGAATCAAAATGCTGTAGATGTCATGCCCTTACAACCATATGAATCAGTGCACCAACAAAATGTTTTCACACAACCCGCTATCCATCGGTTGTTACATACACTTAGTCACTGCCCGTACCGTATGATAATTACAGTAACGGCAGTGACCGAGTGCAAGCATCAGTACTAAGACCAGGAGCGGTAGAGGTGGGATACGTGCACTGTGTGATATTTTTGTTTTTTTTTTTTTTTAATTGCACTGCACTGTTTATTTTTTTGCACACACGCGCGGTGGGTTTGGTTTTTTTTTTTTTTTTGGTGCGCAGCACAAGACAAATTAAGAGTACAGTGACGTGTGCACTCGTCGGTGGTCGACGCGCGTACTAATATGTTTAATAGTTGACGCACTTCAAAGTAATTTGTTCTCAAAATAATACAAAGAAGTAATTTACTTTTCCCGCCTCTCAGTTTCTCACATTCATACACATATCCGTAAATAAAATCATCACACATGAAAATTTTCTTTACTTTTTGAAGTAGTACACATGAAAAGCAAAAAGCAATACATCTCCTTGCCCTTACCACATTATCTCATTCGGTTTCTGTGTTGCAAGCAAAACACGTTTCAGTGAAAAAAAATATACAGAGAGAGCAGAAAGAAGAAAGCTTTCTTTACTCCCTCTCGAAAGCTATTTGTCCTGTAAGACGAGAATCAACTTCATATATTGTACACGGCATGCGTCTTCTGTATATATTACTTATCTGTGATAAAAGTGTTAAAAAGGACAATCTATTTGATTCCTCTAAACAGTAAAAGGTTTTCTATTTTTTTAAACGCGAGTTCTTAAATTTTTGCTATTTTTTTGTACCTGCTTCGGTAATGTTCCTTCTCTTCAAACAATGTCAGTTGTTAGCTTTCTCTTGAAACCATAACAGCACACCATCACCAATCTTGCTGGTTTTAACATATTCCGAGGTGATAGGGTGTGTCACGTAGGAGGAGGATCTGTTCTTTATGCGCGCGATGGGTTACAGCGCACGTCTGTTTGTAAATCTATGCAAAATACTGGGCTAGATTGTTGTTTCGTGAACATTGTATGCAAAGCCGAAAAAATACTTGTAAGAACTGTTCACAGGCCAAATCAGTACGATGACTATACACCCATAAGTCGCATGTTATAACAATTTTCTTGTAGTGAATCTTACGTTGTTATATGTGGTGACCTGAATTGTAACTTGATAGATGCTTGTGGTTCATCAAACTTCTTAAATAACCTCAAAGTCCTTAATTTGTTGCCAGTAAACACAACTACCCCCATTCAATTCCAGAGTGGAGCGAACAGCCTTATTGACCATGCTTTTGTCAGTGATGCAAGTAAGGTTCTTCTTTAATCTCAACTATCGGCTCCTGGCTTTTCAAGGCATGATCTTCGCTATTTAACCTTGGCCTTAAAAAACAAACCGAAGGAGATTAGTTACCAGTTTCGAGATTTCAAAAACATAAATATTTATGCCTTAGTGGGCGACTTAGAAAACATTAGCTGGAACAACATATGGTATTGTACTTACAATCCGTAAATGAAAAGGTTGTATTCTTTCAAGAACAAATACGATATCTTTTTAACAAATATGTGCCATTAAAGTCAAAAATCGCTCGGACAGCTGCAACACCTTGGCCAACTAGCGATATTACGCAGTTGATGCAGCGGCGTAATGCAGCAAAGAGTCATTGGAAGCGGTTTAAAATAGAATCATTTAAAATTGGGTATCGAATCTTGCGAAGCAGAATTAGTGAAAGTCGTCCCGCAAAGAGCATCTTAAAAATATTAAAAGAGCTTTGAATAGGAAAACAAACCCCAAAATATCCGACGATGTTGACTGCGAGCTCCTCAATAGCCAGTTTGTTACAACATCATCATCTCTCTTTCTCGAAACAAACAAACAAATTTTCGAGCCAGCAGACAGTCCCGACCTGAACGAATCTTTTGGTTTTATTTATACAAATGATGAGGACGTTGTTGAGGCAATCATATCAATAAAATCTAATGCAACCAGCATTAACGAAGTTGATCCCCGATTTATTAAACTCCTTTTGCCACATGTATTACCATACATGACCCACATTTTCAACAACATAATCACGACAAAGTAATACCTATATCTAAAAAAACAACTGGAGACTACAGGTTCATATCGATACTTCCCTCTTTGAGCAAGGTGTTTGAAAAAGTGGTTCTGAAACAATTGCAAACTTACCTGTCTGAAAAGAATGTACTGAGCTGCTGCTAATATGGCTTTCGTCCCAAGCAGAGTTTCAAAACTGCTTCGTTGTCTGCAGTAAACAACATTAGAAAGTCGTTGGACAAAAAGCATGTAACCCTTTTAGTGCTATTAGACTTTTCAAAGGCGTTCGATACAGTAAACCATATTCTTCTCTGCCAAAAACTACAGAACATTTCCAGTTTTTCAAAAGAATCTGCGAATCTTATATACTCTTACTTAACACAATGACAGCAATGTGTTGTTGTTAAAGAATGATCTTTCTCTTTACGCAATATTTTTAGTGGTGTTTCTCAAGGCTCTTAGACCCATCCTTTTTTTCCTTGTACAACATTGCCGAGTTCATATGAACGCTGATGGCGTGCAGTTGTGGTGGGCATATTGAAGCTTTGGGCGAAACCGCTGCTCTGGGCTCAACGTAACTCCCTGTTCCTAAGTCCAGCAAAGTCAAAAACTCTGGCCATGACAAGAAAAATACAGGACTGGTAACGTTGACTGTGTGAGTATGAGGAGGCTTAATAATAATATTGCTTGATACGTTTATAGCCTTCGAAGGCGTGACCACGTATCCAATTATGCCAAAAGTATCGCAGGGTGCTCATTTGATAACCTCCTTTCGTTTCGAAGTATATATTGCCTGTACAATACCATACAGACACATCAACAGACTTGTTTTTCCACAATCACAAAGGACTTATGTCTTAATTCCTACACATTAATTCGCCTGTGGAACTCCTCTGAATTGCGAGGAGTCAGAAACGCGAAACGATTTAAACTCTTACTTTTGATGTTCTTGGCCAGATAGTATAATTAATCGTTTAACTTACTTACTTAATGTTCCTATAGATTTAAGTTATTTATAAATATTCTTTTTATTTTCTTCCTCCCCCCTTTGTCGCCCCCTTTTATATAGTACTTTGCCGCCTTTTTTTCTCTACTTATATTATTCAATTTATAAATAGTATAAATAGTATATTATAGTATGTTAAGCGATTGAATTTAGTAATTAAATAAAAACCCTTTCTGTCAATGCACTTGGCTTGAAGAACCTGGGGCTCTAGCCACTTTTAACATACAGTGATTGCCGTCTGATAATTCATCATTTTTTTCGTAATATGATGCACTTCTGGTAAAATATTTTTTCCCATTTAATTAAGATTTGAAGATGCCAAATTCATTTAAGAAATTTCTACCTAGCAATGGTGGACCGCCATTTTCAGCAACAACTTGTATCTTTTTGCACGTACCTATTATTGTACAAAACATCCATTATACAAACACAAATAGGCTTTCTTTTTGTGCCATTATAATTATTAAAAACCAAATTTGATTTGTATAATTTATAAAAATTAAAATTATCACGGTTTTTAATAAATTGCATAAATTAAAGCTCCCATATTAATCTCCAGTATCATAGGAATACTATTCATGCACACTTTTTATTTAATAAGTTCATTTGATTCTAAAAGGAAGAAATTCTAAACAAAAATTGCTCTGAACTTTCAATACAGGGTGTCCCAGTTTAACAGTATAATCCTTTAAGTTCATATTCCTGAAGTTCCGCCGAACAAAAAATTTAATGGCAGGTGGGGGAAGGTCTATTCTCACTCCACTTCAAGTTACAGCCCATCAAAGTGAATGATCTCTAATTTAGAGGTGTAACCACTTAACACAAAATAATTTCTAAAGTATGTACAATAGTAGAGGTACAAAAATAGTTTTAGACAATTCGAAAAGATAATTTAGTAGTGCATACAAGTTCTAAATGCTTTGGGTACATCTGTGCAGCAAAAAAGAAGTTATGGCTCGTTAATCTCAAAATTATGAAAATTTGCGGTTCCATTTCTTTATTTAAAATGCATTTTTCTTAAAATTTTTACTTAATAAGTTTACCGAAATTTTATGAAATTTTCCAAAAACTATGTTTAGAAACTTTTTTCCGTACGATCAACAGATTTTGTAGTAATTAAGCCACAATAGATAACTTTTACCACAGCTTTGCAAATGTAGCGCAGTTTTGTGAAAAATATGGTGAACTATTGACGGCAATTTAGGTAAATTTAGTAAAAGCCCTGTATAACTGCATGTTAAAAGTGACTGTAGCCCCAGGTTCTTCAAGTCATGTGCAATTCTTTCGAAATAGAAAATTCATTCAATTGGGGTTGGAACAAGACCAGGTAGATATTGAACTTAGACCTTTTTGCCTGAGGCGAAATCAATTAAGCGTTGAGTTTGGTTGTCTGTTTTGCAGTTATTGCTTAATTTTTAAATTTTTAAACTATGCTTGACAATTAGAACTGATCCTCCGAAAGGAAAACTTCTTGTTTGGGAATGGCCCGAAGATTCATCGATTCGTTCACATCGACTTTTTGGTGACAATATTTAAGAAATGGTTTTCCGTGATAGTGGATAGCAATTGGCCAGAATGTTTGGATATGGGGACTAACACAACGAGAAGCGCCACTATAAATAAACTTAGGCCAATATTTTCGTGTTTTGGCATACCGAGAACATTAGTTTCTGATAATAGTACCGCATTTGTTCGGACAAATTCGAACAATTTTTAAGTACCAAAGCCGAAAATTGCGTTAAAACCGTTAAAAATGCATTAAAACGAACATTAGTAGCGGATGAAAAAATTGAGATTCAAAAAGCTTTGAATTTATTTCTATTAGACGATAGAAATACTATTCATTCAAGCACAGGTATATCCCCAGCTGAATTAATGTTAGATAGAAAATTGAGAAATAAAATTCAAACAATAATTGAAAAACAGCAAGAAATCCAACAAAAAAAAATTTAAATCTAAAGTTAGACATCATTTTAAAGTAAACGAAATTGTAGTTGTAAGAACGTACTGCAAATCAAATAAAATAATTTGGACTAAGCTAAAATTGTAGAACGATTAGGCATGCAAACATATTTCGAAAAAGTAATAGAATTTAATAATATATCCAAAAACATTTATATCGAATTATAAGTGCATGCGATTAATAGTAAAATAATCCAACAATTTTAAGTAAGGAGCATGATAACTTAATTACAAATACATCAAAGCCTAAGGAACGTACAGTAGAACCTTATTTAGAGGAGGGAGAAGTAGGTCGGGAATCGGAAATTGTATCTTAAATTAGTAATGGAGATACATCTGATCAAATATTAGGCAAACCGTAAAATGTAAAAAGTCGAAAAAAAAAATGTATAATATTGTAACGCTCTTGTAAATTTTTAATTATTGTAAGGGACAACCAACTGAAGACGGATGTTGTAATGAGTAGCGTTAATTACACTAAATAAAGAATAACTGATTTATACCCCACCGTTTTACTCGAGACAACACAGGTGGCTTAAACTAATGCTAATGGGTGACTTATTACTGCTACTGCTTGATTCACCTGTGCTTGACTCCTCATGCAATGTGCGTAAATTAAAAAAAAAAAAAAACAATTTGATTTCTATGAAAAACGAGAAAAATTAATAATGGCGAGTTAATGAATAAAGATTGGGAATTCATTCCATTATATTGAATTCTCTCATTTCCTTCCACCCATTCAGTTTAGTGACTAGAAATTTTGCCTTCTGTGTAAGATAAAATGCAAAGCCGACCCCTGGTGGGCCGAGTTGTGAAGGGGAAAAGTCGTGAGGTTAACATCTTCCACGATGTTGTTTTGTAAAGGTTTTTTCAATAGGGACATTACAATTTTGTATTTAAATACAAACAAGAGAAAATATGTTAGTACAATAAATACTTAAGTTAAGATTAAAACTCCGCCCTACAACACTTCGCTGAAAGAGCCTCCGACAACCTCGTGAAGTGTTAGTGGATGGGAAGTCCAGGTGGTACGTTTAGGTTGTCTGTAATACACTCCCTTATCTCATAGGGTTAAAAATATAACCCTCACGGTTTTTTTTTTTTTGCACTTGTTTTTTTTTATCGAAAATTTTTTTTTGTTTCTTTTTTTGTACGTTTCAGTCCAAGTCCCCGGTAGAAGTAAAAAAAGAAAACACGCGACACTACCTCGACCTCATTCCAATCTCCTCGTTTTGGGTTCTGTTTTTTTTTTTTTTTTTTCATCCCAACCTTAGATTTTCTGACTGACGACTGACTTGTTCCTTAGCTCTCGACTGATCTCCCGATTTTTGTCTCACTTGCTAAAACTCATTCTATTTTTTCTCGTTCATTAGTCAGTTATTTCAACATCCCATCCATGGTCAAAACAACTGACCGCAGCTAGCTAAACTATCTACCGCTAACTATGCCCTTAACGCTTAGTCTAATGCCCTAGCTTGACGGGGAAAACTACAAGAAAGAACAAGTGATTCGTTAGTCCTAGAGCTCCAACTAAGAATCTCTCGGTTACGAGCCAGTGCTTCTACCAATTACGCTACTCTGGGCTGTTGGGGCTGCTAAGCTCGATTAGGGGGACGTCACTTCAGTCGTGCGAAAACTTTGCCGATGCCATTGTATTAAAACCATTATAACTATAGTTGGTAGCAAAATATCATTTCCTAACATCAAGTCTACCTTAGCAGACAAGTGAAATTTGGAATCCGCCAATAAAAATTCCCTTAGGTATTTTCAAACTGATGTCGTCGTAATCTGAGTCAGAAGATGCCCATAGAGCGATCTGAAAACAAGAGCTTGTATGGATGTTCTAAAGAATGAATGATGAGAACCGATGCGGATATCCACTCCCTTAGGGCGCGTGCCGATGTTGAACAAACCCAACCCAGAAACTTCGACGAAGGTTGATTTTGGTGAAAGATGTAAAGGCTGAACTGCTTCTGTAGTGATAAACTTATCAATCGACTGTTCACTTACAGAGCAAAATGTCGATTGTAGATCAGTTGAAACAATTGCGGTACATTAGCAAAGCTGTGGCAATCACCGCAAATGTACCGCAATGTCAAATTGAAAAAAATAGTAACAGGGAACTATCTAGAAGGTAAAACGCTTAAAATGTTTACACCTCCAGATTAGATGTAACATAGTACATTTCTTTTTGGCCATTTTTTTTCTGACAAAAAATGGTATTTAATACAAAATCTATCGAACTAACGTAAAAACGTTTTGAATTTCAGAAAATTTATGAAGTAAAAGTTAAAAAAAAAAATGCATTTTAAGTAAAAAAATAGAACCGCAAATTTTCATAATTTTGAGTTTAACGAGCCATCTTTTATTTTGTAGCTGCACAGATGTACCCAAGATATTTAAGACTAAATAATTTTTTCGAAGTGGTTTAAAGTGGTTACACCTCCAAATTAGAAGTCATCCACTTTGATGGGCTGTAACTTTAAATGGAGTGAAAATAGACCCCCCCCCCCATGTTATACAATTTTTTGTTCGATGGAACTTCAGGAATATGCCCTTAAATGATTATACTGCTAAACTGGGACACCCTGTGTAATTAAAATAATTTTGTGTCTTATAATTACTCGGTTTATTGGAACAAGCCCGTTGCAAGTACCCATTGTTATTACACCATTTACATCGATAGTGCTTAAATCGACATGAGCTTTCTAAGTGATTACAGTTGTTATAACCGCCTAGTTTTCTATGAACACTGCTACTGTTCCTGTTGTCTCGCCAGTCCAATTCCATATCCCATCAGACGAACTTGGTTCTTGTTTTATGCTCACGTTATGTTCGTTTTGATGATTGCCACACTCCATCACATTTTCAATTTTCACGGCTTTGTCAAATATTAGTTTAGCCAAGCTTTCCAAAAACAACTTATGTTTTGCTGACCTCTTCTGCAGTCATTGCGAATTTGTCGCGAAAAGCTGAATTAAGATCATCGTCAAACTCACAGCTTGTAGAAAGCAATTGCACTCCTGCTGCCCATTGGGAAACTATTGTAGAATAAGTGCAATTAGTGCCACTCATCACGCCACCCAACGAAAAATAATTTTCCTAAGGGATTTTGTTGTAAAAAATTAGTTTCGACCATTTTAAACGTATAAATAAAACAATGTACCAACAAAACGACTTATTCATATTTATAACGTCAAGGTTACCTTTTACAGCATTTTTTTCTTATTTGTTTCGAATCCCGAATACAGATTTTGTAACAAGTAACACTTCAATGGTTTACGGCCATCTGATCTGCATCTGATCGAAATACAGTCATGTTTGAAATCTGTCGTCACGAAAATGCTTTTGACGACGAGGATCGAAAAGGAAAATAGATTACAGTGGTAATAAGGGGGAATCTGCTGCAGTAAATATCTATAGATGAAAACCAGCATTCGAATATAAAATAAAAACAGAGATCGATGGGAAAGGGAATAAATCGGCAACGACTCTGCCAAAGCACGAAGTCTCGTTTACGATGGACGTATCATTCTAAAGAATAACCAGGTACGGTTCTTAGAATTACTTAAAAGTCGGATATCTATCGCTAACCACATAAGGTGGTTCTCTAAGATGTGAATATTATGGCGCTTTGGCAATACCACTTATTAACATTCAACAAAAGAGCATAACTACTGAGTCAGGTGCTCAAAATGTCAAGTAGAACAGAGACTTGAAGTCATTTTCTCAACAATTTCGAGACACGAAACCACGCGGCAGCAGTGTTCGGTTTAAATTATAACTAATTACTACTAATAAGGATAGTAATACTAGCAAAGAATGAATTTTTTGTAAATTAAATATATTGGGTCTATAACTTGCGGTTTGCTAAGAGATGGCGTAACTGTTATTATTCCATTGGAACATGCATTGGAAAGCTACTGTCATTGAAAGTCATTTCAGTATATATCATTCATTTGAAGCGTAAACAACAACAATTTTTTTCACTCAAATATGTCGAACTTTGTGCCTGAAAAAGTGTTTTTGCGGGGAGTTCTTCTTCAATACTTTAATATGAAGAAAACTGCAGCCGAAAGTCATCGTATTTTGGTGGAAGTTTATGGTGAACATGCGCTAGCTGAGCGAACGTGCCATAAGTGGTTTGCACAATTTAAAAGTGGTGATTTTTGCTAGAATGACGATGAACTTTCTGGGCAGCCAAAAAAGTTTGAAGATGAAGAAATGGAAGCATTACTCTATGAAGATTGTTGAAAAACACAAGAAGAGCTTGCAGAATCTTTGGGTGTTACTCAAGCAGCCATTTCAAAACGTTTAAAAGCAGCTGGATATATTCAAAAGCAGGGAAATTGGGTTCCACATGAACTCAAGCCGAGAGACGTCAAAAGGCGTCATTTTTAAATCGGATTGTTACTGGTGATAAAAAATGGATCCATTACGACAACCCCAAGCGCAAAAAGTCATATGTGAAACCCGGCCAACCAACCAAATCAACGGCAAAGCCGAATATCCATGGCGCGAAGGTAATGTTCTGTATTTGGTGGAATCAGATGCGTGTGCTGTATTATGAGCTGCTAAAACCGGGTGAAACCATCAATGGACAACGCCACCGAACACAATTAATCCATTTGAGGAGAGCAGTAGCCGAAAAACGCCCGGAATATGCGACCAGACACGAGGCAATAATTTTCCATCATGACAACGCTCGGCGCCACGTTCTATTCCGGTTAAGAACTATTTGGAAAACAGTGGAAGGGAAGTCTTACCCCACCCGCCTTATAGCCCAGACCTTGCCCCTTCTGACTACTATTTGTTCTGGTCGATGCAGAACGTCCTTACTGAAATACGGTTCACATCAGAGCAAAATATCCAAAATTGGCTTGATTCATTCTTGGCTGCCAAGCCGGCGCAGTTCTTTTGGGATGGGATCCACAAATTGCCAGAAAGATGGGGAAAAGTCATAGCTTCAGATGGGCAATACTTTGAATAATACTATCGTACATGTTTTTCTTAAATAAACCGCACGAATTAAATTACATACCCAATATATAGTGAATTCAATTCAGTATGTTTTTCCTTAAGCGTGGTGAGTTGGCAGATTATTCGCCAAAACTTTATAGTATATACTAAAGATTTTCCATCTAGTTTAGTTTATTTATAGATTTAGGTACGAAATGTGAATATTTAGTATTTGGGCTTTATTAGATAAGTTAGCTTTTAAAATCAAATGCGCACTGTAAATATATTCAAACTACACTTGACTGTTATGAATTTTAAAGCGATTTAAGCAAAACTTACTCAGACTTGGATGGCGGTACAGTTCTGGGTGAATTTCAAATCTAATAATCATTAACAGCCTTGAAAAGCTAACTGAAATTGTCAATGCTTGTAAATAACAAGACAAGAATGCAACTAATCAGAATTCAACTATCGCAAACGTAATTCGCCCTTAAACCAACACTTCCAAAGCCTTTCTCAAAATATTAATTTAGAAAATTTGTTTTGGATTATATTGCTATATTTTATTTTATTGTACCTCCTTCTTATTTTTGCAATGTCTCCTTTTCCTCATTTTTAAGTTCTTACCTTTTCCACTTACTCTTTTTCCATTTTTTGTCCTTCTATTCTTAATTTATCATCTATTATTTCCTGTAGTTGTTGTTGCGTTTTGAATGTTCCTTACACGTGACTAACTGGTATTTCCGACCATGATTTAATCTTCTATATGTACTATACAACGTTGACTTTTATAGTCCTCCTTCTTCGGCAACATTTGAATTTACAGATTTTTCAAACATAGGTAATGCAGCGCTGCAATTTGGTGTAGGAGGCCAGCCTTTACGCAAACTTTGATATAAGACCTTTTCAATAGATATGTTCCCTTGAAAACTGTCGCAATTCGTAACATAAAATGCCCTTGGTTCACGCATGAAATATACCAAACAAGCTGTATTATAAATGGAGGTCAAGACTAACTGCTCTTAATTGGAATATCTATTCTCGAGCGCGTAACTACTCCACCTCCATTGCAAAAAGATCTAAGAAAAGATATTTTTTGCCAAAATTAAAGCCTGAACAAAGCTCTAAAAGATTATGGAACAACATGTGCTCAATTGGCGTTGGAAAGAGAGTAACGGTAGATAGTTTGACCATACCATTGATGATGCGTTCATTTCCAATGCTATAACTGAACCACGTTTTATGCCTTATCCTCACCTTGAAACTATTTTTGGCTTTAATTTTGATGGCATATCAGAAGTTGACGTAGTAAATATTGTACGTAACCTTAAATCGAATGTCATTGGAGAAGATGGAATAGCTATCCGCTTCGTAAAAATTTTTCTTCCGGATATTCTAGGTTCCCTTACGCATATAATAAACTTTTGCGTTACTGCTTCCACTTTTCCAGATTGTTGGAAGCTTGCCACCGTCATGCCCTCCTCGTTAACTAGTTTTCGACCTATAAGCATTTTACAATAGTCGTCGAGAAGGCCCTGGCTAACCAAATTGGAAAATACATCAAGCAACGCAATTTGTTATCCCCATTCCAGTCTAACTTTTGAGCTGGCTACAGCTGTTCTATAGCTTTGGTCAAAATTCTTGATGATATTAGGGTTAGTTTTGATAAAGACTTCTTAGCTGTGCTTTGCTTGCTTGACTTCTCTAAGGCTACTGATAGTGTCGACCAGAATGTACTATGTCAAAAACTTAAACCATATTTCGGCTTTATCAAAAGCGGCAGATTTTTTTATCAAAGAATCGTTCACCAAACCAGAGTTCCGCCTTTTAACTGCAGGAGTTCCTCAGGGGTCTATACTTCAATGTCAATGATTTTCCAAAATTCTGTTCAAATGTAGATATCCACTTGTATGCTACCGATACCCAGATCTATTTTTCGAGATCTATTGGACTAATTGAGGTCTTTGTCTAAAATATATGTCTGGTCAGTAAGTAATGAACGAAATTCGAACACGAATAAATCACAAATGATTTTAATATCAAAACACCACTTTGACACGGATGGAATAGACGGAATTTGACATCTCACTTTTGTTGACGTGGCTACTAATTTGGGCTACACAATAAATAGATCACTCTCCGCTGTTGACCACATAAGTTATGTTGTTAGACAAATCTATACTGGACTGCTTAATTCTGGCTTTCTTCTTGCCTCACGCCCGTAGGCCCAAAGCTCAGACTAGTAATACCATTACTTCTGCAGATAATTGACTAGGCTGCTGTTGTCTATTGCTAGCTTGATTCCCTCTCGCAACATAAGTTACTTGTAGCCCTTAATAATATGATAAAGTATGTTTACGGACTTCCTCGATACAACCACATCTCACTCTACCATAACTCTGTTCTTGTCTATACCCTCAAACAATTTCTCGACCTTAGATGTTATGTGTTTATGCACAAAATTATTAAAAATAAATCCCCTACATGTCTGTTTTATAAGATTAGATTTTATCAGTCTACCAGAACATACACCTATTTGAACTCCTCGTGACTCTTCTCTATCCATGCTACCAGGCTTTGGAAAAAACTTTCTCTAACGACTTTACAAACAACGGGAGCTACTTTATTCCGAAATTTAGCACACACCCTAAGCAATAGCAACAATTATAGTATTCTTCTACTCCACGTTGTTTTTCTATTTTTCTTCTTATTTTCCTTATCTTTATTCTACCATTCTTCTAATAACTTTTCCACCTACCTTTCTCTCTGTGTCACCCATATTTCTATTGTATTTTTATTTTATTTTATTTTATTTTTTTTTTTTTTTTTTGAGACAAAAAGGCTCTTTATAAATTTTATTTTTTTAACTCAAATTGTGAATAGTTTACATTATTTTATATATTTACCTTTTCTAAAATTAATTGTAATTTATGTATTATAAAAGACTATGTTTGCCTTATTATCCTATCCAATCTACATAATAAAAATTTTAATTGAATTGAATTGAATTAAACATGGGCCTCAGCTTACAACCTTCTCCAATTAGCCCGAACCTTAGCTGACTGCTCTCAGTTGCCAACTCAAAGTCGCTTTAGGTACTTTTCTAGTTGTGGGCGCCACCTAAAAAGAGGTCTTCCTCTACTGCGGTGTACCTTCGGCTTATTTCGATGTTGTGTATCCATTCTTGTTAACAGCATACACTTGGTATCACCCTCATTTACATTTAAACCCAATTTGACAGCTACCGTTTCAACACTAACCAAATCATCGATGAGTTCTCCTAATTATGTGAATATGATCGGCGTTCGCTACTTGTCACAAAGCCTTTTGAAAAACTTTGTCTCTAGTGTTCGCTTGTGCGTTTCGCACACTGCTTTCGAATGTGATATTAAAATAATCACTTGACAGCCCGCCACCATGTTTAAAACCTTTGATTAAATATGTATATTGTGTCAAAAGATATGACCACGTTTCACACCTACCCAAAAACTTGGTAAATATGTCATTACAAAATTATATAAAATTTCGTGTACTTTTATTTCTCTTCAGCATTATCAAAAGTAGACAGCCGACATATCTATACGAAGAAATCAAGTTTCTGGTGTCTAACAGATCTGCCTGTTTACTACTTCCGCGATTTTCTTGTTTAACATCTGAGAGACAGTTTTATATTGCTACTATACGTCTTTGGAACAGACTCCCACGTACTATACGAGAGGTAGACGACGTGCGACGATTTAAACACGAACTTCAACATTTCTTTGAAAATCAGAGTAACTAGGTTCACCCAACCCTTTCCCCTTCTCAGGCAATTTCAATCAAAATTTTACTTTTTGAATTAAAGGATAAAATGTTAAATTGACAAAGTTTCACTAATATTAAATTTAACTTACTTCTACTTTTAATAAATAGTTTCACTAGAGGTAAAATGTAAATTCTAAATTAAAGCTTAAGCGCAATAATGTTTATCTTTCACAGATTTATAAGTGAATTCTTACTATGTTAGCAAGTTAAAATAAATAAATATCAAAAGTGTCGGTTAAATTATTACTGACCCTAACGGAGCAGCGAGCGTTTCCTGTCTTCATTCTGCACAAGCGATTGGAATTGTCATGGACTTAGCCAAAATAAGATATGGCTCTATATAGCTCGTAAGTATTTGCAGGATGAGCCGGCGTGTGATTTGTTGATTGTGGGCTTTCCCTTTCCGAAACAGCACTGATAGGGGGCAATCAGGTGGCTGGCGAGGGCTTTTAAACGTTTACACAATAAGATAAAATCTTTTATGAGATGTTGAGAAGCTTTTTGTCTTTATAGCTGGCGCAGTTGAGGGGACTCCAACTTCGGGTTGGTCAGGTGGACGGAAGTTTTTACTATCATCGTCTCAATTTGGTACATTCTGCATGACGGCGTAATATTGGGCATCGTTCTTGTTATACAGTCTGCAGAGAAAGTGTTTCCATATTCTCAGAACCGACCATGGCTCTATTAAAAGGTTTTTTTTCTTTTCTATCACAGTGTTATCAATTTAATTTAGCGTTTCATGTTCAGGTGACTGTTATGTCCCCTTGTGTACATAGAGATAAGGTAATCCCACTGCTTGCTATAGTTATATTTCGCCTCACCCAAACTCTATTAGTATAAGTCCGTTGCCAGACATGGTCTTATGTAGGCTATGCTGTAATACCAAAGATGCTCTCCTTTCTTATCCTGTCATTTAAATTGCTGGTACTATTTAAATACCATACTTAGGACATTGTTTGTATGTCTTGTTGAGGAGCTGGTAGATACACTTTTAGATGCCGTCGTCTTTGTCTTCCTTAGAACGACGGACGCCCATTAAGCTTATGTTATCAAATTTATCCTTGACAGGGATTGCTCTAAAACGCTCCCTCAATTGCCGGAATCTCAACATTTCTTACGAAGGTCTGGCACATTAGAATAAGCGCTTTTTCTTTCCCTATAGCAATCACCATAGTTTACTATAAATCACAGTTTTTCATCCTCCTAATAATCGGGCCATCTCGGTGCACCTCCTGAATGGTGGTGATATTTGTAAGCAAGCAGTCATCGGCCTGTTCTAATTGCTTGGCTCTTCGGCCTGTTAAGGGTCCGAACATTCCACGTACAGATCCGGAGGTCGCTGTACTTCAAATTTTTGTAAGGGTCTTCAACACTGATTGCATTTGGAGTTTACCTTACGCAGCATGCGGGAGATTGGTTCGTGAGAGCCATTCGTGGTCCAGTGGGCTTGTAGATAAAAGAGACGGGGAAACGTAGACTTCGAGGGTTAGTGTAAAAAAAAAATGGAGCTGTGAAGAGAAGTGCAATTAATGGAGCCTATGAGGAGTTGGTGAATGAAACATTACCTGCATAAGCCAGGGTTTACTTATGCATTTACCGCGGTCCACCAATGGCAGGCAATACCAGCACTACAACACGAACTTAATTGTTGCAATGCTAGCCCAATCCAAGATTGTCAGCAGTTTTCCGATCAAACATCGCCCAGATACCCAAAAGCCCCTTAAAATAAATCAGTTGTTAATAACTTTCGTTTTTGCAGGAATACAACTCCATGGGCATATGTTTAAAATTAAATATTATTTGAAATAATTTACTAAAAGTAAAAGCATTTTGTATTTATCTGTAAATCAGTGGAAGTAATCGGGTTAATCCCATTGAGCTAAGGACGGATCAAGTTTTGTACACAAGTGCCGCGAGTTTCATAACGTAGGGTTTTGTATAATTTTATTAGAGCTTTTGAAAAGAAGAATCAAGATTTGATTCCGTTGGACTTCTTTATTCTTAAAAGAAAAAGTGTACGTCAATAGGCCAAGAACAATTCAAGAGCTAAAGGATGAAATAATTTGGCACATTAACGATATTGAACCTCAATTATATCTCAGAGTCACTGACAATATGGACCATCGGATAGAGATGTGGCACCGGAGCCGTGGCGAGCATTTGGCCAATATTTTGTTTCACACATAATTTTCATAGATCTTTCTATAATAATAAAAAATAGTAATATAATTCTCCGAAAACTTTTTGTTTTATTTATAATTAACATCGTGCGTTAATTACGGACCACCCTTTACAATAAATTTTGCAAGGAACGGAAATTTTTATTCAGGGACATTAAATTAGAATAAGATAAAAGAAAGTATTGTAAATGAAGAGTTTGATCTTCATTTTATTTATATTTCAGAATACTCAGAAATACATGTTTTTATATTAACCCACAAGAGTAGTGATTCGTCTACGCCGTGTTGACTGACCGAGTTACACATGGCGTTAAAAATTTGCGTTGTCGAAAGCATATTCAACGTCGATGAAAATGCCCAAGGCGTATCCATTCTTATCGAAAGCGCCTTCAATTCTGCCTACCAGACTCTGAAGCGCACTCTCGGAGGACCTTCCGCGTTGGTAGGCGTGTTAAATCGCCGACAGAGGATGCATTCGAAAGGCGATTGTGCACAGATAGATCTCGACCATTTTCTGGATGCTTTTTAGCATTATATGTCTTAAAATTATATGTCTTAAACTCTTTTCCGATTTTCGGTATAATCGAATTTCACTGTTCTCAATGCTTCCGGTACGTATGCTGGTGAGAGGCCAGCATTGAAGATTCTCTTAAGAGCTACCAGCAGGTGGTCTATACCTTTTTGTAACATAACTGTAATGAAAGGATAAATGCCTTATGTAATAAGACGAGATCAGAGGGGGTAAAGTCTTTCCTCCATTATTTAAGAATTCGTTGACATTTCGCAGCATTGACGACACCGAATATGTGGTCATTTCAACAGCATTGTGTTTTGGAAGCATTAAATTCTAGTCTGTTAGTGGCTCTCCAATTAGTTATGCTGTTAATATCAAAATTTAATAAGGGTAACATACGCTGCAATTCACGTTCTACAGTCGAAGAGCAGATACGTTAGTCCAGAAACGAATATGGAAATCAGAGAGTACTGTCGTCAGAAAAGGAATATATTGGATTAGAAGTAGCAGACAAGAGATCGTTGATGAAAATTAAAAAGAAAGTCGGAGACAGAACGGAACCCTAGAGCACACCAGCATATATTTTGAGAAAATTAGACTGGAAAGCATTCAAAACAACTTTAATTGAATTTTCCGAATGGAAATTTCTTATTAGTTGAAGAAGAGAGGCTTCGATCCCAAAAACACGCATTTTCGACAAAAGACCCTGACGCTAACGTCTGTCAAATGCTTTAAAAATTTCAAGTGCAACTATATTGGTTTCGCCAGATGGATGTACGCTTTGATTCCACTTTTCGGTGAGACATACCATCAAATCACCTGTGGAACTGTTGCTACGAAAACCGTACTGCCGGTGATTTAGAAGTTTTTGTGTTTCGAGATATTTCATGAGATGGCGGCTTATCAGCGTTTCCATGACCTTGGAAAGAAGATTTGCCTTTTTTAGGGATGGGCTGGACAAATTTTTTTTTCCATCTGCTCGGAAAGAGTCCTAAATAGTAGGATTGATAAAAAAGTTTACGCTGTGGTTTTGCAAGCGAGGAAGAACACCTCTTCAGAACAAGAGGAGGTATACCATCTGGACCAGCAGATTTGTGTGTGCTTAGATCTTTAAGAACTCTACACGAGTGCGAAAGTGGATTTGTCCCATTGAAGATTCGACGCGCTCAAGTGAAGCGGAGACAAAGCACAATCTGGGAGTGTTAAACTGGCCGCAAAGTGTGCAGCATGCAGATTTGTTTTGTCCTAAAAGCTGATAGCTGGAATGTCATTATTAATAAGCGTTGGGATGGAGGATGAGGCAAAATTCCTAATATTTTTGACGAATGATCAAAAATTTTTACTAACTTTGGGACATTGTAGTATTTGTTGCCTCAAATTCTCAAACCGAAAAAAAACACTTTTCTAACACTCTTTGCATCTTGAGTCGTACCATTCCTTGTCTTTTCGTTTGATTCATATTAGAAGCTTTCTCCACTGTTATGGGGTGAGAAGACGGTTCCTATTATTAACCTTGATTCATCCGTAGTGGGGACAAATTTTTTATTTTAAAATCGGGATATTTGAAGAGTCAGGAAATGCAAGCCGTTTTAAAAAGTTTGTCATAGATTTGGAGACCTATTAATATTTTTTTATAATTTATAGGTAATAACCGCTGATTCCTTGCAATACCTTAATTTCCTAGGTGGTTTTAGGAAGTTTACAGTTTTTATGGCAGATATCTTATTTTGGTTGGGTTTGAGTACGCCAATTGTGACTATATGCCCAAGAATTCAATTTTTGTTTTTAGGAATTCACTGTCTCCGAGTTGAGCTTTTAAATTTGCAGTTGCTATTTTTTTTTATATAAATCCACGAGCATACCAAGGGGATATGAAACCCATTTTACTGGCTTTTCACCAGGGCACGGGCGGGTAGTGTAGTAGTTTTTGAAACTCAAGTGTTAGGTTTCGATATTTTTCCAGAGGTGCTTGTCAAATTGGAGCCAGTGCATCTTCAACCAGTAGGTCTTAATATGTGCTATTTGTTCGTTCGTTACATTTAGCCAAGCCAGCAACCACTCCAACATCATGTCGGAGTTGACGCCGACGGGATTTACGTATATTGTAACTACATATAGTACAAATTCCATGAAAAGGCTTTTTCAGAGAATTGCCTCGCACGAGATTAGAGCCCGCGACCCTCTGCTTGAGGAGTCTATGCATTTATCACTACACCACGGCCACCCCGTTTTAAAAATTCTGGCGAGTGAATCAATATGTTCCTGGAGGATTGTTAAAAGTAACAGAAGACTCTGTTAATACATTTTTTAAGAATGGAGTACATCAAATGTTGGGAAGTAGCTAGTTGGAGCATTTTTTTTGCCCAAATGTCATACGCACAAACTCGTATTTGTCTAATATCTCTATTTAGTAAAGTATTATACTTTACTTCTCTAAATTTTTGAAAATATCATATCATTCATACTACAAATGGGGAATTTGTCATCTGTTCGTGAACAAAATGTATAAATAATATATATATTTTAGTTTATATAATTATTGTTTTTCAATATTAAAATTGTAATCTATATTAAAACTAAGCTAAATTAATTGAAACATAATTTAAAATGTAAACAATTAAACATTACGTAAGGTTACGAATCTAATATGGTATGACACTTATTTAAAAAAAAATGTAAGTAATTTCCAGGCGAATAAAGAACGCTTTTTGCTGTGACTGTTCAACAAGAAAAGACGTGTTTTACTTAAACCACATTTTTCCGACTCCTCTTTTTTACCCTGCACACATAATTCAAAAAGTTGAAACCCTAGACACCACAACATTTGGTCCTTCGAGCCGGATAAAGCCTCCACAAAATATTAAACAAATTCAAACATTAAAGATTTTAAAATTAATAAAAAAGAAGAAGTGCAAGTGCAAAGCTCAAATGCACAAACATACATATATATAAAAAAGATACTTAATAGAATACACAAAACATTAAACATTTAAAAGAAAAATTAATCAAAAAGTGCAAGTGCAAGTGCAAGAACAAAGTGCAAGTGCAAACTGCAAGTCTACAAAAAATAAGAAATATATATATAGATATATATAAAACATAAAGTACATACATATATCTCCTCGCGGTCGGTGTCTTGCCCCTTTATTATCAACTTTAACCTAAACTGTCACCAGCTGGGCAAAGTTAACCAAAGGTCTTAAGTTACTTAAATAAAATATTAATTATTTTAATATTATTTAATAAACAACTGTATTTAATAAAATTAAATAAATACTTTATACACACATATTGGTTTATAATTATTTAATCTTCAAATGAAAACCATATAAAAATGTCGAAATCGTCTACGGATGCAGATCAGAATGGTGTTCTGGAGCAGAATCATCGTGACCGCACCAACTTCAAACAGACTGGAGCATCACGTCGTGCAGCCAGCTGTCCGTCTTCTTATTCTCGAAGGGAACTTCAAGAATGCGCCTGGTCTTCAAGCAAAGATTCGACGAGGAGAAATTGAAGAAGGTCTGGAAGAAGAAAATTTTGATGAAATTTTTGATCTGCTTCAAGAAACATATTTCACTTACCGAGGTGAATTGGTCGATGCTATCGACAATGCCAAGTTAGCATCCAAGGAGAAGATTGTGGAAGGTGAATCCACAGGTGCTTCTTGTAATGAGCTTTCATTACCCCAAATTCAAATACCACATTTTGAGGGCTCGTATACAATATCCACTATGTTTTTTTGTCCTTAGTCCACACCAATAAGAAGCTGGGTGAAATCCAAAAACCTCACTTTTTGAAGTCGTCTCTTACAGGTGCAGCTGCTCGTTTGTATCAGAATTTAGGTTTGTATTCTGGCAATTATGACAAAGCATGGGAACTGCTTGTCGCCAGATACGATCACAAGCGAGTGTTGGTAAACGCTCATTTTCAACTTTTTTTTGAACAGCAGCAGTTGACAAAGGAGACTGCGAACAACATCAAGTCTCGACTGGACACGCCCCAGGAATGTTTCCATGCTCTAGACAATTAAGGATTGCCGGTTAGTTCGTTGGATGACATATTAATTTATATAATAGTACAAAAATGACCTGCTTTTACTCAGCGTTTATGGGAGGAGAAGTTGGGTAGTTCGAAAGAGTTTCCAACACTGAGACAATTTACAGAGCTCCTGGAGACACGTTTTCGAACCTTGGAAGCAGTAGCTGGAAAGAGTGGCATAAAGGTCAGCGGTTCTTCTGCACACAAGGCTGTTGCGGTCAAGAAGAAAACGGTGTTGCACGTCGGGAAGAAGCAGTTTGCATGCCAAGTATGTGGTAGAGGTCAGCACTCCCTTCGAACCCGTCATAAGTCTATTGTCATGGAGATCTGTGAACGATCTAAGGCAGTGGACAAAATCGGGGTTTGCCGGAACTGTCTTGCATACCGTCACCGGATTATTCAATGTCAAAACGGTGTGCGCTGCTATTACTGCAGACAGAAATAGCCTCCCTGCTGCATGTCAACTGTGGAGGGTCGAATATTGCAAAGGTTAGTACTAACACTACAATAGATATACAAACTTTCCACATAAAATCAAGGATTAACCAACCTGTCTCTCTTGGGGTAGATTAACCAAGTGTGCTTCTTGCCACAGCCGTTGTGAAAGTGAGGTCTTCAAAGGGCAACTATTATCATCTTAGGGCGCTAGTCGTTACTGAATCCGCTGTCCAGTTATTAGGGCTTCATCAACGGCGAACATTCATTGAGGTATCTGGATTGGGAAAAATCAGTAGTGGTTCATGTCAGCGGTATGTAAATCTTACCTTTGGGTCGCTGGTGACACCATTCGAAACAAATACCCGGGCCTACGTGTTCAAGTCGCTGGCTGGTCTGTTGCCGTCCAAGCCTCTAGCTCAACAAAACTGGGAACACATCGAGAGCTTAAGGTGATCCACAATATATAAGCCCGCAAATTTATTTTAGCATCCATTGTACGTGGTAATGATGTAAGATCCCCAATTGCACAAGAATCAGAGCTAGGTTGGCTTCTCCTTGGGAAGACAATTTTGCGAGGTAAAGAACCTGTCCACAGCTTTTTACAGGTTTTCGACATAGATACTCAGCTGCGAAGGTTCTGGGAACTATAGGATTTGCCATTCGACACTAAAGAGACTGCTGAAGACTAAGCATGTAAAGAGCATTATATCAAGACAACTACAAGACTGGCTGATGGGCGATATGAGGTATCGCTGCCTGGGTTTGGTGCCTCGAAGTTAGGTGTCTTACGTAGGTTTCATCAACTGGAAAAAAAATTCCAGAAAACCCCGCACTACACAAGGAGTATTCTAGGTGTCTAAACGAATATAAGGAGCTTGGTCAGATGACTGAAGTTGAGGAGCAGAATCCCCTACTGAATACACCACACCATTTCTTCATTCCTCACCATGCGGTATTCAAAGAGTCAAGCTCAACTACCAAACTTCGATGTCGTCCGACGAACCGTAGCTCTTAGAAACACATTCCGACCCAACACAACCCACCTGACTTCGCCTCGAGGGATATATTGCCATCAGAAATTAAACGAAACGAGTTGTGGTGGAAGGGCCCAAGTTTCCTTCGAGAGAATTGGAACTTTAAGATTCCCATTCAACCCAAAAGGATTAACCATGACTTGAAGCAACGAAAGGAGAACACGACCAACATCTTCCATGTCACGCAACAACTCGGTAAAAACAATGAGGTCATTTGTCTTATGCCTAAGCAATCTTCGTTTATAAGGCTTCGTCACATTCTAGCCTATTGCATTCGTTTTATTTTAACTGCCCGGCAAAACCTGAAACAAGGGATAAAGGTTCATTAAAGGTCAACGAAATTGACAAGGCTATGAAATTGTTGATAAAAACTTTACAGAAACAAATGTTCCCTAAAATGAATGTTGCAAAAAATGTATATCCCAAATGAACCTTGAATTTGAATCCCTTTATAGATGCTGACAACATTCTACGTGTTGCAGGGAGACTGCAGAACTCAAACTTGGGCAACGAACAGAGACATCCATCTATTTTGCCACTAGATCATCATCTCACACCCCTTATAATAAGATATGCACACAAAAACACAATCCATGGTGGTGTTTCTCTAATGATGGCGTACATCCGCACAGCGTTCTGGATTTTTTCTTTAAGTAGAAAGATGAAGAAGATAGTGCATGAGTGTATCATCTGTTTCCATCAAAAAGCGAAGTCAACGCAACATCTCATGGGAAACTAACCTGGGCCTAGAGTTCGCATAGCAAGGCCTTTCTCCAGATCGGGTGTAGACTTTGCAGAACCCTTTGACATCAAAACCTGGAAAGGACGAGGTGCAAAAACATTAAAGGAATATTTTTTCAATATTCATCTGCCTAGCAGTCAAAGCAGCGCATTTGAAGATAGTGTCAGATCTTACGACACAGGCGTTCTTAGCGGCTTTCAAACGATTTATAGCTCGCCGAGGAATGTGGGCTGAACTAGGAACGGAAACGGAGTTAGGGAGGATGCTGCAAAAGGCGAAGGTTGACTGGGGGTCGGTTGATGAACAATTGACTCAGCTGCACACAAAGTGGACTTTTATTCCCCCTGCATCTCCCAATTTCGGAGGGCTTTGGGAGGATGAATGGTTGCCTAAAATACAAAAAGTCAATTTACACTAATAATTTAGTCTCCCCATTAAATTTTAGATGCCGACCATTGAGGGAAATAACCACTGAGCGCAAACATCTTTGTCTCTGTTTATTCAATTTCGCAAAAAAAAAAAACCTTGTTACCCTCTTGAGTGTTTAGCTTTAAAAAAAAGTTTTAATAACTTTCCAGACAATCGTTTCGCATCATAGTTCTATTGTTGAGTCCCCAAAGTGTATTTATGATAGAATTATAAAAGTCATGACAACTACTGAGAAAGTGTAGCGATCTGAGTTCATCAAATAGCTGTTCAATTGTCTTCCTATCGCCAAATTATAGGCAAAATATTTGTTATAATACATCCGAGTTCTTTACCAGGTTATTTAGTTCTACCGGTACTGCACTGTACCTAAAGGTAGGTCGGCAAAAATTAATTGGCTCTGCTTTCTTTACTAGCTTCTTAAATAACTCCGAGAGCTTATCTTCCAGTTTGGTTTGGATTGATCTTGTTTTCTATCTCATTGCTTTACTCGTCGCACTATTTTACACTACACTTGAATTTTTATTGACTGTGGAGATATGTCAGGCTTTGTCGCCCTATTGTACATAGCACTAAAATGTTAATTATTATTTTTTTTTTCTCTGAAATGTTTATTATTATATTTTTTTCTTGTGGAATGTTGTACTTTGTTGCACTATTTTACATAACATTTGTTCAGGAATGGACATATGTTATATTTATTATTGTCATTATTACTAATTTAGTCAATTGTTATTCATTTGGTTCGGTAGTGCAATACTTCGGTAATGCTGTTATAAAAAATTAGACGATTCGCCACCTACACATTCAAAGTAATGCATGTGCATCAGAATCGATCGCACGATCTATACACCATTAGAATTCTATGCACACCAACACCAGTGAAGTTTAGTGATATTAGTGAAATTTTTCATACAATCGTTTTTATCGCTTCTGGCAATTACTATAAGTAATGTACATACTCTTCGGAAAATCGCTCACGGGACAGATGAAGACGTGCGTGGCTTAAAAACATTAATACAGAAAGATCGTGATCAGTGGCTCATTTATCTTTTGCTTAACAAGCTCGACTCGGACCAATCAAGCTTTGGCAGAGTGCACAATAAATGGACTTTCTGAATTTCTGCAATCAAATTGTGATACTCTCGAATCATGCCAGTCGATCAATAGATCTGTTTCTTCACGTGAAAAGCAAACCACTCTTATTTTATAGCGTGTTGCTGAAGCTTCAGAAACAAGACAGCAGTGCCCCAAGTGCAAACTTGAATATACACTATGAATATCTCAGTGTGCCAAATTTGTAGCATTAGATATTAGCTCTGTTAAAACTGACAAACTAGACAAACCATTTTACCAATAGTATTGGGAAATGTTAAGGACATTAGGACAAATCTTATTACTTGTCAGGTTTTGCTAGACTCTGGCTCTAAATCGTTTTTTGTTGCTGAATCCTTCGGTCGAAGGCTCGGATATCCTCATACCCATGCTCGAATTCCCGTCTCTGTCTTGTCATCCATGGAAGATATATAGTACAAAAGGATGTATCGCTAAGTTCGCCTGTAAATTCAACTTCTTTGTTCGCCAAGGTCCTTGTTTAAAATAAGCTCACTTCGAATTTATGACCTCACACATTTGATTCTTCTTCATGGTCACATATAAAGGAGTAAGATTTGGCTAGAGCTCATTTTAACGTTCCTGATCCTATAGATGTCTTCCTAGGTGCTGATGATCTTTAGTGCATAATAATGGGAGATCAAATTAGATGATCTTAATGGGATCCACTCTACTACATTTGGTTAGCTAATTAGCGGAGAACTGTTTGATACGACAATGCCGGTAAATATCCTATTTTCATTCCACTCCGTAACTGACGTAGAAATCTTACTTCAACGGTTTTGGGAGGTAGAAGATGTCGCCCCTACCAAGGAGGAATTATTCATCAACTAGCCGACTGAGCAACACTTTCAGCAATTATTCGCACGATCTCGAGATCGTGATTTCATGAAAGAATACTTAGAGTTGGACATATGGAACAGATTCCTTCCGATGAAATAGAGCTAATTCCATGTAAATCATTCTACAATATTTACCGCGTCACGAAGTGTTATAACCAGAGAGCAGCTCTACGAAACTACACTTTGTCTTCGACGGGTCTACTAAAGACTCCAACAGTCGATCCTTTAAACAGTGCATTGTTGGTAGGTCCTCTGATCCAGCGGGATTTATTTCCTGTATGTCTGCGAGTTCGACACCAAAGATATATTTGTACGGCCTATGCTGTAAAGATGTTTCAGTTCAGTTCAGTTCAAATATACTTTAATCAGTTAATTCATTAATTCTAACATGCTAGACAAAAAAATTTTAATGGGATCCACTCTACTACATTTGGTTAGCTAATTACCGGAGAACTGTTTGATACGACAATGCCGGTAAATATCCTAATCTGTCTTGAATCAGACCTTTCATATTGAGGTATACCTTTTCTGGAGGATTTAAGTTAAAGTGTTTTTCCTTATGACACATATACATATGTGTATATGTATGTATATATATAGCGGTCCCAGACAAAGGCGTCTTAAACAAAATACTTTTCGATTCCTGAAAATTTGTTTTCAACTTCCAGTCATCGCAATATCGTTGAATTTTATAGAAGTCACGTTTCAAGAGTATATTAATGACCTCGAACTTAGGACCCGATCTGTACGCGACTAAGTCGTCTGCGTACCCTATACATGGTGAAGTGAACCTATTAGATCACTTGTGTAAAAGTTGAATAGGATCGGCGAACTTACCGTACCTTGTTTTTAATATCGTTTTAATACTAAATGTTCCAGCAGAAATCACATCGCCATTTTTTACGATGAACTTTCTATCTGTTAAAATATTGTAAAAAATTTACAGTAGTGGCTTACTAATGCCTAACCTATAAAGCATTAGTATCGAAGGCATTCTATAAGTCAATCAGACAGGCACCAGTGCACTGGTTCTTGTGATTGTTCCATTGGATATCAGAAACCAGTTCAGACGCTGCATGGATGACATCATGCCCCGCTTTAAAACCGAATTGATTATACGTAACAAAATGATTGCCCTTAACCCACTTAGTCAGGACACTATTGATCACTTTCTCAAACACCTTACTGATATTTTGAAGAAGACCGGTCGACCGGACACTCGCCGGATTGGATGTGTCTTTATCCTTTTTGGGGATAGAATGCACCACCGCAGAATCCCTAGTTTAATATTTCCTTTCAAAGGCAAAAATTGTGCACAAGAACTCGATTTTCTAGGTCGTGGTTGGGGCCAACGATTTCATTCGCCTTGTAAACTTTCTGAAAAGTGAAAAGTGATCACAAAGAACATGTCTCATTTGAATCGATGCCTGCTTCTAAAAATATTGTATGTTTTGATTGTCCATCGTTCGGACGATTAGGACATAAGAGGTCGTTTTGATTTTTCACCTAAAATTTTGTATTATATGCGGGAACGTATTCGGGTTGCTGGTGTTTACAGCCCAAATTTTGTTGTTCCAATACAAATAATACTTGCAGGTTTTTGATCGACGACTGTAATGTCATAATCTCCGGGTAATGTTTGTCAGTAAACTGTCCGTGTCTTGACGGTAGTCTACTTTCATGTCGTTGCATCCAATTTCGCAGTTTTGGGAAATTATTTCGGTACTAAGACAGCAATGGTCACTGTCATACACAAAATTGCGTGGAAAGTTTGTAGTATGTTGGTTAATGCTTGTCAGGTCTATTCGTATATCGAACAATAGGAGATCCAAATAGGACCTGTGCCTAGGAAACGACAGACTATCTGTCGCCTTTAGACTGAGACGGTATATTACACTGTCCTGACTCCACCAATTGAATAGTAGGTTTACTCTACTAATCGGTGTATTATTTCCCTAACATCTGTGTTTGGTGTTGAAATCTCAGACGATAATAAAATAATTCTAATCCAATTCCAGCCTTAGGAATCGAAAAAGCGTCTCGATCTCTGACATGATTAAGGTAGATTAAGATATCCTTTCCAATACGGAGAGGAACATACACGATACATGCTTCCAGTACCTGGAACCCACGTACTACACGAATTTAATACTCTTTTAAAACGCAGTCCTTTTCTTATACAAATTTCGACGCCTCGTCCTTGAATGAGTTGGGCCGGTTTCTTTGTTTATATTTTCTGTACCTCATTTTGTGTCTTTTGGCAAGCTTATTTTGGCTTACCAAAAGCATTTTTAAGCAACTTAAATATTGTGGCTCTTTGTTCGAACCTAATCAGTGCATGCTCCGCCATGTACGTTCCTATTGCGAGTGGAGGTGCGTTAGGCCCAACAGCAGCGTCTAAATTTGATCCAGGAGCTTAGCCTGTTCTATTATTTGACCTTGGAACTAACCCATCTGCACCTGATTCGAGAGCAAGATAGCTAGCATGTCAAGTACAGGTTCTGGTGCTCTAGACGCAGGTGCCTAAGAAGCAACCCTCGCTTCTTATACTGTATTTCTCCTACCTGACACCATTTGGGCGTAGGTAACTTGGGGAGTAACGACTGAAGTTTGCGTATGAATGGGTGTACGTTTAACTTCCACTTTCTGCTGCCGAGCCGGGTTTACTATTTTTATGTATTTGAAATTAGTATGTCTCATATTCTTGCATAAGGTACAAGTAAGCTGGCTTTTTTCTGACGGCGTGCCCGAACATTTGGCAGCAAACATTTTCGAAAATGGTATCGCTCCTCTTTACTCTTTCTCATGTTATCTTCTGGTAGTCTAGAACTTTTATACTCCTTAGACCATCAAGTTTGCTATTGAGAGTTAGCTGAACCACAAAGAACGGCAAATTTGCGCTTCTCCCTTTTAGCACTAGCCGTGCCGAAAGGCTTTAACCACACGAATTTAAGTTCTTCACACTACTTCTTTTTCAGTAGTGCAAGGAACTCCTCTGGATCAGTCGACGGTTCTAGCCCGAGAATTATCGGCAGCTTCTCCCTCTTCGGGGTGTTGGAAAAGAACTCCGTCGTCGTATCATTCAGTAAACTTTTTATTTTTTCGTAGCTGTATTACAGTGGATCGCGTGCTTATCTACTGTTAATCTTTTTACAAAAACGTTATTGCCTATGTCCGACTTAACATAGATAGTTCAATTGTTTTCTTTACTTCCATCGTAAGGTTTGATATATAAAGAAAAATCAAGTACATAAATTTGAAAGTAAACTTGAAATTGTTTAAAAGAACAATTTATGGCATTTACTTTTTCTAAACAATATTATGTAAATATTGGTCATGACTACGTCTGAGGTGGTCTATTTCGAGGGTCAAATTTCCAATTAGCGACTGGTATCTTGCTGATAACACGAGTAATGTTGGCTTCCAAAGCGTCAATTGTAGATGACTTATTCCCGAAGACCTGAGATTTTACATAACCCCAGAGAAAATGGTCCAAAGGAGTGATGTCGCACGATAAAGGCGGCGAATTTATCGTAGCAAAACGTGAAATTAAGTGCTCACCAAAATAATTTCTCAACAAGTCCATTATTTCATGCGCTGTATGACATGTAGCGCCATCTTGTTGAAACCGGAGCTCACCAACACCATTTGCTTCAATTTCAGGAAGCAATTTACTCCATTAATATGGGGCGGTAACGGTTACCAATGACGGTAACATTCTGATTTGCTTATTTTTGACCAATGATTCCAACAGCCCATAAACAACACTATACCTTTGTTTTTAATGGATGTAATGGTATCTCTTGGTACTCTTCGGATTGCTCATCAGCCCAAATACGGCAATTAAATGGAGTTTATCACTGAAAAAAAATTTCACGATAAAACACCGCATTTTCATTGAGTTTTTTCAAAGCCTATTCAAGTCGCCTGACTTCAATTCTTGCACAAGTTGAATTTTGTACGCTTTTCGCCAAGTTGTCGAATACGAAAAGCCAAGCTGCTGAGAACGACGACGAATCGATTCGTCACGGCCTTCGCGTACACTCTCAGCTACAGCTGCTATAGTCTCTTCACTATGTGCTGGATGTGGTCTAACTGGTCGAGTATCATCCACTAATGTGAACTAGATCTTAAATTTGCGAATGGTATTGGCAATAGTGGTTTCAGTAGGTCGCACGAAAAACTTTTCTCACAGAACGCTGATTTTCGTAATACAGCTGAACAATTTGGAGACGCTGTTGCGGTGTGAGTCTTTCCATAATGACTTGCAAAAAGATACTGAACAATAATCACGAAGCAGTTTGATGGGTATCACGCGTGATCTGTCAAAAAAAAACCTCACGATGAATAACTCCTTATGCGTTTATAGGTGGAATCGCTTAATTGGAAGTGTTTTGTTGTTTCTGCTGCTGCTGTTTTTATTGTCGCTGCTGCTGTTGTTTCTGTTTCTGTTATTGCTATTGTTGATGCTGGTGCTGCGGTTTCTCAGCTCCTTTTATCTTCTAGCTATTTGTTTAGGTCTAATAACTAAAACTCTTTGCTAGAGCTATTTGATGCTATTGTTTATGGCTTCTAGCTCCTGTTCTTTGTCATCTGACTACCTCCCATGTAGTGTCCCTCTCGGACAGATATGGGAAATCATCTTCACTTTTCTTTTGCCTCTTTTAGTTTTCTGCTAATGCACTTGCTGGTGTTGTTGGCGTCTCTTATCCCGCTCCAACTGGCAGCTTTTCTGTTGATGCTAACAGAGAAGGGCACTTCACTAGGTTCAGAGTTAGCTTCAGCCTCCTCTTTTTTAATAGTTATTACTAGTTTCCCAAAATTATAATGGGCCGACATGACGGCCTGGTCATCAGATGACATAACCTATCTGCCAGTCCCGCTATTTGAATAGCGGACCGCTCACTTTCATTCATTGTCTGTCTGCTTACTCTTTTATTATTTCTGTATTTACTTTCTTTCCTCTACTTTTATAAATAAAAAGTCCGAGGTGTTTTAGGGCCCCGAAGTACTTGTCCAAAACGCCTCTAATTGTTCTGCATTGAATTATGTTTTCACTTTTCCACTTGACATGAACCCGAAACACGTCTTTCTTTTATCGAGATCTATAAACAACTGTTGTAAAGATGTTTCGTTAAATTTGGGTGGAAATCAATATACAGATTTTAAGCGTATTGTTTGACATGATAATCCAATAAAAGAAGTAGAGCATTATCGTTTACGCTCTGTAACGTACGGTACAGCGTCTGCTCCGTTTCTGTCGGCTCGAATTCTGAAGCAGTTGGCAGTTGATTATAGATCGCAATATCCCATAATATCGCTCGAATCCTCTTTAATAATGCATATGTTGATGATGTGATGACAGGTTCAAACTCAATTGAATATCTTATGGCTTAAAAATAGGAGCTTATCACTCTTTTGTCTATGATAAGACCTCCGAGAACCCTACTCTCGGAAATATTGACATTTTTCGAGCCTTAAGGATTGCTGACCCCATCTTTAATATTTTTCAAAATGCTTTTTGTTTGGTCATCCGATTACAACCTTGGCTGGGATGACCTCATGTTTGACCTTCTCTACCACTTCGAACAACTTCGCATTTCAGAGCTCCACAAAGAGATGGAATGTAACTCCACTTCTAGGATTTACCATCATTGGCCTTCTCTGCTGTCGCTTACAGTCGCTGTAACTTCTAAGAGGAAACTTATAAACTCACTATAATTGCAACTAAAACTAAAGTTGCTCATTCAAATTAGTATCGATCCCGCGATTGGAACTATTCGGTGCATTACTTTTGACTAGACTGTTAAATCTTATCAAATCGTCAATTACCAATAAAATCTTTAAAACATTCACGTGTTGCGTGTTGCCAATCAACACGAAGTCAAACTTTCTTTCACAAAGTTCTAACTTTTATTATATTGAGAAAAAACAACCACATTAAGTGTTGGTTGCGTCAAGTGAAACGGATATCATCGAATAAATAGCCGAATCTTTTCCTTCGTGGTATCATTTGCAAAAAACAATCACGTATTGAATTCGATTTTCGATCAATTGTCGCACTACAACACTAAATCGCTACAACTGTTGTCTCAGCTTAAGTACAAATACAATACAAAAATTGAAAACGGTTATTATTTAGAAAATGTGTTACCATCTTCAATTTTGATGAAATTTCAATATGTGAGAAAAGCCATTTTTCTGATAAATACGATTTTTTTTTTATTCCGGGCTCTTATAGTTTGGGAGATATATAACTTTAAAGGTTACCATATACAAAACGAAGATGAAGCTTGTTTCAGTTTCACCTGGGATTATGTAAAGATGTTTTAAATATAATAATTCTTCACGTTAAATCTCTTCAACTTCTTACAATATGCAATGAGAAGAGCTCCCACATTTTTTTTTTCTTGATTCAGCAATTTCAACTGGATGAGCAAATTAAATACTGAATTCAAAAAACTTCGCATATATAGTGTTTTCCAATAGGGACTTGACAACTTTGAATTTAATTTGTGAACGCACATTTTCACTAATCATCAAACTGTCACTGTCAATTTATTCAGTAAACTCATCATAATTTTCATCATGGTAAAGTACACAGTACAGTCTGCAAATTATAAAAAAAATTTCTACAGATATTCGAAGTCGCAAAATCATCTTCAGTGAAGAAGCTAATTTTCGGCTCAATGCTATCGTCAATAAGCAAAATTATTGGTCGGGTGAAAACCCACATATGCTTCATGAATCACCACTTCATCCACAAAAAATAACTGTTTGGTGCGGTTTGCATGCCGGCGGCGCTATTGGGCCATAGTCGTTGAAAATTGAATCCAACGAATCGACCGCTGCAAACGTGCCAGCGGTGGCCATATGAACGAAGTCGATATCCATTCATAAATGTTTTGATTGTATTTCAAGCCAATAATAAAGTTTTTGAAATATCTCAAATGGTTTGCGTTTTATTTAAAAAAAAAAAGTTGTCAAGTCGTTATTAGAAAACCCTATACATAACCTCGCACTTACTCAAAATCCAAAAGTAATGTCGTAGATCTCTTTTTTAATTATTTATGGGAACGTAGAGTTACGAAATCAGAAGTAAAGTTAAAAAACAATGCATACGGGGTGGCATGCTGCCCCATTGCAACCCCCCTACTTGGGCACACTTTTGGATTTGAGGTAAGTCCGGTGTTATGTATATGTGAAGTTTCTTAAAATCAGTCCAAAACACCATCCAGTTGGAGTCGCAAAAAGAAAAGAAAACAAACATTTTGGGTGAATGTTCACTTTTGGAATTTGGACAATTATTTGCACAGCCAATTTCAGACATTTTTGGCGCGGTGACCTCAGCATAAGATGGTAACCAATAAATGGACAGCTTTTTTGTAAAGATAGATGCGTATTTTCAAACTATGTACCTGTTACAAAGCGACTCGTCTTATTACACCGTATTTTAACACGTTTTTTATTTCTATTATAAATAAAATACGAATGTAAGCAACGAAAAGTTAAGGTACGTCTATTGAGAGCCATATTTTTTTACATTTAAAACACTTGCGAGCACTAGGTAACACTTTATGTTGTATTGAAAAGTTTAGGAGCGAATCAAAATCGCTGCAAATAGTTAAAAACTCATTCAATTTCATAATTGTTTTAATTTCACTTTTCAGTTTGTTCTTTGTTAACAAACTTTTCTTAGAAGAAACGACCAACAACAATGTTTACGAAACTGCAAAAACTGTAATGTACGGTTATTTGTTAGCAGTTATTCATATCATAATAATTGACGAACATTGTTTATACTATTCTCATTGCATATTAACCATAACAATATGCAATTTGCAAGAAATTGCACCAAAAGAATACAATTACCTAGAATATGGTTACGTAATTCCAGGCGAAATTAAGTTGCATTTTGTATGGAAATTTAATTGTTGTAATTGTCAGAAAAATGGCATTTCTCACATATTAAAATTTCATCAAAATCGAAGATGGTGACATCTTGTATAACTAATTAGCAAAGATTTTATTGAAGATCGATTAACTCTGTATTTTCCACAGTTCAATGTATCTGCTGATTCTTTGACTTAAAATTATTTATTTTTTCACACCTTAAATTCAAACCTTTTAAAAACAGACACCTTTTTTCACAATCTCTTTAGTATTGATTTGTATTTGACGTTAGATAAGTTGTTACATGTTATACATTACTTAAGTGTTGTTATACATTAATTCTAAACTGTTATAAATTTATTTTATGTTACGTTACATTATTTAATTACATTATGCATGTTATGTAATTACATACTTGATTTTAATTGGAATTGAACAATAAGTTGTTTCATTTGAATCAACAACATTCTCCACGGCCGGAAAAAAGTTCGCAATGTGATCATATACATAGACATCTCGTGAATTCACGCACTTTCTACCCATTGCGGTTGTCACCACTGTTTGTTGTCGAACATTTTGATTTTTCATTAAATAGCAAGTTGTTCGTGGATATGGGCCGGTGGACAAAAACAAATATATAAATTTAAAAAAAGAAAAAAGTAAAAAAATGTTAGTTTAAGTGAGTGTAAGAGGTGACAACGCTGCTATAAATGCCTGGGTAGTCATATCGCTGACTACCTCTATGTGGATTGCTTTAGTGGCCAGACAAATGAAGATAGCGAAGTACTCCTTGTGTGTCTTTGAGCCTTGTCCTTTCCATGCTTTGATGTCTAAGGGACCTGTGATAAAAACCGCCTGATGATAATAGTCCCCTTACTTGTTCCCGTCGTATAAGGGCCTCTTCAATAGTGTCAGCTCCGGTTATGAGATGATCAACGTACATGTCTTGCTTTACCATCATTGCGCCAAGTGGATTGTTATTACGCCAATGCATGAGTTGATAATATGAGTCACAATGTTATTTTGTATTTTAGGCCCTGCTAAGAGATGGTGGTTAACAGTGTTCCATCGGAGGTTTTTGCCGCTGCATCAAAGACAACCCGCAATTTGGTCGTGGAACTTGACTCTTTAAATACTGCATGATGAGGAAAAAAATAATGAAATGGAGTATTCAGAACCTCGTTTTCCGTTTCATCAACTTCCGTCATGTTTCCGATGTCAAGGTATTCTGTATTCTGTATATAGCGTTTAATTCTGCTGGAAACGCCTTTCCAAATGAAAAAACCTACGAAAGGCTCATGACCCAGGTTTACTTCCTTCTTTGAAAGGTAGTGTCACGACATAACGCCCATCCGACGTTCTCTATGTTGTAGTTAAAAATTGCTGCTCGCAGTTTTAGTTCTCCGGTGTTTCGCTTTGTGAGAACGGGGCTTCTTCGATTTCCCAAAACTTTGTGAATTGTGTGTTGAGATCGACTAAGTAGTGGAATGTATCAATTGGTTGTCTATTTGCAGGTGCTTTTCCCATTAATATCCAACCTAGTTTGGTTTTCTGGGCTACAGGAGCTGTAATGTGATCATCTCTTCGGACATCTGGGAGGAGTACTTCGGCGTAGACTTCACTTCCAAAAAGAAGATCTACATTGGCTAGAGTGCAGAATGATGGGTCGGCAAGCTTAAGGTCGCTTATATGCGGCCATTTGTTGAAGCTAACCTTCAAGCCCAATCAGGGATTCCAAAATGAATGCGCGGGTGCGCCCTGTAAATAACGAGTGAATCGACCCAAAGATTAAGTCAACACAGCTGTGGCAGGCTCCACTGCTGACCTTCCTCAACCCGGAAACTTCAACAAAAGACCTTTTCCTGCACAAGAATAAGTATCGCCGACCCTGTAATAAAAGAAGCCTCCGACCCAGGATCAAGTACCGCCCTAAGCTGGATAAATTCTCCTGACGCGGCTCTAACATTGACGACAGCGTTTGCTAACAAAATTTGGGAAGTGCTATTGTTAGTATGAAATGTATTGAGCTTTTAAAGAACTTGAACTGCTATTTGTCCTGACAAATGTTTTTGTTTCTTTTTTACAAACAAAGAATTTATTTCCACTTAGTTATAAGTGTTCTTTTGAGAATTTAAAAATGGAAAAAAACGAAGAAAAAACAGTTATTTTTGAGAAATGCCCAGTCGTTATTCTAATACATTTGTCTTTCCCACTCCCGGGCTGTGGTGCCAAGCTATAATACACTTTCAGTGCTCCCATGTGTGCTAATAAAATGAATTGGTATTTTCTCTTGCTTAATGCTGTTGAGCATAAGGGTGAAAAACAGATGCTTCGGGGTTGATTATTTGTGTCTAGTTTTTCCGTAGTTAGCCATGATGTAAAAAAAAGTTTCAGGTAAGCCAACGATTAAACAAATTTAGATTGTACTAACATTTTTTTGTAAATAAAGAATGTCACAAATATTTCTTGTATTTTCTATATTTACAACTTTTGTACTATGTACTATTTACATTTTAGTACAAAAATTGTAGATATAGAAAATATAAGATATATTGGTGACATTCTTTATTTTTTATACAAAAGTAACAAAATAATGTTGAACGTCACTTCAAAGAGTACAAAAGTTGTAATTATAGAAAATATAAGAAATATTGGTGACATTCTTTATTTTTTATACAAAAGTAACAAAATAGTGTTGAACGCCACTTCAAACAGTAATTCAGAAATCAAATTATTATGAGTGGGGTGACTCTATGAAACAATAAATATACTTAAGCATTCATTAAAATCTATTATATGTAGGTAAATTTAAACAAGGAATTTGGTTTTATTCATTTACAGTTTTATTCATAAAATTTCTAGTGGATAATTTTTCTAACTACGGATGCATCGCGCCTCGGTTTAAAAAAAGAACTACCTCCCGGAGTCCACTGTCTTCTTTTTTATACTTTTTGTCTGACCTACCACAGCGACCAGAGGTTCCATTGGTTCAGTAAGTTCTACCAAAGTGCTCCGCTTGTGCAAATTTCGGCGATCAGTAGTATCGACTTCCTCCATTTGTCATCTTTGCTTACTTACTGTTGTTGGCCTAGGCTTTCGTGTTTATATTTAGTTCATAAGTGAGTCATCTACAGCAATGGTCAGCGACTTATTGTTTATCGTCATTCGAGTTGTCTGTTTGATATCGATAAAACACACTTTATGAGTCGACATGATGTTATTCTTCATAAGGAGTTCGATCCCCATGAACTGTATCGAAGTGAAGACAGCGAACAAGCAAAACAAACAATCATATAATTTTGAGACGGCGACTATGCATTAGCGGCTTATATTGTCTTAGTACTACATTCGGCCATTCTGATAATTTCGACTGACCTCGAGTAGGTGATCCTTTTCTTCTTCTTCATCGGTGTCTTCTTCTTCTTCTTCATCTGCTTCTGGTATCCATGATTTCATGAAGTCAGCAAAGGTAGACGTAATATTAGGCCCATCATGTTGACCTACCTTACGGATATCGATCGTTGCAATTCAACTTCGTGATCTCATAAGGTCCTAAAAACTTGGCATGAAACTTAAGACCAGACCCAAACTGAGTCCTTTTGATAGCAACAAGATCCTTAAGCCGATATTTGTTTGGTTGCTTTCTATTTCGATTGTATTGCCTTTTGTTTTCTTCTTGAACCCTGATGATCTGTTCTTTGGCGGCTCTTCTGGTGTCGTCGCGGCTGGTTTCAAAATCATCGAACATAACTTCCTCTAGAAGCTGTCGCAACTGTAGGTCCTCTCCCTGTCTCATAGGCGTACAAATGGACTTCTTTTCGTACTCCGGGAAATGGTTGAATTCAGTGTTATTTGCAGCTTGGCAACAAAAGTGTACTATCTTCTTGGATCCTCGATTAACATCTTCGCTAGGGCTTCCAGAATGATCCTGTGGATTCGCTCGACTTGCTCATTTCTCCTGGGCACACCTGTCATTATCAGGACATGTTGAATGCCTTGTTGCACGCAGTATTCTTTAAAAACATTTGAAGTAAGTGCTGTTCCCCTATCCGACACGATTTTAAAGGGGTTACCGAATATCATACTCTGATCTAGATACCTTCCTGATGAATTCCTCGCTTTTCGTTGACTTAACAAGATAGATACATATGAATTTCGTGAAAGCATCCACCACGACTAGCAAGGAATTGTAATTCTTATTTGTTGTAGGCAGTGGTCCTAGATGATCGATGTGAAAAGTATGAAGGAGCACTTCGCTCTTCTCTATGGGATTTAAAAATCCTTCACTTTTGCCTCCCTTCCTGGCGGCTAAGATACAAGCAACACAGGTGCTAATGACGTGTTCTACTGCCTTGGCAAGCTTTGGAATGAAGTAATCTTGTTTAGCAATGGCCTCTACCTTGCCAGCTGCTATATGACCTCTATCGTGGATACTCCGAAGAATCTCTCGCTGCATTACTTTTGGGACAACGAGAAGGTAGTTACCAACTACAAATTTGTAAAGCAATTCGTTCCTCATTTCAAAGTCCTTATATACCTTGGAAGAAGCCAAAATATTCATGATTAGCTGACAATATTCATCCTTACCTTGCGCTCGCTTAATTCTTTGAACAAGACCGTCTTCAAACCTCAAAATGGTCGGGTATCGACTCGAAGCATCAACGTGCCAGAATGTTCCAGAACGATGTAACACTTCGCAATTATATTCTTGCAACATAATTTCCCACCTCGTAACTCTTAGACACAGGTATCTCTTATTCATTGTTGCCTGAAGGGCTTTACAGTCTGTATAGATTCCAAATTGTAGCCCCAACAGGTAGACTCGCAGTTTCTTAGTACATTTTATCACATCTAACGCTTCTTGTTCATAACTGGTGTAATTGCGTTCAGCCTAGGATGCTTTAAAGCTTAAATAAAATTCTGGATGGAAATTTCCCTCATGCTTTTGAAGTAATATCCCTCCATACCCTTGCATGCTAACGTCTGTGTGTAACTCCGTTTCCAGCTCTGGATTAAAAAGCTTAAGGACTGGCCCCTCACTAAGCATATTTTTCAGAGCTTCAAGCGCTGCGAGCTGATCAGCTTCGAATCGGAATTTCATATCTTTCTTAGTCAAATCGGAAAGGGGTTTTTGCGACGTTAGCGTAGTTTGGCATAAATTTCCTTAAAAATCCTGTCAGTCCCAAAAAACTTTGGACTTGTTTCAAGTTGGCTGGTCTGAGAAACCCTTTAACCGCTTTTAACTCCTCGACGGATGGCTAATACTGCCGTTTTCCACAATGTGTGTAAGAAACGCTACACGTCTGCTCAAGAAATTGCATTTCTCCCATTTTATTATTAAGCCATTCTCTTCTGCTACCTTCAAAAATACAATGAGTTTCCTGATGTTTTCATACTCGTCTTCCGCAGCAATAATAATGTCATTCGGATACAGCGACAAATAGTTTTACCGTATCAAATCTCAGAAAACTGTGTTAACAAACCGTTGGAAAACAACTGGTGAATTACATAATCCGAATGGGACCTTAAGAAACTCATATTGCCCATTTGGCGTGTAAAATGCCTTGTATTTTCTGCTTCCCTCTGCAATATTGACGTGGAAGAAACCATTCCGTAAGTAAAGCGTCATGAAAATGTTCGCCTTATACAGCTGCTCCAGAACGTCTTCCATCACTAGATAAGATATCTGTCTTTGATCACTTTAACATTTAATTTGCGATAATCTACGCATAGTGGGGTTTTACCATATTTTTTCTTCACTAGCTCAATTGGGCTGGCAAAGTCCGACCGACTGTGTCTTATGATCCCCTCTTCAAGCCATTCGTCTATTTGAGCATTCACAATTTGCTTCTCCGGTTCTGATAACTTCCTTGCTTTGTGATTTACTGGGTTTTCGTCTTGTATTACTATACTCATTTCTATGCAGGAACTTTTCATTTTTTTAGGAGAATACTCAGACACAATTTTAAATATTTCCTCTTTAAATTTTTCATTACCCACGCAGAAGTGTGCTTCGCTCTCCGCATCTAATTCTATATTGAAAATGTTGTTTTCTTCTGATTTGTTTAGTATTTGTATCTGTTCTTGAGGTTTTTCTAATTTTCTGATGCTCACAGTTTTTCCGTGACTTATTATCAGTTCAACGTCTTTGATGAAATACTTGCCAAGTAGAATTTTATCTGGCACAACTATATAATAGTCGAACTTATCTATCGGGACTGGTAGTTGTAATGAACCAAGGGCCTGTCGTGGAGTGCTTCCAAATCCCTTTAGTGTTATTCCTGGCTTATCAAGTTCATTGGTGCTGATTTGCTTCTGCAATGACTCGTAGATCACCGAAACGTGATCTAACCTAACCTTTACATTGTTACCATCGAAACATATTCTTTGAATTCTCTGGACTCCTCTGGTGTTCGGCTGATCTTTATTTCTATCCAGACAATGGGAAGACACGTGCCTTAATAAGTTATGACATCTCTTGTTCGGCATTTTTCGTCCCGTGTGACTTTTGATGCACTGGGTTTGACGTCGACTTTTTGCTGCAGTGATGGTCTGTGCATCCTCTTGTAGCATTCTATCTTCTTCTTAAATTCATCTATGGTTGATGCTTCGTTGGTTAGTCTTGTTGTTTACGGAATCGGGAATACCAGCAATGATATACTCAATGGTAGATGATTCGTCAACATTCCCTCTACTTGCGTCATTCCATTCACATGTATCTACATTTCTTCAATTCTTTCAACGAGTTCCGATAGTTTCTGTTTTCTTCCCCGGAGAATTTCTCCAGAGACTCCTCGATATCTTTGAATACGAAATTGTTTTTGCTGATTTTCTGAATTTACTTGTTCCTTTTTTGTCTTCCTCGTCTTCTTTGTCGGAGTGTGTTTTTTCTGCCTTACGCTTAGTTATTTCTTCTTCGTGTTGCGCTTGGCACTCGTTTGCTTCGTCTTCGTTCTGTGTTCCACATTTGTTGTTTCTTTTTTTGGTCCAGTTAAACCCTCCTTCGCGATACGTATCAAACGCGTCGTCGTTTTTCGCTTCAGTAATCACGTCATTCACTTTAATTTGTCCAAAATTCGCGTGGATTCGATCCGCTAAATCTGTTTTCACTGAATACCGATAGGGAAGTCCCTTTTTTCAGAGAAACTCCTGCAATTTATTTACAATTTTATTTATAAACTAATTCTAGAGGATAATTGTTCTGACTGCGGAAGCATCGGGTTAAAAAAAGAGCTGCCTCTACAAGTCCGCTGTCTTCATTTTTATACTTTTCGTCTGACCTACCACAGCGGCCAGAGGTTCCATTGGTTCAGTAAGTTGTACCAAACCCACGCCTTGGCGATCCATGCGGAGTGCATGGATTGTGCAAATTCCGGCGATCTTCGACTTCCTCCAATTTGTCATCCTTACTTACCTACTGTTGTTGGCCTAGGCCTTCGTGTTTATATAGGGTTTTCCATTAGGGACGTGACAACTTTGAATTTAATTTATGAACGCACTTTTTCACTAATCATCAAACTGTCACTGTCAATTTATTCAGTGAGCTAACGCGCAACGTCTGCAAATTATAAAAAAATTTCTACAGATATTCGGAGTCGGTGACTGCAACTTCAAGAGCGTTAACTCCAATTTTCGGTCGTAATTCCCGCCCTAGTAGACAGGCAATAACAAGTTTAGTGCAAAAATTTGAGTCCACATATTCGTTGTGTGATGTTGCCGTGTCAGTGAGACAACGGGTTGGTCGAAGTGTCGAAAATATCGCTACCGTTCAGGCATCCCTCGAAAACGATCCAAATCAGTCAATTCCACGGCGCTCTCAAAAATTGGGCATCGCTCAGGCCACATTAAGGCGTATTTTGCATAAGGATCTTGGTTTACACCCATACAAGATCAAGCTGACTCAAGAATGGAAGCCGATGGACCATTTGAAGCGACGTACGTTCTCCGATTGGGTTCTGGAGAAGATGCGCCAAGATAATGATTTTCATCGCAAAATCATCTTCAGTGACGAAGCTCATTTTTGGCTCAATGGGTTCAGCAATAAGCAAAATATATGTTATTGGTCGGGTGAAAACCCACATGTGCTTCATGAATCACCACTTCATCCACAAAAAAATAACTGTTTGGTGCGGTTTGCATGCCGGCGGCGTTATTGGGCCAGTTTTTTTCGTCGACGGTAACGATCGTCACGTTACCATAAATGGGCAGCGTTATCGCGCCATTATTACCGATTATTTTTGCCCGGAATTGGAAGATATGGACTTGGACGATATGTGGTTTCAACAGGATAGCACATAGCACACGCTACAATCGATTTATTGAAGAGTAAGTATGGTGAGCGTGTTATCTCAAGACATGTGTTATCGTGCGACTTAACGCCGCTTGACTATTTTCTGTGGGTCTACGTTAAGTCATTGGTTTATGCCAACACGCCGACGACGTTGGAAGAGCTCAGAGCCAACATTGAACGTCAAATAGCGGCCGTTGCGGCCGAAATATGTGACCGAGTCGTTGAAAATTGGGTCCGGCGGTGGCCATATGAACGAAGTCGAGTTCCATTCATAAATGTTTTGATTGTACTTCAAGCCAATAATAAAGTTTTTGAAATATCTCAAATGGTTTGCCTTATATTTAAAAAAAAAGTTGACAGGTCGTTATTAGAAAACCCTATATATACAAAAAGTTTCCACGTAAATTAAAATTAGGAAGTAATCAAAAATAAAGATTACCAGACTTCATGAAAAAGGTCTTCAACACTTTGAAACAGTCCGGAAGAACCTTAAGGTCAGGGAACAATGGAAACTAGGATGTCTAACGTGTTTTCTGCAAATTTTTCTTAAAACATGTTTCTGCAAAATCAGTAAAGGTTGTGCTTTGTTCAGATAAACACCTCTCCAACAAGTAATTCCATACTGCAGTTTGGAGTAGAAAATTCCATAATAAATATATTTTAAAAGCGTTTTCGAGCAGATGTTTCGTAAATAATAGAAATGTCGAAGTGTACCGCGGAAATAATTCTTCAGCAGAAACTCATTCTAGAGTCGATGGTGAGTCCCAGGTATTTAAATTCAACTACTTTTTCAATCAAGAAACACTTATCACTGCAGCATAGGTTGCTGTTAAAAGTAGAAAAAGAAAAATCAGACGTGCAGGAGCAGTTATACACTTTGTATCTCAGACACTCTGGTGCGTGGACAAAAAAATTAGGTTCAAAATTGGGTAGAGTTGAAAGACTAAAAAACATTATTTTAGTTTTGGAACTTATCACCAACTTATGTTTAGCAAACCAATTCCTCAACAAGTTATGGTCCCAATTAATATTAGAGACTAGATCCAGTGAGTTAATGTAAATTAAAAACAAAATTGGTCACCAACCCCCTTTTTAAAGAAAATAATTTCGCTCCTAATATCATCCAGCTTTACGCTTTGTGACCTATTTCCATTTTACGACCTAAACCAATCAAGCATGAATCCATAAAAGCCAGCTTTTTCCAGTTTTCTCAGCAATATGTTATGGTTGACCATATCGAAAGCTTTGGTTATATCGTGAATAAACCAGCTGTACACTTTTTACTATCTAGGTAGGACATTACCTGGGAACAAACCTGTAGTAGTGCATCTTCAGTTGATTAACCTTTCTAAAAGCCAAATTGAATTGGACTAAAAAACTCCATTTTATGTAATTAACTCACTGTACTATTTTTGAAATATTTTACTGAAAACTGGGAGAAGTGAGATGGACCTGTAGTTACACATTTGAACAGCCGATCCTTTTTTGAATAGAGGCACAATGTCTGCACATTTGAGGGCATCTGGAAAGATCGCAGCAAACACGCAACGATTAAAAATAACTGCCAAGACATCCACTACGAAACATGCAATTTTTTCACGAAAATATTAGAAATTCCATCAGCTCCACACGATTTCGAATTCTTTAACGAACCAATAGCTCCTTATATCTGAAGAGATTATATGGGCTGAAACACAAAGATATGCAATGGTTCAGAGCAACTACATATGGACGAACAAACATTGCACAACGGTAGGACTGAACTTGCTGATGAACTGATAGCTATATTAGAGAAATACGAGTTAAAGGAATTAGCGATGTCAAGTTTGTCATAAACCTTAAGGTCATCGACCTACATTGCAGTGGATTTTTTCAAAAGGAAAGTTTTATTGAGCAGACTGTTTACTACTTGCCATTCATTTCTTACGTTTCCCTTAGCAGAATTAAATTGAGTACGGTAATAGGCATCTCAACAAATCGGAATCTCCTTTTTTATTTCAGCACACAATTTTTTATATTTATAACTTAAACTCAGAACGTTAGGGTACTTTTTGCATTTAGTTCTTAGTTTGTTTTTACCTTTAACTTTGTTTAACAAATCATTAGAGATCCACTGTTTTAGTCTTTTTACCAAATTTTTAAAGGGCAGTTGTAAGGAGCAGCTAAGAATATGTTTATTGGAATCAGGGAAAATATAATAGAAAGTTAAAGCATCACTACACGAATAGACATCTTTTTAAAACTCACAGAATAGATTGTTTTTGATATTCCGGAAATCAATTTTTATCACCTTGTTTCATGATATATGATTATTTTTACTTTTGCTTTTGAACATGTTTACTTAGAGCATCATCATAGTATGATCAGTAATCATAAAATCAAGAACACCGTTCTCGCAGATTCTCAGTGAAACGTTTCTGAAGCGTCCATAAATCTGATCCAAACAAGTACCCGATTCAAACCTAGTAGGCTCGTTAATAAAACACGCTAAACCATGTGAAGCTAATAATTCCAAGTAACTTGTAACAATGGAACTGATACTATCTAAGCTGTTAAGATTAAAATCCTTCACTATTATTAAGTTTTTTGACTTTTCCCTTTCTAATGGCCCGGAAAATTTTTCCAAGAACGTCATAATACCAAACATATGCAGTCTATATGCACATACAAAAACATATATTGTACATCATGATAAATTTCAATAGAATTTTTCAACACATCACATTCAAGACTTCGAGAATCTTGAACTCATCTTTCACAAAACACCCAACGCCACCTGCAGCGTAATTTTCATTCGGATTAGCAATATAATTGAACCCGGGCAGAACGTAATCCCTTATTTCAAAGCCATAAATCCAAATTTCAGACACAAAAACAATATCAGGAATATATGCAATAGAATCAAGGTGCGCGACAAGTGTAGCAAAATTTTCTCTTAAACTTCTAATATTTTGGTGGACAATGAAAAGTTTTTTATTGCAAAACATTACCAAGACTAGAGTTATTGAGATCGAGGGTAGAAAAGTCATCATCTATTGCAATGTCATTATTCATTATAGAAAAGTAATTTACGTGTACTCAATAAGTGCAAGATCATTAAAAGATCTAATTGAAAATACTTTTACACCCTCAACCTTTCCCATAAGAATTTTATTATTATTGTACCATACATATTTCACGCCATTCTGCTTAGCTGTTTTTTTTTGCTTTGTGAGAGAATCGTTGATGTATATATTGGGTATGTAATTTGATTCGAGTGGTTTTTTTTTTTTTTCAAAATTTGAACGCTTATTTAAGAAAAACATGCACAAAAGTATTATTCAAAGAATTACCCATCTAAAGCTATGACTTTTTCCCATCTTTCTGACAATTTGTGGATCCCATCCCAAAAGAACTGCGCCGGCTTGACAGCCAAGAATGAATCAAGCCAATTTTTGATATTCTGCTCTGATTTGAACCGTATTTCAGTGAGGGCGTTCTGCATCGACCGGAACAAATGGTAGTCAGACGGGGCAAGGTCTGGGCTATAAGGCGGGTGGGGTAGGACTTCCCATCCACTGTTTTCCAAATAGTTCTTAACCGGAATAGCAAAGTGGGGCCGAGCGTTATCATGAAAGAAAATTATTGCCCCGTGTCTGGTGGCATATTCCGGGCGTTTTTCGGCTACTGCTCTCTTCAAACGGATTAATTGTGTTCGTTAGCGTTGTCAGTTGATGGTTTCACTCGGTTTTAGCAGCTCATAATACAGCACACCCATCTGATCCCACCAAATACAGAGCATTACCTTCGCGCCATGGATATTCGGCTTTGCCGTTGATTTGGCTGGTTGGCCGGATTTCACATATGATTTTTTGCACTTGGGGTTGTCGTAATGGATCCATTTTTCATCACCAGTAACAATACGATGCAAAAATTACTTCCTTTTGTGGCGTTGCAGCAGCATTTCGGACATACAAAAACGGCCTTTCGACGTCTCTCGGCTTTCCTTGCTTTTGAATATATCCAGCTGCTTTTAAACGTTTTGAAATGACTGCTTGAGTGACACTCGAAGATTCTGCGAGTTCTTCTTGTGCTTGGCAACAATCTCTATAGAGTAATGCTTCCAGTTCTTCATCTTCAAACTTTTTTGGCTGCCCAGGACGTTTATCGTTCTCCAAGTCAAAATCACCACTTTTAAATCGTGCAAACCACTTATGACACGTTCGCTCAGCTAGCGCATGTTTACCATAAACTTCCACCAAAATACGATGACTTTTGGCAGCAGTTTTCTTCATATTAAAGTAATGAAGAAGAACTCCCCGCAAAAACACTTTTTCAGGCACAAAGTTCGACATATTTGAGTGAAAAAATCAGAGTTTTCCTCTCGTAGCTCGTTTAGTTCTGTAGAAACCGATTGTTTTTTTCCTCAAGATTAGAAAGCTTCATATAAATTATTTGAAGAGTACATTAGCCTTCACTGTCTACGCTTTGCTTGTGCATAGAAGACGTAGTGGCTTTTGAAGGTGCAAATTTACTTCCCGCTAGATTTTTGTATGCTGCAGGATGCACCGTATGTTGCAATATATGTACCGTATGTTGCGTGATGCACCGTATGTTGCAGTATATGTCTGGTATGCTGAAGTATGCACCGTATGTTGCAATATGTGTATTGTATGTAGAACTGCACTATCCATAAACGTACCCGATTATCGTGTCAAGGTGATTAACATTGCTAATGCTTTAATAAGTATTTCATATTAAATTATTTCACTTCTGCCGCCATTTAGCGAAATATTTAAAAAGGTTATTAAAGAGAGAAAAGTGTCTTACTTGAAAAAAGTTGAGTTTTTCAATCCAATTCAATTTGGTTTTCAACAGGGTAAATCTACTAAATATTTTCTCTAACCTTGATAACTAAAAATTTAGAGCTGACATGGTCAATCATACTACACTTTTGGATAAAATGAAAAGGGCGAGTTTTCGCAGTTTCATGCTAGAGTGGTTCAGATCATACCTATCAAACAGATCTCAAAGAGTGAAGATTGATGGTGTGAGAAGCGGGATTCGCTTCTTTGTTGGGACCCATTTTATTTCTTTTAGTATTTATATAAATTTGTCGTTTTCACTAAACTTCAGTAGTAAACTTACGGCGTTCGCAGATAATATTGACTGTTCTTATGGCTCTTACAGTGCCTTGCATCTAATCTCCGGCATTAATTGAGATCTTAGACATGCAAATACTTCCAGTCCATCTATATAAGGGATTGGCTTTTTGATTACGATTTATTTCACGTAGAATACCTTCTCGCTGATATTTGGTGTAAATTAAGGTTTTCTTCTCCCACTTTTCTTTATTTTTGTATTTTTCCTTATTTTTAATTACATTTGTCGCTTTGCTCGCGATAAATTTATCTCCACTTTACTTTTCATTCTTTTCGTAAATAAAATTAAACGTTCACCCCACCCATATTTAGGAGTAGGAATAAAGCCCATTGAAGTGGTATTTGGCACTATTTTAATACTTTATGCATAGAAAATATAAAATATTACTATATTATTTATCTATTATAATTTTAATTTATCTAATGAATAATTGCTTCCAATAAATTATAGTATTACTGTGTACCACTGTATTTTTTAATGGAATAATAAGAATAATAATAAAATAAAATCAATAAATAAAATGTCCGCGAAGAAATCTAGTAACTTTCATTTAGTTCATAGACACACTCACCATATGTTGTTACACTTAGAGACGCACAAAACCAAAGCAGCCAAAAATGCAGTTACTCATTTTATCCAAAAACCCTAATAATAATATAACAACAAATATTGAACTTGATAGTCTCTCAACATCAAGGAGGTTCTTGCAGATGATCGAGTAAGCCACATTCTGAGATCATTAACTGATCAGAGCTCTGAGGCACATTTATAACCGAAAATGTCATTCACCTCATCAAACTTACATCCTTATTGAGGTTATTAATTATCAATCACTTGACGATTGACAAATTTTATCAATAATCAAAAATATCGGCATTATGAACCTATATTGATAACTTTCCTTTTATTGTGAATAGTGCAGAATTATTGATAAAGTGACATAACGTTCGATTTCAAAGTTGAACTTTCTTATATTTTTCAAAAGGACTTCGCGCCAAAAATGTAAGTAATTTTGTATAAATGTTCGAAAAAACAAGTTTATATATTAAGGAGCAATGTAATAAGCAACAAAAAGCAATTAACTAGGCTTGTGGAGTAAATGAAAGAAAATAAAGAGCTCGCTAAAGGAATAAGGACGAAAGGTACTGCACAAAAAAATTACAAGCGTTTGCAATGGGCTTGTTTAGGGCCACCACAGCGCACATGTGACAAATGCCAAGGGGTATATGCAAATACTTTGTTATTATACTACAGAATTATACTTTCTACGTTTTAAGGTAAAAAAAATTAAAAATGTAAACAAAAAATAAAAAATAAAAAATAAAAATATGACGGAAAATAAAATCGAAACAATGGCAACCGGTGGCGGAGCTTACACCAATTTAGTGACAGCGATTCGGTAGATTCAATTAGATTTCTATGTCGATCCGTGCTGTTCAGGCAGATTATTTGGTTAAATAGTTCATTTAGAACTGTGATAACTTAGTAGTTAGTACTTAATTCATATATAGTAATATAAAATTTGTATAAATCTGTATGCATGTTGATGTGTGAATGTAATAGGTTTTATATGCTAGATATATATTGTATGTGTTGCATAAGTGAAATAGATATATATGTAAATGCTTTAAATCCAATACCTTCCCTCAACGCGAACACCATATATAAACTATTGCATTTAAAATATGCAAAAATAACACATAAATTAATATAGGATTTTCCAATAGGGATTTGACAACTTTTAATTTAATCTGTGAACGCACTCTTTCACTAATCATCAAACTGTCACTGTCTTCGCACTTCTGGAGAAGATGCGCCAAGATGATGAATTTCATCGCAAAATCATCTTCAGTGACGAAGCTCATTTTTGGCTCAATGGGTTCGTCAATAAGCAAAATATGCGTTATTAGTCGGGTGAAAACTCCCATGTGCTTCATGAATCACCACTTCATCCACACAAAATAACTGTTTGGTACGGTTTGCATACCGGCGGCGTTATCGGGCCATATTTTTTCGTCGAAGATAATGATCGTCACGTTACTGTGATTGGTCAGCGTTATCGCGCCATGATCACCGATTATTTTTGGCCCGAATTGGAAGATATGGACTTGGACGACATGTGGTTTCAACAGGATGGTGCCACAAGCCACACAGCACACGCTACAATCGATTTATTGAAGAGTAAGTATGGTGAGCGTGCTATCTCTAGACATGGGCCAGTCGATTGGCCGCCTCGTTCGTGCGATTTAACGCCGCTTGACTATTTTTTGCGGAGCTACGTTGAGTCATTGGTTTATGCCAACACGCCGACGACGTTGGAAGAGCTCGGAACCAATATTGAACACGGAATAGCGGCCGTTTCGGCCGAAATGTGTGGCCGAGTCGTTGAAAATTGGGTCAAACGAATCGACCGCTGCAAACGTGCCAGCGGTGGCCATATGAACGAAGTCGAAATCCATTCATAAATGTTTTGATTGTACTTCAAGCCAATAATAAAGTTTTTGAAATTTTTCAATATTTAAAAAAAAAAATTTCAAGTCGTTATTAGAAAACCCTATATATACAAGTTTACAAAATTTATTATTCTTAATTTTTTACAAATTTTTGGCAAAGATGTTTTCTCTCATCTTATTACTTGGAATGCAATTACGATTTATTTCGCCGTTGGAGTATACTTCTCTTACATAATGGATGTAACTCTTGACGAGTTGATGTTGTTGCCACCATGTGGAGTTATTCCGGAACTTACGGATTCAGTACCTTCAAGTTCCTTAACTAGTCGTTTTAAATAAAAAGATTTCTTTGCCGCCGCCGAAAGTGCCATATACTCGGGTTCCGTGCTTGTTGGATTCCCATGATATGGCAGCTCCTCCTAGCGTAAATGCAAATTCAGTATAGTACCTCCTATCTGCAAGATCCCCTCCCTAATTAGCATCAACATATCCTTCTATTTTACGTCCCGTCTGTGAGTAACGTAATTTATAATTAAGAGTTTTATTCAAGTACAAGTCTTTTTGAAGCTCTCCATTTAATGAAGCTGACGAAACATCAATCTAGTGGAGAATCAATTTCTGCTCTGCCGCTAGAGCTAGCAATAACCGAATTGTAGGTATTTCTAACTTCCAGTGAGAAAGTTTCAGTATATTGTAATTTACCCCGAATTGTTGTGCAAGCCCCTTTGTTACCAGACGAGCATTAAACTTTTCCACATTCAAATCCTTGTCCCTTTTGACAGTGAAGACCCATTTGAATCATACAGGTTTTTGCCCGTTTGGTAGGTTGTCTAACTCCCATGTATTATTGAAGATTAAACACTTTTTTCCACTTAACACCATCGGGTAGAGAAAGTGTTTCTTCGATTGTTTTAGGATTATTAAACTCTTCTCCAACGCCAATTGAATTAAAACGATTGAACTGTTTCCGAGGACGTCTACGCTTTCCGGTTCTTATAATTTTCGGTCTTCCACTTCCAATTATAGGTGCGTCAGTAACGTCATCTTCGCTACTTGTTTTAGATCTTTAGAAATCCGTATCTTGATTGCGCCATTTGTTCGCCAACAGATTCAATAATTATTAGTTGGCATTACTGTCGTTGCCGCGGTTGGCACTTCTTCCAATAACCTGCCATTCCTTTTCCGCTTCATTTTATTCCCGAAGCCAAAGGAAGAAGTGCAAACCGCCGTAGGTATTCAAAATAATCTTTCTTATAATATCTTTGTTAACCTTTTTAATAAGAAATAAAGAGATCAGATCAAATCAGATTAAACTAAACCATCTCGTTTGAGCGTGCGCTTTCCTTTTCCAATCGAGGACAGTGGCATATATTTTTATCTGTAACACTTGTCCCTTTATTGTTGTTCTTTTCCTTGTTATTTTCGTTATCCTCGCCCAACCCTTCATCTTCTTGAGCTGGCTGTTGTTCCTCTTTTGAATCGAAAAAAGCCAAACAGTCTATTCCTTTGTCATTCTTTTGTTTACCTTTATCTTCGATTAACGAAACGTGTTCTGTTTTCAATGCCCCTCATTTTATCTTTATCGAACAGACGATATGCTTTTGAGGTAGTGGAATATCCGACCAACAGATATTCCTCACTCTTTGGCTGAATTTAGGATAAACATTTAGTCTTATTTAAAGCAAAACCTGTGCTTCCAAAAATTTGTAAGTGCCCAATGGTTGAACTTCCCCGCTGTACTGTACGCTTCAGTTGTACTATTAGGAAGGATTTTAGTTGGACACCTTTTCCTAATGTACACCGCCGTATTGGCTACTTTAGCCTATAAATACTCCTCAGGTCCAAATTGAACCATCATGCAACTGGCAATCTCAACTAGGGCCTATTGGCCCTTTCTGCCACACAGTACTGTTAAAGTGTGTATGGTACTGACAACTGCCATGTTATGCCACAATCTTGGAGAAAAGTTGGAAAAACGTTGCTAGTGTTGTCGGATCCATTATCACTGCGGATATTCTATACACTTGCCAGTTTCGCGCTCCACCTAAGCCTTAAACTCTTTAAATATATGGAACACTTAATCTTTAACTTTTGATGAAGTAAATGAATATTTAGCGCGATTTATCGTTAAAAAATGTGACGAAGTATCTTGCACCACCTAGGGATACTTTTCTTATAGGGTCGCACACATCTGTATGAACTAATTCCAAAATGTCATTCGATCTAGACTCAGATTCTTGGGGAAAAGGTTTTACACAAGTTTTTGCTTTCATGCACGTTTTACATTTAAAGTCAGGTGGAATAGTACCAAGGTTAACTCCATTTACCAAATCGCATGTAAACATTTTGTTTAAACTTTCCACATTGAGATGTCCCATATCCCTCATGCCACTTCTTAAAACTGTTTTGCGTGTAATGAATTTAATTTTTGTGTTTGATTATATTTTTAAATTAACAAATCATCTCGCATGCTAGCGACTAATACTAATTTATTGTTTTGTTTGATTGTAGGACCGTTCTTCGTAAACTCAATTGTCTAACCGTTCTTTATTGCTCTGTTTGAAGATAAGAAGTAAGATTTTAAATCTGGGACATACAGCACGTTTTGCAATCTTACTTCACACGTTTTCGTAGATAGAGCGACAGTACCAATACCGGTTACAGTGATGTAATTGTCACCTGCTAGCTTAATGTCTTTTATGCTCTCTCGCATGTAGGTAAATAAACTTTTATTACAGTATATATGGATGCACCAACAATTCGAACCGATTATATTGTTGTAAGAAGCTGAAAGCATAGAGAAAGAAGAAACTTGTTTTTGGTTGCAATGTTGTCCTTTTTGTTGTCGACAATAAGCGGCATAATGGCCCCTCATTCCGCAATTATAACACTTTCCAGTGGATTTATTTTCACGTTTTGTTTTGCATGGGCCGCGCCATATATGCTTGCTGCTGGAAAGCGTCTTCTTGACAACTTCGAGTGTCACCTTTTTTCATACGTCGATACCCTTCCTTCAGCAGTTTGATTTTCAATGAACTCATCTTAGGCAATTCATTACGCGATTCCATTGCTACGACGAAATTTTCCAATGACTTTGGTAGGCTCGACAATAGATAGACAATTATTTCTCGTTGATGGCGAAATCGATCTCAATTGAAAATAATTTGAAAAATGTAAGCTCAACACGGTGTGAGATTCAGGAAAATGTTTGCCAAATCGAGGATTACGCAAGAAAAACCTATTATCTGAAGAAGGATAAAAAAGGGAAATAATAAAATTGAAAGAAGAAATACTAAAATTATATAAGAATTACATGGAAAACAAAGACAATCATCGCAAAGCTAAATTGAAATTGAAATTAGAGCTTTTGGAGTTAGAAAAAGAAAAAAGAAAAGGTAAAGAAATTGCACAAACTTGGCTACAGAATCTCAAACGTTACTATCTTCATTAAATGAGGAATTTGTGGTTCCAAAATCAAGTTGAGAATCGTCTTCCGCATTGACATTACATTCTTGTTCAAATTCCGGAACTTTTACCCTGTAGATAACACAGATGTTGTGTTAACTCCATATACGTTTATAAACTGTGTTGCTTTCTTTGAAGTGTAATGGAGTTCTCTAGCTCCTAATATACAACAAAACCTGGCGAAGATCTTTTTTAGGACCAATAATTTTAATGTTTGTCCCATCAATAACTTCTATGATGTTTGGAACACCACTCTGTTCGCAAAGATATATCCTTTCTCGTCGTTCTTCTTCTTCGGAATAACTATAATGTGTCCACTTAGAGAAAATATGCATTTCCAGTACTCCAAATATTTCCTCCAAAACAACTGGTATTATTTGTTGTGCCATACCGATATTAAAATCTTTACCCACACTTATTTGGTAACTTCCTTGAGCACAAAATCGTAAGACAGGAGCGAGTTTAATTATATTCGATATGGCTTGACCTTTTGTTGATGGTTTTAAGTTTTCGTCAAAGTCTTTCAACAAATCAAAGAAAGCCAATTTCGAAAGCCAGAACTTTGCTTAAGTCTATAATATAGACACTTGAACTGCTGCAATTTAACAATGTATTTGTTACTCCATTTCGAGCGGATTTAAAGCATCTTTGAAATTTCTTCGTATTCTTGTCGTTTGCATCACATCATCTTCGTATTCATTTTCACTTCTAAAATAAAAATTCAATTGACGACATGTTTTTAACAAGGAAGAATCGTATCAATCAAGAATTTTCAGTTGATAAAAAAATGGAATAAAGTCAATATATTTGATAACAATGACTACAAAACGGGTTGTGCATCAACTAAATTGATGCTTGACTACTGTATTATGAATTCGCTACGATAATTAAAAAGAATGAATTATTAAGTTGATAATTTATATCTGAAATAAGGCTGTTAGAAAGAAAAATATATTAACGGCAGTGAAAAGTTTAGAATTAACGTCCACGCCATGGTACTTCAAACCGTCAGTTCTACCTTACTATTTTCTCGCAAATTAACATACTCTTTTCTCTTGATATTAACATAAGTGTTCTGTCTTTCCTTGTTTGACTTTTATTTCACCAACTGTAAATAAAAAGCGTGGAATCACATTTCAGAACTTCCATGGCAGATCCAACGTTTGATATCACAAGGAAGTAAGTTGGCCCTTTTGTTAGATGCTGATGTACCTATGAAGAACCTTATAAGCATCTATAATTTTAAAGGGGATAGTAACTAGTAGCACTTCAAAGCTAGTGTTTACAGAGTAACAATCAAACCGAATAGAGTCAATATAACTCCTTAGATTCGCAACTACAACAGTTTTGGGAAATAAAGGAAGACTTCGGTGATAGAAAGTAAACATCAGAGAAGGGGTATAAAAACTGTTGCAAAGAATATGGTAAATTGGTCATACATATATATAAAAAGTATCCGCGGTTTTTTGTCACTATATGGTGTTGGTGTCTATTTATCTGGAAACGCTGATCTGATTATGTCAAACGAACACGTGTTTGACATGGGGCATGTCAGGCTACATTTTTTGTTGTTTACAGCTGTGTTATTCTTTGCTCGTGTCAAAAGTTATACTGATTTTAATGTGAGTGAAATATCTGAAGAAATACGCTATGAGATGCTATTTTACTATAAAAAAAAGGAAAAACGCTCCAAAAACATGCCGAAAAATTTGTGCAGCTTACGGTGAGAATGCTGTGAGTGAATGCCGGACCCAGGACTAATTTGTTTGATTCCGTTCCGGAAATTTCGATGTAAAAGATGCACCTTGCACTGGTCGGCCTGTCACTGAAAAAGTCCATGAAATTTTGGAACTGATGAAGCAAGACTGGCACAGAAGTTGTCTAGAGATAGCGGAGGCACTATGGAATCATCTGAAATGAGCAGGCTACTCAAAGAAGCTCGATGTTTGGGTGCCACATAAATTAAAGCAAAGAAATTTAATTGACCGAATAACCATCAGTGAAAGGCTGCTGAAACGTAACGAAATGAAACCACTTTTGAAGCGATTCATTACGGACGATGAAAGATGGATTAAATACGAGAATATTCAACGCAAGCGATCATGTTCAAAGGCCGGTGACCGAACACAAACGACTTCAAACCCTGGATTGACGGCAAACAAGGTGATGTTGAATGTTTGGATGGGATTGGAAGGGAATTGTAGAACTTAGCGAAATGGTCAATTGGATTCTCAACTGTGCATAACTCGACCGTTTGAATGAAGCTATCAAGGAAGAGCGAATAGAGTTGGCCAACAGAAAGGGAGTTGTCTTCAATCATGACAATGCTGGGCCACACACGTCTTTGATGACCCGGAAGAAATTGACGGAGCTTGGTTGGGATGTATAGCCTGGACCTTGCACCCTTTGATTACCATTTGTTTCAGTCTTTGCGAAACTGTCTTGATGGTAAAAAAATTTTCCGACCGAAGAGCAGCTGAAAATCACTTGGCCAAGTTTTTCGCTGATAAACCACAGAAGTTCTACACCGATGGAATTATGAAGCTAGCAATAAAATGGCAAAAGGTCATAGATAATAATGGCCAATATGTACTTGATTGAAACTGATTTTGTATAAAGAAAATTTTTTTTTTTTCAAAAATGTACTAAAAAACCGCGGAGAATTTTTTATATCAACTCAGTGCTACACGCAATTGGCTTGATTCATTCTTGGCTGCCAAGCCGGCGCAGTTCTTTTGGGATGGGATCCACAAATTGCCAGAAAGATGGGAAAAAGTCATGGGCAATACTTTGAATAATACTATTGTACATGTTTTTCTTAAATAAACGTTCAAATTTTGAAAAAAAAAAAACGCACGAATGAAAATATATACCCAATACTAATTTAGTATTTTATATGTACTGAAATGTTTTGTTTACTTAAAGTTAATAGAGAACCAATTGAATTGTCTTTTGTGAAATCTAGTTCATCTTAACTAAAAATTTCAAATTTCAGAATAGTCATATTTGGATTTATTATGTTTATAAATAAAATTGTTAATATCATCAATTTCATAAGAGCCTCTCGAAAACATAATATCAATAATTTGCTTAATTTTTATGTAAGAGAAAATATTATTTTTCAATAATTTGGTTATATTTGGGGTTGAACTATAAGTGCTAAAATTTAACAAACATATTTCATGGTTTGCATTTTTATCTAGTTTTGTTGATTTATCAAATTCAGATATAATTTTTGAAGAATTTCAGTATAAAGTAATAATACAAATATATTTTTTTATATTTAAAATAAATATTTTTAAAAGAAATTGGTGTCTTATTTAATAAAGAAATTGATATAATAAATATTTAAAATCAAATCCAACTTCATTTGGTTTTTTAAGTTACAAATAATACAGAACAGTAAACTCTTTAATTTTTATAATTTATAAAAACTAATGGATGTACAGCAACTTTTAAAAATAATTGTCATGCTGAAGTTGATGGTTTACAAGAATCTGTACAGAATGTATTGATTGATTATTATAATAAATTAGACGTTTAACAAGAACTGAAATCTGCAAAATGGTATACTTCATCATTCGGTGTAAATACAACAGTAGAAAATATAACAAATGATTTTAAAAATATAACTAAAGAAATATGTAAAACATTGTTCTCAACCAAAGAGGCAGGTATTGTACAGCTTAAGCACAATATATTGTTGAAATTTTAACTGATTTTGTAGTTCCAGCTAGTAATGATATATCCAATTCAAAATCTCAAGATGTAGATTGGTCTAAATTTAGTTGGCCATTAATATTTATTATTCTTATTTTAAGAGATGCTTAATATATATTTTTACAAAGTTACTATTTAAAAATAGACTATTATTGAAAGATCAAATAGATTTACAAAGAATTAAAAATAACTATTTTTCTTCAAGAATATTTCCTGTAATAAAATTGAAAAAAAAAAAATATAAATTTTTTGAAAATATTTCTCTTTCTTATTTATTAAAATTTTTAAACAAAGATGACCACATATAACTTTATTAATTTTTCTATCAGTATAATTGTTCAAAAGAATAGTATTTTTACATGTTTCGAAATCAACCTTACCATATTTTGAGATTCGAATGAATAGTCAATTCGTTCGATAAACTCCATTTCTTTTAATGATTTTTTCGTATCTTGACATTCGAAGGAATAAGGTTCATTAAGGAAATATATCATGGGATGAACTGAAACGAATATAACAAAAATGTGAAATTAGAGTGTTTATTAAAAAAAATTGCATACCGATATTAATAAAATCAAACATGCAAACAAAATAAAAAAAATAATACTATACATTTTATTGAATAAGAAGTTGCTCCATCGATATTCCCAAAACAAATCTGGTCACACCTTTGAATATGAGTACTGTCAAAATTAAAATACATCGGCGATCTGCTAAGAGTGAGAGGAATTAAAAATTATAAATATAAAGTTTTAAAAGAAAATAAAAGACAGGGCATTTGCCTTAGTTTTAGACGATGAAGAGCGCACTAGTTGGCGCAGTATAATAGAAGGATTAAATCTAATAGAGCTGGAAAATTCCAAGTAAGTATAATCAGTTTTTTTTCCCAATATTAACAATAATTTTCATTTGTTTGAATATTTGTTCGGAATTTTTGGTTGAATGTGTATGTTAGACGAATTCGTTGCTGTAGTTCAAGAAAAAACAACATTATCCATTCCTCCTATCATAATGTTAGCGACTACCCTTCGATTTTTTGCTGAAAACGGTTACCAATTTATAATAAGGAAAGATGCAGATGTGAAATTGTCCCAATCATCCGTATCGAACTGCATCAAAATCTGCATAACTGCATAAGAAGATAAGCTTTGCCCCAAATGGATTAACTTTGAAGCTAATGAAAATGAAAAGGAGGAAATAAGACTTCACTTTTACCAAAAGTTCGGATTTCCAGGGGTAATTGGCTGCAATGATGGTACGCACGTTGCCATTAAAGCCCCTTTACCAGAAGACAAGCATTTATATTAAAACCGAAAGAATTAATGTAATAATTGTAAGTATTTCAATTAAAATAATTTGTATGTATTATGGTATGGTATGGTATATTGACATATATGACCACAAAAAAAGGATACGGTATATATATACTACTCATGCTGGAGCAACAAATGACGCCTTCATATGGAAAGTTTCTAGTGCAAGAAACTATCTTCTGGAGCAGTACACTGGAGGTAGACAAACAAATTTCTAGCTGCTAGGTAAAAAATATGGATACATGCACATATAGTACATCTTAATCTTGCTTGTTAATCAATTAATTGTATTAGGTGACGCAGGATATCCTCTGGAGCCGTGGATTGTGACCCCATATCGCACACCTGTCAGCGGAAGTCCTGAGAACAAATTTAAAACCCAACATTCGAAAGCAAGCAAAATTAATGTCAAGACTGTTCAAATTGTAAAGGTTTGTGCGGCCTTGCACAATATTTGCATACACTTTAAAGTGGCAGATAATGCTGAAAATTTGGAATTGAAAGATCGCTCAGAAAATGCCTTTGCTGATGTTGATACGAGTGGAATTACTTGCATTCATGAAGCTCGAAACACTCGCGACAGTATTGCTAGCCTATTATTATAGTTTAAAAATAAAGTATACATACATAAAATATACAGTTTTTCATTTAAAAGCTCGTACTAACGAAAGCTCATATTGAAGCTAAAAGCTTTTACTTAGTTTATGATTCACACCCAAGTATTGCGGGGGATAAATATAAATCCGAAATGTATGACGTGGAAGCCCCATTCGGTTTGGCATCTCACAAACGGCGGGTCGGGTTTGTCCACTAGTCTTGAAAGATGCCATAATTGCGTGAGAAAATCCTGGGGTGATGTAAAAGACTGCAATTTTCAGTTTGAGTGCTCCAACAGTCGTTTCATTTCCACTGCTTTAAGCACGCACACTCAAAGATTTTTTTTAATTTAAATTTTATTTTTTTATTTTTCCTTTTCTTTTACCATTTTTGTGAATTTATTTTAATCGTTATTTTTGAATTTATTATACTCATAATTTATATAATCTTTACTTTTGAATTTATTAAAAATCATTAATTTTGATCTAAATTGTTTACTTTTTTTATAAATGATTTTGTTCCATTTTTTAATTGTCCAAGTTTGAACGAGCTGCTGCCATCGTTGGAGGCTTCATAGCTACGGTTAACGTGTACAGAGAAGTAGAACGCATAAACGACGATGATGCCATAAAATGGTTTCCCTAACTCTTGGAAGAAGATGCGAGCAGCTGGTGGCAAGGAGTAAAAGATGAAGCCAAAACCTGGTTGGTAATCTTTTGACTTCGTATAGCATACGCTCCGGACAAATCCGCGTATAGAATATATATGGAGATCTTTGATACGAAGCAAAGGCCTCAGGAAAAAACGGACGACGTGTGCGAAAAACGAGCACTTCTTGCAAAACTGGTAAGATCCAAAACCATGTGTGAGAATGATGCTCGATATGATTCACTGTCTGTTAAATATCCGCATCCATGACAGTGTTCCACGAAAGAGTTTCTCGAAGTTTGATGAGCTCCTTTCAAAAGCTAGAGCCGTGGAGCTATCCATAGAAGAGTAGAATGTAACTTCAAACCATAGAACCGAATCTATTTCAATAAAAAACCGATGTAATTTCTGTAAATATCCGGGTCATACAAAAGATAAATGTAGAAAAAAAGAAAGGTACAACGACACGAAGAATACGTCCACGCAATCTCTGGAAACCAAGATTTTCTGGTATTCATGCAAACTCCCTGGGGTAGTACGTTCCACATGCCCTAACTGCAATCAGCTTCCAAAAGGCCCATCTTCCGTATCTTTAATTGCATAAGAAAATCAGTACTTTTTACACAATTAATACGCAAAAGTGTTCAAATAGACGCACTTTCGGGCTTACAAGAACTCCAGCCTGAGCACCTCTATCCGAGAGACCAATGTTTTCCTCAATTGGTTCAAAACAATAGACTCAATCTTTCCGCTAACTTCAACATCTAAGCCACACTTTGATTTAAGCATCCAAGCACCATCACGTAGGTCAATTGTAACATCAACGAGAGACAACGACTACTCGCCACACTCAATCCAAAGAATTTTCAGCAATAGCTTTAGAAATGAGCATACACCAGACCAAAAACAGAAGCGACAAAAGCTATTCCCCGCAATGGTGCAGTCAGAAGAGAAAGTTTTTCTCGAACCGTTCTTTACAGAAATTTTAGCGTTCGACACCGCACTACGTCAAGATGAGGCAGTGGAATTAAATGTGGACGGGAGAGACAAGTTGAACCAATTGCTAATAGAAAACGAAGCACTGTTCGGCATTCCAGTGGAACCAACTCAATATGCAGAATATAATATTAACAGCGGTAATCACGAACCAATAACTACAACACCTTATAGGCTAATACCCATTTGGAAGGAATAATTCAAAAAAGAACTCAAGAAAATGCTTGAATGTAACATAATTGAAGAAAACGAATCCCCTCGGGCAGCTCCAGTAGTGCTGGTAACGAAAAAAGACACAGGAATATGTGTATGTATAGATTACAGAAAAATAAATAATGTGACTATACCAGAAAAATATCCACTTCCTAGAATAGATGACCTTCTGTACTCAACACACAAAACCAAATTCAAAAATACCTGGGACCTTCAAACTAGATACTAACAGATAAAAATATTTAAAAGTGACACCGAAAAAACTGCGTTCATAACCCCTTTTGGCCTGTGTCAATTTAAGCGCATGCCATTTGGTCTACGAAACGTGCCAGGGATCCCTGAATCTTACCTACTAGTTTATCTAGATGATATAATTATATGTTTAGACAGTTATGAACAACACTATCAGGACTTGAAAAAAGTCTTCCAGCGCCTCAAAACATTTCACTTAAGGCAAATCGATCAAAATTCAATTTCAGTTGCGCAAATATTAGATACCTCGGTCATATAACAGAAAAAAGTATACAAGTTGACTCGGAGAAAATTTCAGCAATCACCAATCGACCGAGCAAAATTATGTCAAACAAGTATTGTCATTTCTCCAAACTTGTTCATGGTATCACCGATTTATAAAGAACTTTGCAGAAGTTACAAAACCTTTAAGTAATCTAACCAAGAAAACTTCTGTGTGGAAATGGGAAGATGAAGAAAAATCCGCATTCGAAAATCTTAAAACCATGTTAACAAGAGCGCCAGTCCTACAACAGGTAGATGAAGAGCAGCCTTTCATATTAAAAACAGATGCCAGCAATTACGCTTTCGTGGCAGTTCTAGTCCAGGGGGAGAAAGAGAAGGAACATGTTATAGAATATGCATCGAGACTTATCACAGCCACAGAACGGAAGTATTTAACCCTGAACGCGAAGCCCTTGCTATTATATGGGCCGTCAATAAATTTCGAGGTTACATTGAGGGTGGTGAAATAACCTTAAAGCTAGACCATCAACCCTTGAAATGGCTAATGAGTCTACGATAAAATCCCCAACAAGAAGGCTAGCAGTTTGGGCTCTGCAACTGCAATCCTATAATATCGAAATTGACTACACGCCTGGTAGAATGAACTGAGTAACTGATATATTATCAAGACCTCCAGATGATACAAACTCTGAAAATAATGTCAGTAGCTTTGAAATCGATATAACTAATAAGGGGCAAAAGAAATTCGTGAAGCCCAGCTCAAAGATGAATTGGTAAAACGAATCATTGATTCTTTTGAAAACAACAACGAAAATGTTACAAGGTGGATATGATGGGAATTATGGCATATTATATAGATACTCCACAGATTCCGACACTGGAACTGCGCAGCTCGTGGCGCCTGCTCAGGAAAGAGGGTCATTATGGCGTTGAACGCACCCTAGCTCGGATTGCTTGCCGACATTATTGGTCCAGGATGAGAACTAGTGCTACCAAACACATTGAAAACTGTTTGGCTTGTCTGCGATATAAACTATGTGCAATGATCCTCCTTCAAGAGGTTTTTTTCCCTTATGGCATGCCACGGCGTCTTTTAACAGATAACGCCCTCAGTTTGTGTCAGTTCTTATGCAACAATTGGCCGACTATTTTGGTATCCAAAATACATAAACACCCGTCTATCACCCAGAGGCAAATCCAGTAAAAAGCAAAATAGAGATTTGAAGGTTCAACTTGGAATCCCCCTCAAAATTCGCATCTTGACGAGATTGATCCTATGTGATCACAAAACAAATTGGGACCTCATGTTACCAAGTTGCCTCGAAGGACGATCTCAGCATCCCATAGGGGACATACCACGTTTCCTCCATTCCGAAATATCACTCGTCCCTGACACCAACAAATATCACTCCAATCCAACCCTTACGACAAAGAGGAGGCCCAAAGAAAACAACACCGGATCCTGACGCATCATCGAGACGATCTCAATGCCAGAGGAGGAGACTGTAGAAACTCGTTTTTATTCCAAAAAAAAAACTTTCTAGTAATTGAAAAGGGTGGCAACGAAATAAAAGAAAAATCAAGATCATACTTGCACACAAAAAGCTTACACTAACGAAAGCTCATATTGAAACTAAAAGCTTTTACTTAGTCTGTGATTCACACCCAAGTATTGCGTGGGATAAACATAAATTCGAAATGGATGACGTCGAACGCCCCACTCAGGTTTCGCATCTCACAAACGACAGGTCGGGTTTGTCCACTAGTATTGAAAGGTGCCCCACTTGCGTGAGAAAATCTTGCGGTGATTTGAAAAACCGAAATTTTGAGTTTGAGTGCTCCAACAATCGAATCATTTCCACTGCTTTAGGCATGCACACTCAAACTCCTTTTTTTAAATTAATTTTTTTTTTTTTATTTTTAAAAAATAAATTTAAATTTTTGAATTTATTATAGTCGTTATTTTTAAATTTATTTATTATAATCATTATTTTTTTGAGTTTATTATAATCTTTACTTTTGAATTTATTAAAAATCATTAATTTTGATCTAAATTGCTTACTTTTTTTATAAACGATTTTGTTCCATTTTAATTGTCTATGTTTTCTATTAATTAATTAATCATTTGCTTAACTGCCTGTTCAGCGTATAGTCGGACAGCACAAAACGCGACAGAGAGGGTAGCAAAGGTCGTGTCCTTCCTTACGACAAGATTGATTGAGGAACGTACGAGCCTGGTTGAATTTTCATTTGGTATTCCTCCGAATGTCAAAATACCGACACTCAAAACTATCTCGAAAAATAAATTTAAAAAGTTATATTTTCCAAATCAAAAATATGTCTTGCGTGCACACTTTGCCCGCAGTACATCTGCCGGCAAATCGACCTGCAGAAATGTGAAAAATACGGGCACTCTGCCTGCAGGCCTTCATGTGCCCGTACATTTTCACGGGCAAATGGCTGAAAGTGGCTCTGATGCCACGGGAAAAATGTGTCAGGCCCGCAAATTGAGAAGAAATTTGTGATTTTACATTTTTTCAGTAACTGAGTCATCACTGTGTCATATGCTGTGCTGCAGATACCGAACGACAACCCCCATCACTTGTTGTCACACGAAGAAGTGTTGGATCTAATAAAGAACTGGGGTGGTGGCGAGCTGCATTCGAACAAGCACATATTAATAAAACCCATTGGTATATAAATCTACAAAGGAGATTACGAGTGAATTGGAAGACCACAAATACCTAGTACTGATATCTATACAATTGTTTGACAGACAGACCCTGGCAAAAACGAAGAATATATTATTGCAAGATAAATATTCGCATTTTGTTGAACTGATACATCTGCTGGACGTGATGAGTTTTGTGAAATTCCATAAATTGATTGGCGAAAATAACGAGGAGAAAATTAAAGTCATGCAAAAACATATTATGAAACGATATAACATCACACAACAACAATTACAAGAGAAAGTTGACAAAAATGTTCATTTCATACGTAACATCTGCATCTTCCCAATGAAGGCAAACACCAATTTACTGACTTTGCTGCAAGGTAGAAAATCTATGATCAGAAATGTGATTCCCAGAAAGGTTATTTCGTTACGTAGTCAGTTATTAGAACACCCGTATTTGAATTCAAATCAAATTATTATGCCTGTCGCATGGGCTCACATGTTTGATTTGGCCCCTATTAATCTAGTTGACATTCATAGTTCTTCATTCATACCTCCAGAGTGTTTTCATAAATTGCACACCTAGAAAATTTTGTGCAAACGCGATCCAGCAATTGACAGTGACAGTGACAGTTTGATGATTAGTGAAAGAGTTCCTACACAAATTAAATTCAAAGTTGTCAAGTCCCTATTGGAAAACCCTTTACATGCACCAGAGAAAAATTTTACCCTGTTCATTTCCATATGCCAGGCTGTACAACTTTATTCGCGTCCGCGAAGTCAGCAATTGGCTGTTAAATGAACACAATCACCAGATTCCCATTAAGATCCACAGCCAGTACCCCACTTATAACATACCAAAATACGTTGAACCGACGAGGCAGATCTTAAGCAAAATGCCAATATATTTGGAATTTTATAATTTTATCAATAGAAACGTATTGTCGCTAGCTAACGGGGTAGTAGAGTCGACCCTATACGATCCAAAGCTACCCGCCGATTACTATATGAAGGACGACATTATGTGTGAACGTATAATTAGAATTTGCATGAGCAATGCGAAAGGGTGTCTGGAAACGTTGCAGATATTCGCCGACCGAATAAATAACATTAACGGCACAACAAAACTAACGACGCAGAAAGCCCCTATAAATAGAACATATTTAATAACACAGAGTGACGCTATAACCCAAACTATGGCAAACAAGTCTCGCCAAGTTGCAATAAACGGCCACAACTTCTTCAAGTCAAACATTGCCTACGATACAATAAATTTTGACAAAAACAAATTCCACAATTAGAATAAATATACACTGTTCAATTTATTTTAAATAAATTATATAAATTTGTTTCATTATACATTTTTCTTTTTTTCGGAGGGACACTGGGTTTTTTAAAAAATTGTACGTCTTCCACATCGCCGGGCATGTCTATGTTCTGGTTGTTGGTGGAGTTGTTTTTGTAAATTGTATTAATTTGAGCGTCGTGTGGGTTGTTCGTGGTAGGATATTTGCTTTGATATATAGTAGAAGAAGTTTGGGCGACAATCTCGTGTTATTTCGTCGTTGTTCTTTTGAGAAAAATACGCAATTTCATCTTTAGATTGTATAAATAGATTCGACAGGTATCTACCGAAGCTTTGGATGTAGTTTTCAAAGTCAAGTTGTTTTCTTACGCTGTCAGGAAATAATTTATTGTCTCCGTTTTCCATTACTGGGCCACACCTGTAACGAAATCAATTTACTATATAGTCACGTATATGTATAAATGTTTATATATATGTGTGTGAATAAAGGGTTAAGGTTTAAGAAAATCTTGTTGAGTTTTACCTAATCATCATCGTTTTCTTTGTCTGTGTCGTCGCATCTAAAACGTTCGTTTTCACTGACAATGCAATCTTCATCGGCGTCGTTGTGGAAATCATTTATGATATTTTCAAACAACTGAATTGGCTTTGCCAGAGAAGCTTTGTGTATGTCGTTTGTGTTATAAAACTCTTTCAGCAACTTGCTTAGCGGGACTGTGTCTCTTTCTGAGTCGAAATTTAAATCTATCGGCATGGCAATATTATACATGGACGAGTGCAAACTAAACGGGCTCCTGAGTAGATGCTGTTTGTTTAGCGTTATTTGCATGGTCAATATTACGACGGCTTTCATGTACTGCGACTGGTCTGTCTTTGTTAATAATGATTGATATTTCTGAAACACAGCAGACGATGACTCAATTTTGCCTATTAAAAGTGACAGTTCGGCTTGCAGTAGTTTCTTCATGGAGTCGTTTGGCGGCGAGTTTATCAAGAGATTTATGCCTTGTTCAGCTGAGAATAAATTCTGGTCGTTAATGCAGACCTGATTGAAATACTTCATGTACAATGTTATACTCTGCCGGATATATTCATCTTTGTCAAAGATTTCACTACTAATTACGTGCATTTTATCGTTGTACTTCTGTGTCCGGATTATATGTTGCATTAAGCTGTGACTGTCCATGTTGCTGGCCTTTTTGTCCAAAATGTAACAACGCACTCCCCTCCTGCCGGAGCACACCCATAGAATGTGTTTGAAATGATACTTGGTTCTGAATTCATGTTCATGTTTGGCGATTTTCACAAATTTCCAACAAAATGAACAACATTTTTTTTCATCTTTGCAACACATCCGTACGTCTGAGTAATCTGTCAGATCCAAGTGGATGACGAGTACCCTAGTTTTAAGTTTGTCTCTCTCGAATATTGAGCACCTTTCTTCCATTTGCCCACCCATTAAAATCTGAACGGGTACACATGCTACAGTTTCGATTTTAAATTGTTCTTCGTCTGCAAAAGATAGATAATAAGTAAAAGTTTGTTCCCCGTAATTGAAAACAAATTTGCGATTTCCCAATGGAACTTGCTTAGAAAACGTAAAAAAATTAGTTAATAAGATCTATATGAAAAATGTTTTTATAATATTCGTTGCGGAGTATATTGTTTTAAAATGTCGACTTTTGAGTTAAATTATTATTTTTTTTTTTATTATTTGTGTCTCGGGCACACTATTTTTATACATTTTAAAGGAAACACAACCCGGTACGGAATAAGTAAATTCATTTATAATCACAAGTTGTCGTCTAAGCACTTGACATTGAATGTCTCACCAATGCGATACTTGCAGATTATTTATAATAGAAAATCGAGTTGTATAGGCGTCCAAGTGCTTTATAAGTGGTTTGTTATCTCGGTGCTCATGGGTATAAATAAAGTTTTGCTAGTTCAGATTTAGTTTTAAAGTGTAATTTGGTTTCATATAAAATGAAATCGATTTTGAGATTATTTTTGCAATTGCCCTGTTCAGTGTAAATAGTCGAAACGCAGATATAAGGTCCATGACAGATAGTCACGTAAGACGGACCTGCGTTATGACGAAATGACGTGTCTGCATGTAAATTATACGGCGTGCAAGTGGTTGTGGAGATTGGCGACAAACTATAAGGCCCGATCACTGGCCTGACTAATCTCAGCTGGGGAAACAACAACTGTTCCCATTCAGGCGAAGTGCTAGAACAAGTCTTTAAAGAAATATAATTGCTGATAATACAATTTGAAGCACTATACACTCAGTTTAACGACTCATAATAAAACCAGCATAATTTATAATACCCACACTATTGTATGTACGTATGCATAACCTCGTGACAAAGTATTAACTCGCAAACATTAGTAGGGTATTGCAACGTCCATGTAAAACGAGTACGTTTATCTAATTTGCCACGTTTGTAATTAACTTGGGCGTCTGAGCAATTCCCCGCTGCTGAAATTGAAATAGTGACGGGTGACGTAAATGACTGCGACGGGAACGAATTTTATTCAGAAATTTTCAATAAGCACAAACACTGAGAAGTAACGTTCTACCAATAAATTCAAAAAAAGAGTATAATATTAAACAAAATGGTACTTGTGAGTTTTTACTTTGTTATACCCAGAGTAGTTCATATAAAATATATTTTCTAGAAAGCGGCCGTGTACCCTTCCCTGTGGAGAAAACTTTTTACAGCATTTTGACGACATGACATTGAATCGTTATTAATTAACTGTGATGAAATGTTTTATGACTTTTGTACGAGCCAATGGGTAAGAAATGTTTTTTTTTTTTGTAAACGAAATCTAAATATTTTTTTCACCAGTAGTAGAAGAAGAAGTAGAGGAAGCTGAGTCTTGTGGGGTATTGCAAGAAATATTCACACCCGTCCCAAAGTCAAATAACCATTTCCAAGTAATACCTAACATGGATGCGATGGCATGTAGTATACAAAGAATTGAATCGGGTGAATCTTTGGAAACTAACACAAATATGAATGCTGAAGATGATATTGATATTGGTGCTTTAGAGGGAGCATAAAAAAAGATGTGGACCAAGACAACTTCGACACCCTAGTAATCCATCAATTTGATATTATCCACAAGTCATATTATATATTAATGTTTGGTGTTACCGAAACTGGGGTATCCGTTGCCGTATACTTGGGTTCAGGCCGTATGTACACTTTGATTTTAAGAAATGTGAACTCACCAATAATTTAGATAATTTGGCAGACTGGATAAAACACGATTTGGGCACGTATATATCGAAGAAAAGTACACAGAAACGTGGCGGAACTTTTCCGTCCAGGCAAAATAAAACTGTATCATAAAATACAATAATAATACACCGCGCAAATTTCTCAAAATCATCACAATGTCGACGTATGAATTGAAAAACCTGATTGACTACGCACAGCTTGGATGTACCCTCAGTGATTTTGACATGAAGCGTATAGCAATGTTTGAGGCAGACGTGGATTTTGTAATGAAATTTATGTATGATTTAAATATTACCGGTTGTTGTTGGGTCAAGCTTAAAAATTGCGAAAGTGTGGATAATGACTAATATATAGCATCTAGAACAGAATCACATTGCCAAATTAATGTTTCTGTCGAATATCGAGACGTGGTGGCGTGCTCTACAAATGGGCCGCGGTCTAGAATCGCGCCTTGAAGAATATTGTCGTTTGATATTGAATGTGCTGGCAGAAAGGGGGTATTTCCAAAAGTTGAATTTGATCCAATTATTAAAATTGCGAACATTGTATACCTACAAGGCTGTGAAGAACCGTTTGTGAAGAACGTGTTTGTGCTGAAACCATGTCTATCGCTGAAGGGAATAGACATATTGATTTAGTGACTGGGTACAATATAGTAAATTTCGATTTGTCGTACATACTTAAAAGAGCCGCACGTCTGGGTATTACGGAATTTTGCCACATAGGTGAATGAAAAATGAAGTGACAGATGTGGTAGAGCAGCCATTCTTTTCCAATCAAATAAGAAACAGAAAGCTGGTCTAAATAAACATATCCGGCCGAGTAATGCAATAATTCGAGATCACAAATTGCGTTCATACAGTTTGAACTCTGTTAGTTTGCATTTTTTGAAGGAACGAAAAGAAGATGTGCATTTCTCTATGATTACTGGGCTTCATAACGAGGGAAGCAAATCGAGGCGACGATTGGCAGAGTACTGTGCCAAAGATGCTATGCTGCCCATTAGGTTGCTGACCAAATTGATGTGTGTCGTTAACTACTTTAAAATGGCGCGTTTTACAGGCGTACCACTAACATATTTGATTATAAGGGGCCAGCAAGTAAAAGTGTTTAGTCAGATCTTACGAGCAGTGAAATCCAAAGGGTACGAAATTCCAACGAAAGCAAATATCAAATATCAAACATTCGTCTGATAAATACGAAGGCGCCACTGTAATAGAATCCATGCGAAGTTATTACAAAGTGCCGATTGCCACACTAGATCTTGCATCACTATACCCGAGTTTAATGATTGCTCAAAATTTGTGTTTTACAACTTTGATCAAACCGGGCACTGAGTCGGAATTGGAAAAAATGAATTTGTGCGTTCGTGACGTTAGTAAAACACCAAAGCTAGGAGATTTTTTTGTGAAACCACATGTAAAAAAGGGCCTTCTACCGGAAATTCTAGAAAATTTGCTCAAGGCAAGAAAGGCGGTAAAGCGTGATTTGAAAAACGAGAAAGACCCTTTTACACGCAGTGTATTAGATGGACGGCAACTAGCTTTAAAAGTGTCTGTGCACAACTTGGTAAACTTCCATGCCTGCAAATATCTGCTAGGGTGACAGCTTATGGCAGAAACATGATAAACAGAACCGAAAAATTGGTGGAGGATTCTGTCATGGTTAAAATTGGAGACGTTTCACGCGATCAAGCTATGGACATGGGCAAAGAAGCAGCTGAACATATTATTCAAAAGGAGTAATATTTTCAAGTACTGGAGCCTGACATTGTATCGGACTCTATTCATTCGGTCTAATAATGCTTCTTCGTCAAAATAGTTCAAGTCTAGATTTAGAGCATTTGATAATTCCGTCAATACGCCGGTCTCGTTCTCTGGCGTGATTCTGGATAGCTGTAAACTGTTGCTACTCGTAGATGGTTGTCCGTATCTGTTTGTTGATGTATTCTTTAAACATGTCGGTGATCCCATACAAGAGTGGGACTTTAAGTTGGATTTTCAAATGTGACCCATTTGATATGATATTTTCTCCTCGATTTCATTTAGTGTGGTCATAGTAGTATGTTGTTTTAGATGGACCTATAAAATCAAAAAAAAACAAAATAAATAAATAAATAATAATAATAATAATAATAATTGAAAACACATATGTTACTACGTGCATACACGTATACAAGAGAACGCGTGTGGGCATATTAGATTTGAGTTTCCTTTGTTATTTAAACACAACATGCCAAACGTTGGTTAAAAGTATACCTAACACAATAAACCAATTCATAGTTCTTATATTACAATATATGATGTAAAAGTCAATGAGATTCAGCAGGGTTTTTCATGGCGTTGTTAAATAGGATTTTTATGGGATATTAAATAAAAATGTTAACACTAGTCTGGGGAAATTATACTTAATAATTATTGACAGCCAAAATGACCAGGACAGGGGGATAAATTTCAATCATATTAAATCGCAGCTAATGGAAAATCTGAAACTTCCTACATTATATTCGTCGCCATCTAGAAATAGAAATAAGCATAACAAACTTGTACTGAATGTGAAAATCAAAGAAACCATATTATTGAACATGTTTAGCGTGCCGATGGTCTGTGACAGGGAAAATATGAAAGAAATTAACATGTTTTTGACAATTCTACAAAACTATTCCAACTTTGTTTTTTCGTATGAAATGCATACTCATGACATGTACACGGAATTAACTGCAGCCTTTTCCAAAATACTGGGTCGAATAATACTAAAATAAGAATGAAAATTTTTAGTATTCTTGACATTGGAAAATATGAACACAGTATTAGAAAAGTAGAAAGCCTAGATAAATACTCTCATGGAATTGTACACTGCTCTGGGGCGCCTCTTGAAGTACGGCAAATTTTCAAACCTACCGAACTAATAGCTATAATTAATAATAAAGAAATTCATTCAGTTTCAACTAGAATTAAAAAGGGGTATTTTCAGTCGCTGACCGATGTATACAAAATTACGTCTGTCACAAAGCAGTTGGAATTGAAAACGCTTTCCGACGTTAAAGAGCTCCTGTCGTGTGATTATGGCAACGCTGAAAAATACATACGGGAACTTCTAAAATTAAAGAAAAAGTCCAAAGAGGTCGCTCGATCATTAGGACACGGGCACATCAGATTTAACTATGAAAGATCTAGAAAAAAGCCCTGCGCTAAAAAATCAAGTGAATTTTTGATGTGTAGAGAGTTTCGAACAATCGCTGACACAATAGTTGTAATAGGCGCTGTTCTTACTGGGGTTATAAATTTATTGAGTGAACACCGCAAAGAACTACAGGCATGTATGGTTTTTAGGTATGTAAATGGGTCCATGGTCAGTTGCAAATTAGCGACTTGCACTTGCATCGACGTGTCTATAAATCAATATAGCAACAAATATAAATTATGTGACAAGACTGTGATGTTGACATGTTGCCAGAAGATGTGGTTAAGTTTAATAATTGCGAAGGAAACACGGGATTGAAATGTGTCGATTGCCCGTCTCAGATATTTAAAGACAACTGCACTCAAAACTCAAAAAACGGTAAAGACGACGACGATGAAAATTAAAACGCGACAACCAAATACGATGACATGTATGTAGAATGTAGAATACCGTCTATATTTAATGCTTTGGGCAACATTACACACTCTGTGGGCGAAGCTGTTAAAAACGTAGTAGACTCTGCCGCCAGTAGTGTGTCGTGGATTATTAAAAATTTGTCAACAATGCTTTACTTAGGCGTAGGCGTGTTTGCCATCGTGATAATTTACTTGGCTCTGAAATATATTGGCATTTTTAATTTTTCTACGTCGAAAAATACAACCAGTAGAAATAATTCCAGGCGCAAAAATGACGGGTACGAGAGACTGGTTGACAATGGTTATGACAGCGATCATGTAGACGAGTAATGGGGCGACTTTCATTTATAAGAGAACACTATTTTATCATGGCTATAAAGTCAAAAAAAAAAAAAAAACCTAATATGCGGACAGCGGTCAAAAGACTTAAGCTGCCAACGAAAATCTTGCGCATTGAAAAAACTAAGAAAAAACCGGGCCGACTACGCAACCTTCCTCGCACAATTTCAAAATATTAATATGAATGACTTGTGCTGCAAACATAAAAATGTTAATCTGAAAAAATAGTTCCAAACGAAGTGCTCAAATCTAATATTAATATTATATATATATAATATTATAAAGACAACGTTGTAGACGTACAGCACCAAAACGTAAAACTGGTCGTGTGGTGCGAAAACGACGACGCTAAATAAAAAAATGTATGTTCCATCAATAAAAAATTTAAAACGAGTTAGGAAGTTGCACACAAGCGACTTTAAATCAACTCTGTCAAAATGTGGGCAATCGGCAATTCGATACGAGAATTTAGAATCTTGCTTGTGTTTAATATAAACAATGTACATTTTTACATTGCCCCAGTGTATGTATTATTTTTTTCCTGGAAAAGTATGAGCCTGTATAGATTCAATTGTAGAATGTATTTCAGAATAACGTCTTTGTGAAATCTAGTCAGCGAGCTAATCGCGTTGTTGGTATATTTCTTAAGCGTGTTTTGAGACGGTATACTGTCTGTGTACTTCCAATCAATAATTATGTACTCGCTCATGCCTGTTTTTCGAATATAGCGTCAATTATTCTGCAAAAGTTGGGGTTTTGATTCGCTATTCGGAACTCACCACGAGCCAATTGTTTGCTGTGGTAATGTTTTTGATAAGTTCCGAAATGCCTTTATCAGTATCGGACGGCGCCGATTTTTCATTTCGGTTAAGACATTTATTAATCGTAGAATGTATTTGTACACCTCTTGAAGTATAAAATGACATATTTAAAAATTACTTAACTTACGTTTTTTGTGGCGTTTCAAATTGGTTAGATATAACAAATTTATAATGATTACTAATTATTTAATGTCGTCTGATTCTGCTATTTGGTCTTTCGAGTCCGATTATTCGTCGTTAACCGATTGATTTTCATCGCTTTCTTCTGCGCACTACGACCGCATGTTTAGCAAGAAAGATACAATTCCATCGCCACTGCCGATGCCAACATTTCCGCCCTCGCCGCAATTCAACAGGAATCTTAATTGTGACGAAGACCTAAAGCTAGAGTCTATGTTGGATATAGTTCCGCCAGTGAAAAACGAGTCGAAGAAATCAAAATGTGAAAAAAGGGGTAACAAATTTATTACTAATAAGTATAAAATAATAGTTTTAATATCGTTCAGATGAAGTCGAGCAACAAAGTAAATGTTGTGCCGGTTGCTAAATCGCCATTGTCATCCTCATCTATTCCTCTGTCGCCAAGTGCCTACGTTCTCTGTTCCTTCTTGTCAGTTTCCACACAAACGACGCAGGCCAGCGGAAAGGTGTCGAAAGGAAGAAACTCGAGAAAAGATAAAAACAATAAAGCTAATGGCGGTGTAAGCGTTGGTAATAATAGTGTTTCGATTGAATCAAAAATTTAAAAGAAATCCGTTTAACTGTCAAAACCAAACATGTCTTAAAATGGTAAAGATTCTGATCATTTCCCGCTTGCCAAAACGCCGAGAACACATAAAAAATCCAAACACCCAGCCCAAAGCATCAATTTAGTGAAAAATTTTGTTCCGGTAAAAGTTGGTTTTGTCGCGGCTAAAGATACGACGCCAAAAACTGTGGACAAGGAGAGGAAAACCTTTCATAAACGACACTTGAAGAAGAAAAACACAGATTCGTCAGAAGAAGTTGTGTGGACACAGAATATAGCAAAGCCAGAAAGCGTTTCAATCCCAGACAAAAAAAAAACCAATTTAAAAATGATAATATTAGTAATGTTTCTAGTAATTATTATGGCTCTTCTGCTGAAAACATGGTACATAATACTATTTCCAATATATTAACCACTTCGCCATCAATCATTCAACAAGAGAAAAAACAATATGAACAATCTAGAATGCAAAACCAGAATATTCTATCTAGATTATATTATACGGGAATAATAATGAAACAAATAATACAGACGCTATTGATGAACTAGGTTTTTTAAATGGTTCGTACAAGCATGTGGTAAATTTATTGCGTGAATTTGAATAAAAAGTGTGCAAATTTTTTTTTCAGACGATGACTCGAGCAAAGATAAGAAAAAAACAAAAGGGGTATAGACTAAAACCAAAAGTCCACTTCGAAGTGAATATAAAGACGGTGAAAACTGTCATGCGAATGACTGATCAAAAATAATCGCTACTGGATTTTGTTAGAAGACAAATATCATGGGTGCACGTTAAAACCTATATTTTACACTAACTTGGACATCAGTGTGAGATCATTCTGACGCCGACAGCCAAGACCACCGTTGAAAAAAATTCAGTTTTAGTTACAATTTGTAAAAAACAAAAGAGAAATAAAAAATGAACTAAGAAATGGACTTGTTATTTGTATTAATTTCATTAATTATATTCGTTGTTGGGCTAGCTCTAGATAATCTTTTAGCAAGGAACAAAAAAACACTTTATCTTTATACGAAGACAATGGCAAAAGGGTAAAATTTAAAATCGAACAGCCACCAGAAATCGCACAGACAGACGACTGTTTACCAAACACGTTGAAGATTTGCAAGATTTCAAACAAATTCTCATGTTGCAGCTGTAAACAGCCACTGGCTATATGCCATCACATTCAAAACGCAATGATAATACAATCCAAACATCAGACTCTACATCTGTAACAATACCGGCGAATATAGAGGGCGAGGGTTATTGTTTGCCACTGAATGAAAATGGCTCTGCCAGGGCATGTACATACAAAAACGGTGGGAAAGTGGGCTATGGTTACAAACGAAAACCAAACACTGTACAGATGTGAATGCTTTTTTTCACTCTCTAACTACTTTATAAATTCGCCGATTGATAGTGACTGCACACAATTTGTTGGGTGCTATAACGACCTGATGAAAACACCAGAGTGGGATAAAATCGAAGACATAGACTGTGAATGCAACAATAATTACGAATCGACGAGAAAAATCCAAACTTCATTTGAAGACGCTCCACAATGTATATTGAAAAATATATTTAGGTGGGAAATTCCTACGTTTCCAGTAATAGATTAGATATTTGTTGACCCATCTTACCTGCGGGTTATAGATGGCGATATAAAACTACCAAATCCGTGTTTGTTCGATTTAACGACAAACGCATTTGTCGAGGGAATTGGTGAAGTTGTTATTGACGAGGCCACGAATACAGCTTATTCCAAGCCCATGAAAATCGGTTACGTTTCTACTATCACGAATTCAGATTATTTGTTAAAGAACAATTGAAAATTTGCAAATTCAATAGCTAGTTTCACAAATAACATTGGCGACTTGATTAGCCGCAAAGACGAAATTTTATACGTATATATTTTATAATTTATTTATACCGTACGAAAATTAACATGCCGGACAATGTTTTAAATGGTCTAAATTATCTAGAATCAGAATCAGGAAACAAGGGTGGATCGAGCCAATGTTATTCTTGATCATACCAACATAATATCACAAAAAGGCATTTGTCTATGTGTACAACGCAGGCACTCCTAAACCAATGATGACAAGCGATATGTAGGTAGGATGTTGTATTGGTCACCGATATACAATTCACCGGGGGAGATTGAGTCTAATAACCGTGTCTATAACGGTATAGCTCCATTGAAGGGTGGAAGAAGACAAAAGAAACAAATGATAATGTATCTACTGTTGCCTGTACCGATGAACTTCAAGAGAATAATGAGCAGCAGCGGGTTGTAAGCAGTTGAAAAGAGTGTTGAGGCTGGCAGTTTCAAACATGCTATTAATTATGCGATCCCATTAGATGTTGGTAACAATTTTTTGAGCAGACTGAATACAGGAGTTCTTCTGGAACATAATATAAATAATATCAAGTATAGTAAACCGCTTACGTGTGGCTCGCAGAACATGACACAAAAATATACAATAGATTAAATTATAACCCCAAGTTTAGTGTTCTACACGGTGGCAGTTATCGGGCCTGGTGTTACTATGCTGTATGCTATTATTATGTTACTAATAATATTGTGAAAATATTATTCTCGCTGATTCTGCGGACGAGCATATGTGGCCGGAAACATCTTATGGGTTGGAAACCGGTGAAGATGGAGTGGGACTAGTAATGCCATATAATAGACGGTATTAAGTAATTAATAATAAAGTTGACTTTTGTAAGAAATACAATTAAACTACATAAAGATTTGCTATAAATATTGTTTTTTCAGCAGATTTGGTTTTAGTATATTTGTTTTTTTTTTTTTTTTCATTATGTAAACATACATATGTAAGTCATGATTTGTGGATTTTTCTATATTATGATTTTTTTTATTAAATAACAAATTAATTGTTTTGTTAAAATGCAATAAAATCAGCAAAGACATTTGCATGGAGTCGACGATACTAGAAACTACTGGTTACAATTCAAATTTCAATAATCAGATTGTGGACAGTGCTCCGGTGAACTGTAATGTTTTATTCTATACTGTAGACTCTAATTTCGGTAATCTTTTCACACGCTACACTTTAACGTATATGATATTGAGGTGTACAAATTATTTGCCACCGTCCTACTAAAACTGCTGGCGCCACGAATGTCACCAATATGCATAGAGGCGTATTTGTATTCGATGCGAGCTTCATTAGTCAAGAGCGATATAGCAGTTGATAAATTCATTTGTGCAGGCTGCACAAACACAACGATGTTTATCCAGAGACTAGTAGCTTCAAAATAAAACAAATTAATTCAGTACATTATTTTAGAGACAAATGTGCACCATCTACCGTCAGATTTAAGGTTCTATGTATAACTCGATACAAACATTAAAGCGGCAGAGTGGGTTCCCCAATTTATTGCGGGCAATGGTTTTCAGCCAAGAAACATTGGTTACGAATTCAAAAACATTCGAGTTGTATAGTATTTTCTGCGACGACTTCCTGAAAATAATAGTCCACAAATATGGCCCGGTGATACATATCCGACGATCAATAAATACCGGGAAAAAAATCTATTACGTACGCATCCGCATTCGACTGGCGTATAAACACCTTCTGGACATTCTGGAAACTCAATGTGTGCCACTCAGCAAATGTAAAACGTTCATTGGGGCACACCAGACGAGAAGAAAATGCTACACGCTTATTTACCATACGTATTTTAAATACTTTAATAAAGCCATAAAAGACATAGACCTGAATAAGTTTATGAGTAAATACCCACACAATGATTTCATGCATAACCTGTGTCCCCTGTTTAAAAATATACCACTGCTGCAGGTGTTGGTGAAGGACCTGGTACATTATAATTATATAAATCAAACAAAAGACATCAATATTTATATATACTTATCCAGCTCGTTGACGATGAAGAACTCGCCGTTCGACGGATTATATGACGGTCCATTAATTAATGCCAATTCTATTAGGACGTGCGAAAAAATGACAGACCCAGAAAACAACGGAAAAAAATGGGGGTGTAATATTTTAAATGTTTCAATGTTGTTGAATAATCCTGATTTACGCGGTGAAGAATCAAAGAAAAACTGTATTAAATTTTAAAATAAAGATTTGTTAGGAAAATATTGGCATTTTTAATTAATTTTACTCATTTTGTAGCTGTGTCGTTCTTCCTTACATTCGCCAGGGAAAAATTTGTGTGAAAGCATAACATATTTACATACGCCATACAAATTGTGTGCTTGTTTGCAGTAACACGTTAAACCAACTAAATAATTAAAGTTGAGCACTAAAGTTCTGAACCATTTTTAAAACTGAATTACGTAGACCGCTAGTGTTTTACTTAGACGGAAACCCATTTTCGATATTGATATCGTGTGTAAAATGGCGGGAAAATATTATTTATCATTTTTTATAAAAAATAATTAAACGCATGTGTTTTATTTAGGGGTCAATGTTATTCCCACAATTGAGTTGGTCCACGTTTAAGAGAGAGAGAGAGACAATTGAAATAATTTATCATTTACGATAAAAATATATGGTAGCCTAAATGTTACTAGGGCGTCTATGTTTCAAAATTGTTACTTTCTGGAATAAACAATCTACACAAAATTATATATGTATGACTAACGGTCAATATGACGTGTTTGGTAATGACTGTATTTAGTAATTTCATAAAGATATATAATATTTCTTTTCTGAGTGAAGTATGATTATTAAACAACGTTTTATGTACTTGCATGTACGATTAAAAATTTGACGCCGATGTTGTTGTACACATTTTCGTGTCCATTGTTGCGTACTAGTGCATATGACTCATTTTAATATGAACGGCGATGAAAGTCAAAGACTTTGTTGTTTGGGATGAGTTTAATGATGAGTCATCTGAAAACGATAATTATAACAAAAAAGCAGAACAAGTTTTATTTTTCAAAAATAGATTTATTTTAAGGTTTGCTAATAATTTACAATGTGTTAATTTTTAGTAGAGTTATAGTTTTGATATCGCTAGTAGAACAAAGCCCCTACATTTTAAAAAATTTAATTGACGAATATATCAAGGAGGTACGACAGCTGAATGAGAACGTAACTAGGTACGCCGTATTTAAAGTTGGCATAGACATGATTGGGGAATTCTTTAATCTAAATACGAGAATTTCATGGCCCCCTTGTAACTTTATATTAACCGACGAAGTGCAGTGCTGGAGCAACGTATACGCTCCATTCATATGGGAATGGATACACATATTGACGATTTACTTGGACCTCAATGCTGGGTCGAATGAAAAGATCTCCTTCATAGATTTTATTAAAAATATATAACACTCATCTATAGCTAAAGACACAGACTACGATTACAATAATATAGATAATACAGCAAGACAAGCAATAAAAGTTCTTCAAATATTTCTGCTCAATTTTAGAGGGCAAAGAATAGATTTAAAAAAAAAAAACCAAACAATTTTTTTTTGATTTGATTTTTGGTGGTATTTTGGATGGCGCGTTGAAACAACAAGCGGCAAAATTTCTGAGACCCCATATCGCACAAATTTTTTTCGATAATCAGTAAATACGTCCCATGTATAATCCTTAATACATAGGATAATGCAGTTCTCCATAACAGTGTCTGTCTGTTATTCAAGGTTAATTTCAAAAGCAAATAGTGTTTGCATTCTAAATACACATGGGTATTATTTTTTCGATGGTTAAGAAGCCTTTTGGTGCCTGATAAAAATTTGAAAGCGTGTAAACGTGAGCATGGATATGTATATGCTCGTCGCGTAGTGTGTCGCGAGTTTATAAAATCGTGATGTTCGACACTTTGTGCATTTTGAATTGTAGAGTGTAAATACATTTCAATGTCAATAAAATATTGTACTTAACAGGTACGCCGCTGTGTAAATAAATCTCAAATAATTCAACTGCCGGAAAGAATTATTTTTCAGATTGAACTCTGAAACTCAATACAGAAACTATTGAACGGGGAAGGTTTTAAGTACGTTGTCTTGTAAACTGGAAAACCAGATATCCACTTAGCATAAAATACACGTTATAATGTTGATTCTGCTTAAATGTTGCGAATTGATACTGTAGTCACATCTTTAGTTCGGATTGGTATATGCATGTAGCTATACATACGTATATATTCACACATAACATTGAATTTTCTGTGCTTGAAAAGTTTTCTTTGAGAAAACAATTATGAAAAAATCCAATATAAATTCCACTAGATTAAAAATACCCATATTTTATTATCTTTCTCTATTTATTGTTTGTATTGTCAAGCAAAATACACCCTAAGGGGACCTGTAGTTGTTTATATATTCGCCATATTATGGAATTTAAACTATATTCTATGAAATTTTAATTAATATTTTCCAGTCTTTGACACAGCCCATAGTAAATTATATGTGTACATAGCATGTTGCTTGCATTGTGTCTTTTAAAGACAGCGTCATAAATGGAATACTATAGGTATGGTAAACATGATTTAATTATTAAAATTATCAGGCTAGTTGTGAACTTTGGTATAATTGAAAACGTCAAACGCAAAGAAGTGACCCTGAATACTATCATACGTACGTCTAACAAATGTTGTGTAATGGCATGGGTCACATTATTATGAGCGCAAAACCAAACAAAATAACTTTTATATTCACGTCATTACAATATTTGAGTAGTTTATACTTGTATTATTCCACTTGTTATCAGATTTCATAAATTTAATGTCCGACACATTTCTGAAAAGTAATTTTCCACAATTGAAACATTTTGTCGGCTTGCAAAATTCAAATCAAATTTATAAATTTATTTCCTTTACGTCAAACAAGAAATTCGAATATCTAATTGTATACGAGTTGTACACTGCAATGCATTTTGGTAATTGACATATGATACACGACAACCTGCTTGGAATGTGTGTCTCAGTAGTTGATGTGTTGGATCGCATTTCCAAAGTCTGGTTATTGTATCTCAGGCAGCCAGAGTTATATGTGACCAGCTTCCTGTGAAGCCGTTTCTCAGACGTTGGATAAAGATATCGCCGGGCTGAAAACCAATACTGGGACCAGAAAAGGTTCGCGCGATCAGATTCATAAAAACACAAATCTGGCTGCTGACCCCGATAGGAAATCATATTATCTGCAGTTTTTACTGATATGCCGCGCATTTGGTCGAACGTAAAGAAGTCCAGGACACCTGGTGCAGGTGTATGGTTGGATGTTCTGTTTTCTCTAGAATTTTAATAAAACGTTTCATAGTCTCGTGATTAGTGAAGAATTTAGATACAAGTTCAAAATCTGACAACGCCGATGTATGGGACTGACATCATTACGGCATTTGGGCCGTCTCGGAGATACGTGTACACGTCTTTGAACCCATTGGCATTCGTTTTAAAATATCGCTTAATGTATGATGATAGGTACCGTATCAAAAATAGGTCTTCTTCATTAAGAATGTCCTCTTTAATTTAGGCGGCCGTAACTATGTACAGCGGATAAGTAATTGCAAACTGGTACCAATTGTCGCCCCATGGCGGCTCTTTCTTTGAACTTACTTTTATTGAATAATCTATCATTTCTGTACTCTTGTTGTCGTCAAATATAAACAATTGCATGTAGCTATCTGCTGCGTCATCTTGGTAGTAAAATTTCTCCTTCGTATAGTCATACAATAAAAATCTAAACCTCTCTTTTTCATTTGAAATTTTTATATAGTTTTTTTTCTTCATCAGAAATACTAGGTGGAGTGAAAAGTAACCTCCATGACCGCCAGAATGCGCTGCTACTGCCTTGAAGTCCGTTCATATTCAGGCAGACATGCCAAATTTCAGTGCGATAATGTCTTAAGTTTTGTTTTAACAGCTGATTGTTGTTGACGTGTTTGGCATCATGTTTAGTACGGACAAAAAACGATTTTCGTTCTCTCATAGAATATGCTGGATAAATATGCTCCGTCAGATTACAACGTCAAATACCGATCAAGTCCACAGCGGCAGGCCCTCCGATGCGGTTACAGAGGACAATGTCAAAAAAATACATGAAATGGTGTTGGCTGACAAAGATTAGTACTGCGCGCACACGCCATATTTTGGGCAATATTCTGCATATGAAAAAGTTATCCTGCCCCTGGGTGCCACGCATACTCAGTCCTGACCAAAAAAAAAAAAGTTTGGACTTGCTGATGCGGAATCGGGCGGACTTTTGGCGTCGTGCTCGGCAATGGACTGAAGCCGGCACGAGTGCTCCGAAGCGGCCAAGAGAGGCTCGATGGGTTGGAAAGGTTATGGCGTTCGTTTTCTGGGATTGTCATGGCATACTCTTCGTGGACTACCTCGAAAAAGGAAAAATTATCAACAGCGAGTATTACTGTGCATTATTGGAGCGATTGAAGGGCAAAATCGCTGCAAACCAGCCTCACATGAAGCGAAAAAAAAGTTGTTTTTGCAAGACATTGCACCGGCGCACAAAAGCATCGCAACCACGACTAAAGTCAATGACTTACGACTCCGATTGCTGTCGCATCCACCGTATTCGCCCGATTTGGTTACCTTGGACTATTACCTCTTCCCAAACCTCAAAAGATGGCTCATCAATAAAAAATTCAGCTCACCCAAGGAAATCATCGACGCCACGGAGGAGTATTTTGCAGACCTTCCGGAAAATTACTTTTCGGACTGGAGCAAGAAGTTGGAAAATCACTGGAATAAGTGTATCAAACTAAAAGAAGACTATATTGAATAAAATAAAAAAAACATTTCAAAATGTAATAAAAAAGCGAGCGCGCTTACAATGCGTTTACTTGGCTGTTGCCCCTTTATTACTCAGACTGTACTTAAGTATGTTTTGCTTTATATACAGTTTTGCATATGAACATAATACAGTTTAACTTAAAAGCATACATTGCGAATAGTGTAAAATAGTGAATCCAAATACTTATATGTACATATAATGTTATAGTTATAGTTATAGTGTACATACTACATATGTGTACAGATGAATTCTAACATACCTTCTCTCAAAACTGACAGTACAATTTGAATAATTAAAATTTAAGAAAGAACAATTAAAAGCTATACATATGTATATAATTATGGTACAAGACCTAGCTTGTCGCTAAACTCTCTATGTTTAATTTTCTCCAAGTTTTTTGTAAAAATATCTGCAGTCATTTTGTTAGTGGGTACATACTGGAGAACAAGGACCTACTTTTCAACAACCTCGCGAACGTAGTGTGCCTTGATGTCGATGTGCTTGGTTCTATTGTGAAAAAAAAAGGTTTTCCGAAAACTTCTGCGCACTGAGGTTATCACTGCACAGGTCTGTTGGGTCGTCAACAAGAGCATGGAAACCCATATCCTCTAAAAACCGCCGAAGATAAACGATTTCCTTTGACGCCGTTGACAGGGCGACGTACTCGGCCTCGGTACTGCTGAGAGCGATAGTTGACTGCTTCTTGCTGTCCCATAAAACGGCTGCACCAGCTAGGTAGAATGCGAATCCAGTGTAAGACTTTCGGTCACGAAAGTTGCCATTCCAGTCAGCATCTACATAGCCATGTAACTTTTTACCGGTCTGAAAGTATCTAAGTTTTAAATTTAATGTGGTATTTAAGTACCTTAACAAATGCTTTGCTGCATTTAAATGTTCAAGATGGGGTTTTGTGTTGAACTGAGCGAGTTTGAAGGTAGAGTGAATGATGTCTGGCAAAGAGCTAAAAACGTCAGAGAAGTGATCAGTGACTGGTACTGTTTCGGGTCTACCATCGAACATTGCGAACAATCATTACATTTCTCGAACTTGATTCCTGGCTAAAGTGGTGTCGAGCAGCTTCTGGATTTTATCATCCTCTCGAGAGACCTCAATGCCAACAAACTGCTCAGTCGGTCCTTTATCGATGACTTCAAATTTTTGACTAATCTTGCTCTTGATATCTTCCAGCCTCGTTAAATTGGAACACCTAAGAGGTATGTCATCGACGTAAATGGCTACTATGTTGGTTTCACCAGAATGCTTCAGCACGTAGACGCACGCATCCCCGTTGCACTTTACAAATCCAATTTGTATGGGGGCACCATCCAGTTCCTTGTTCCAGTTACGACCAGATTGCCTCAGTCCGTAAATCGCCTTCTTTAATTTGCAGACTTAACTTTTGTTGTTTTCGTCAATAAAGTGCTCAGGTTGAGACATAAACCCCTCCTCCTCCAGCTTTCCATTTAAATACGCGAACGAGACATCCATTTGGTGTCGAGTCGTATTGAGGAATATCTAACGACGGGTGAAAATATTTCTTAATAATCGATTCCGTATCTTTAGCTACATCCTTTGGCTACGAGTCGTGCCTTATACCGCACTGGGTCACCATTTTTCTCATATTTTAAATTGAAGACTTATTTGAACTTAATAGGATGACGATGCCTTTTACCAACAACTGTAGACTTTTCAAATTCAAATGTCCATATTTGCGATGCCACTCGGTAATATTTGAACTGTTTGTTTCCGCGACGCAAAATATATTATTTTTCTCGAGTATATATGTGAACAAATAACCATTCCGTTTAACTCGCAACACTTCTACACCAGACAAAGGATTTTTTACAACAGCTGCATTTTTCTCTAAAATAACTTTGCACGGTCCCGTTAGTTTACTCACCGACAAGAAATTTGATTTTAAATGGGGAACATACAGCACATTATGTAAAAGTAAATTGGTAGTTGGAGTCTCCAGACGTACAACACTTATACCTTCAGATTATATGTGCTTGTCACCAGCGAGTTCGATTTTTTACTTGTGCGTCTCTATACTGATGAACATTAATCTACTACGGCACATGTGGCAAGTCAAACCGCTGTCGAGAATCCACGTAAAACTGTTTGGGTCTGTGTATGGGTTGGAGAGATGAAGCATAAAACAGTTGATGTTTGGTTTAGTTACGTTGTTCATTCGACATGCAGCTGCGAAATGCCATCTTTTTTGGCATTTATAGCATTTACCTCGGTGTTTTACATTTTTGTTTCAGTAAAAAATGAAACTTCGTGCGAATGTTCGGTTTTACTCTCTCTTCTTTTTTCCTCAATTAATTTTGTCTTTAGCGAAACTGTACTGGGTAACTGGTCTCGAGACTCTATCGCGATAACGAAATTGTATATGATTTATGTAGACTGCAGAGCATGATAATGGCAAACAACTCATCTTGCAGTTTTATATCGAGCTTTTCGAAAAGATCGAACAATTTGTTATGATGCTCTGACATCGATTCTCCCTCGCACATTTTCAAATTCACTAACGATTTGAAGATAGTGACCTTACGCGCCGATCCACTAGGTGAATGCACATTATTTAATCGCGCCCATGCGTCTTTGGATGTGCCGACGCGCCATACAATGATACAACACGACGAAATAGATTTTCAGCCAGCCAATAACCCAATAAGTTCAATGAGGTAGTAAAAAACCATCCAGTACAGATGAATCATAAACAACGATACCCCAGTAGAAAAGTGACCTAGTTAAGTGGGGTAATAAAAGCATTTAAAACTGATGAAGTGTCAACAAAAGCCAATTGGAAGAAAATTGTGTTGCTCGTTGCTGGATTTGTCACTTTGGGTATGATTTACTCATGGTGCTCAAAAGCTTGGGCCTGGTATGAGGTCCTAAGTTCGTAAAGGGTCTGGTGGCTGTAGTAGCTGTTGAGGAAAATAGAGAAGCCCAGAAGAAGCAGTCCGTACTTTACCAGCATCGTGGTCGTGTCGGCAATCTCTCGCATACGTTTTCTGTCGTTTATAATAAAATAACTAAAAATCACACTCTGTTTAAATTTTTATTTTCTACATTGAACTTTGATTTGTCCACATTTGAATTGAAAACTAAATAGCATTTGTATTTGTTTTGTGGTTTTCGCAGGCCGATATATATTTTCTGACACTGGGTTTTGGAATCAAAGAAATATTGTAGGTATTGTTGGTTGATCTAGACTATCCATTCGCAGGTTAAAATGTGCTGATATGAAATGTCAGCACTGCTGTTACTGCTATTAGATGAGGCCTCAGTGGCGACGCCTTTTGCGGTTTTCTTAAATGGGGGTACTGCTAATTTGGGAACAGGTTTAACCAAGTCAGTATACCTATTTATATTTAACTTGCGTACATTTAGTTTGGAAATGTGGTTTAAATTTTTGTTCGCTTCATAATATAGTTTTCTATTCCTAATTATATTCATTTGTTTAACAAAGCAACCATCTGGGTGTGGCTTCTTCTTTTGTTTGGGTAGAATCAAAGGCATTTTAACAATTAATCATGTGCATAGACCAAATTTGAAGGAGTATAGTAAATCTTTGTTATGCTTAAAGTCGTACTTAAAGTCGGTAGCCTTGTTTTCTTCTTCGTTTCTGTACGCGTTTAGATCGACACTTATTGAGTTAACTTGAGAAAGTTAACATTTTTTGCCGGGCCGTCCTTCTTATCTATGTTCAACACTAATCCACACAATATTGGCCTGACCGATACCTCCATTATATTTATTACGGTGGTTAAATATGTCAAAGGCACCAAATTCTCTATGGACCAGATTTTCCAAAAGTTAGACTAGATCTGGTAGAACTCGGGTATTTTGTCGTCGGGGCGGATGTCTTTTTTATTGGGATCTTTAAGTTTCATGTTGTTGGCTAGCTTGAAACTGTCCATCGGCCGTATTTTGGATTGACGGATACTTAACGCTTGCTGGTTATTCATGAGTTTATTACAGTACGAACTAAAACTCTTGGAGTAATTGTTAGCCATTTCAGAATTTAACAACCCAGACTTCTCGATTTGATTTATTATGTCTTTCAATTCATCTTTGCTTTTCTCTAAATTCTTTTTATCACCAAAGAAAATATTGTCGTCCTCCATTGTACAGCCCTTGCGCGGCATTAAAAAGTACTTCTATTCAAAGTAAACATATTGCAGCAACGACAGGGTATTCATAAAGATTTCAAGTTTTTTTTTTTTTTTTGAATACAGCACGAATATCGTATTCTCGTTTATGAACTATGAATCGCGAAACTGACTCGGTCAAGTTCAGCCTCCGATATGAAAATGTTATACATTCTACCAAAGCGCTCCAACAAATAGATGTGGGTAAACAATTCAAAATTATTCAGAAATATCTTCGGGATAGACGACGGGTCCTCTATGCTACAGTATTCATCAAAAATATTGCGATCCTTTTTGTTTTTCAATTAGTTAAATATGATGTGAGATTGTTTAGGACGTATTCATTCTTTGACTGTTTATTCAGAATATACTCACCGTGCAACGTATCATTCAGTATGTGTACCGTGTTTGCGGTATTCATGGTTTGATTTATAGGTAAGTTTAATCCGTGTAAACACGTAACCCTTACAAAGTATTTTTGAACTAAAATATCTTTGTTAAAAAATATAAAGACTCAGCTTGATATAAAATTCTATACTGGAAATGAATTCAATAGCATAACTCATCCAGAATTCAAAATACCAGACCAAAACTATGAAGACAACCTGCACAAGAAGCACGCAATTGGCAAAGTTCGATACAATTGCCGTGAGGGTGGCGTGTTGATTTATTGGAATAGTTTTAAAGAAAACACCATGTTCAACTCACTGGGACAGAATCTGCTTATACACGACAACACCTCTTATGCGATATTCTGGTATTTAATATATTCAAAGTGCCCCGGGACTGTTAATTCCATCGCATTACAACCGTCCATGTCAATTGAATTAAAACGGGTTTTCGGTGCGATTTCAATTCCCTTCGTCAATTACGTATTCATGCTAAAACCTAAAACAGATATTACACTATTGAACACGTTTTATAACAACGACTTCGAAGACGAGGAAATACACCTACAGACACAGTCATCAGTAGCTACAAACAACGTGTAAATAGCAGCAATTCCAATCAAAACGTCGTTAACAAGGAACAATTGAATTCAGGTGACACCGAAGAGAATCCCAGTGAAGATGAAATGCTGCCACCATAAATAAATAATAAATCAACTAGCTCTAGTTGCTTTAAATGCAAAAAAGGCGGGAACAAACGCCGTAGAAAACGAACTCGGAATCAAAATACCAATGATGGCATTAATACCAAAAAATTGTTCGACTTCGAACGTGTAGACACAGATATTGACGACAGATACGACTCCAGCAGCGATACTCTAGAAGATGAAGAGCCACCGAAGAGACACATTGGCAATTGATGAGAATTCAGTTATAATACATTTGAATAAGCTTTATACAACGTTCTTAGAACCGATTGAAAACCGGAGATTGAAGTTTTCGAAATAATGTTTAATAACTTCAAACAAGCGAACAACATATCCCAGGATGACATAGACGAAACAACAACTGATATTATTAGATTATACATGCCAAGCGAAGACATCAAATCATACAAGAATTTTTATACTAACGCGCGGCAAAACGGTATGCAGAGCATACTAAGGCTTTACGCCTAAGTTAAATATTACTTGGATTTATTATAACAGAACGACTACGATATATAAATAAACCAGATTCAAAAACAACGTTTATTAGTTTAATTTTTTTTTATTATATAAAACTCACAGCCAAAACTTACGAAATACAAGCATACATATTAATATCATACATATTAAACCGTCTAACGTGAGTAAAATTATTGCCGAGCGTATAGTACTCGTCTATAAAATCATGCAGAAATATATAGGGATTATGCACATCGTATAGCCAAAGTCAGCAAGAAATCTTACTAAGTGGAATGAAAAGTATCCTCCCTGACCGCTAGAATGCGCTGCTGCTGCAGAAAAGGTTATGGTGCCTTGAAGACCGTTCATTTTTAGGCAGACATGCCAAATTTCAGTGCGATACTGTCTTTAGTTTTGTTTTGACAGCTGATTGTTGTTGACGTGTTTGGCATCATGTTGAGTATGGACAAAAACGATTTTCGTTCTCTCAAAAAACATTATGGCGAAGGAAACAAAAGAAAAGTTGGACAAATATTATGGGGCTTACGCTCCGTCAGATTACACCGTCAAATATTGGTTTCGAGAGTTTCGTGGTGGCCGCAACTCCACTACCGACGAAGTCCGCAGTGGCAGGCCCTCCGATGCGGTTCAGAGGACAATATCAAAAAAATACATGAAATGGTGCTGGCTGACCGGAAAGTGAAGGTGCGCGAGTTAGCAGATACCACAAAGATTAGTACTGAGCGCACACGCCATATTTTGGGCAATATTCTGCATATGAAAAAGTTATCCTGCCGCTGGGTGCCGCGCATACTTACTCCTGATCAAAAACACGAACGTGATAGCACTTCGAAAGAGTGTTTGGACTTGCTGATGCGGAATCGGGCGGACTTTTGGCGTCGATTGGTAACTGTTGAATACCAGAGAACAGGATGAGTGCTCGGCAATGGACTGAAGCCGGCACGAGTGCTCCGAAGCGGCCGAGGGAGGCTCGATGGGTCGGAAAGGTTATGGCGTCGGTTTTATGGGATTGTCATGGCACACTCTTCGTGGACTACCTCGAAAAAGGAAAAACCATCAACAGCGAGTATTACTGTGCATTATTGGAGCGGTTGAAGGCCGATATCGCTGCAAAACGGCCTCACATGAAGCAAAAGAAATGTTGTTTTTGCAAGACATTGCACCGGCGCACAAAAGCATCGCAACCACGGCTAAAATCAATGATTTGGTTCCCTTGGATTATTATCTCTTCCCAAACCTCAAAAGATGGCTCATCAATAAAAAATTCAGCTCACGCAAGGAAATCATCGACGCCACGGAGGTGTATTTTGCAGACCTTCCCGAAAATTACTTTTCGGACGGGAACAAGAAGTTGGAAAATCACTGGAATAAGTGTGACAAACTAAAAGGGGACTATATTGAATAAAATAAAAAAAACATTTAAATTTTTTTTTCCATTCCCAAGGATGTTACTTTTCACCCCACCTAGTATAAAACGTCTCTTACTAGAATTACAAAAGCGAAAGAATTCATTGCTATGAATCTGGTTTAGGATGATAATGGGGAAAATACAAAACATGAGAAAAACATGTACAAATAAAATCATACATCATTTGTCAAAACATTAATTAGCGTTGAATGAATGCAATGAGGCACGATTCTATAACACATACCGCATGCAGCAATATAAACGTTTTACAATAAAACAAAGTATCGGTAGACGCCTATTTAAACAGCATCCATTGTAGTTTTATTTCCATAATAACGTCGCATGTTGACATAACAAAAACGCCAGTAAAGAAATGAACATCATCAACTTGTTGTATTTTAAGGCCCGTCTGTCTATTCCGTTTTCTATTAATTGATCATGAAATTCTGGCGTTATGTTGTCGTTATCGTCGTCGGTCATGTATTACTTCGGCGCTTAACCGTGGTTGTAAAGTCACAATGCATGGGCGCCCGATTTTTGAATATGAAACACCACTGGCTGTACCATAATCTTTGTTGACGTAAATCGTACTAGAGCTACTACAACTGTTGACGGCAATGTTCCCTCCATGTTGGCGATTGTATCGACATTATTTATGAAACCAGATCTACTGCCACCATCCAAGCTCATAATTTTAGAAATATAGATGGGTGTCGTTTATCCGGCGTGTTGTTAGACAAAGACATTGTGCTTACACTGTCAGTGTTACTCATCTCAAAAGATCCCAAGTGATAGAGTTACAGAGTTTGGATTCGTTACGTTTAACACAGTGTTTGTCGACAAGGTGTCCTCTGTTGGTTCTTGTGAAGTATTGTTGTCGAAATTATTTTCCACACCGCCTCCACTGTGGATGAGATACTTCATCACGTTGTAAATGTACTTAGCCGTCCACATTAACATTGCCAGCCATTCGATATACATCCGGTCTAGTATCATTAACATTATAAAAAAACAATAAAACAGACATATGCTTTAAACACTTGACCTTTGCTAAGCTATTGGTGTCATTGTTGGTGTTGGTATATTTTTTTCAAGAATTTCGACGAGTTTAAGAACACCAGACCAAATGTGAAGAATCGCCCATTTTCCATTAATGCCATGATATATTTTTTTAAAAAGACAATTCAAAATAAACCACACATACGAGGTTACAAGCGACATACTCAAAATCACAAGTATAAATACACAGAATAAATTTTCGTTATTAATGTCACTGTCAATGTTGAATTTGCTCGTCTTTGTAATGAAAACCGAAACTTTCTCATACATTCGGAAATCTATCAGCGAGTGCAAAAAAAAAAAAGTATATAAAAGTATTTAATTGATGAAAAACTTTAGTAATTATAAACGTTTTTTATTAATGGTTTCCAATTTATACTATTCCATGTCTCTGCTCATTCGCAACAGCAGCAGTACATGTAGGCACAGAAAATAATGAACTTACACCATTTCACAATACTCGCTAAACCGGACGCATGAATACCTTCAAGAATCTACTATTATTGGTTTATGTATACAACCCTTGAAGTGGGTTCGGATTTGCGAGATATTTTCTTCCGTGAGGGCCACACCATGTGTTATGATTAACAATGACTTAAAGGGAAACGATCCATGTATTCTTTCTAATTTTTCAATAAGTTTGTGAATTGTTGTGTTCAAAATATCCAAAAACAAACTTTTCTTCTGTAAATTCATAATTGTGGTCTGTTTCATTATTAAATACACCAGGCTTGACCAAACGAATTCTTTGATTGGTTTCACAATTTCACACCGCGTTATAATAATCGGTTTCATATTAAATTCTGATTCAAAAATCTGGAAAATGTACATCCACCTAGTGTTGTAATAAACGTTTGTCAAATCAAAGTTAGGCAGGCAAAATATATTTTTATTTTTTTTTGTTGTAATTTGCGGTCAAGTTTGTCGTCATTGGATTTGTAATAACATTGTCTTGGTCGTTTTTAAGCATCACTCCAGTGCCGTAAGCAAATCGCCTGTGTCAACTGCTATGGATTTGTAGGTTCTTCTGTATCTCAAACACATGCTAGAGTGTAGATTGTAATAATCGTAGATTTCTAAATTGTTCTCGAATTGGACAAATTAAGTTCTCGTAAATTTGGCGCCTTTATATTCAATGTATGGCGGTTCAGTAGATGTATGACAAATTCCTGGCCTTTATCGTGTCGAAATTGAAGTTTGGCACGTTATCATTGTTTCAGATATATAAACAATTCTTGGTGTGCAAGTTACAATTATTTGTAATATTTCTTTATATGTTAAAGATTTTGATATTAATACGTGTTCGTAGTGTTGTATGGAATAGGTTTTAACATTTTTAATGTCTACAAATGTGGGCGACAAACTATTGGACCGATAAAAGTTACAAGACACTATAGCATTTAAATTATAGTCTTGTGAATATCGAAATAAAGGCCCTCTATCAATTAACACTTCCATAATTTGCTTATTTCAAGTATATAAAAATAAAATAAAAGAAATAATTTTTAAATGCAGATTATGAAATAGTTTTATTTATAATATTTATTTTTCTCCAATCCATATTTTCTATACATATATATCAATAACAATAGTACTATTGCAATAATAAAATATAAAAACCAATAATAACCGTTATAATATTAACTATCTGACGCTTCATGTGATTCTGCTTCGTGGATGGTATTCATGTCCATTTTAGATATTACTTATGTTTTTATTTTGCAGAAAAATTACAACGTTTCTGCGCTCAACTGAATACTGAATCTAACTGCTGCTGCACACCAAAAGGCACTACGAGAGACTATCGAAATACCATATAAGAGCCATATGCGGCAGACAAACTTAGAAATTATGCACACAAACAAGTATTTGGCGTGGCTGAGTCTTATTCTGATTCAAATATTTGCTGTTTCATTTTTTCATCATAACAACAGCCATATTATAAAGAAATTTTTAAAATCGTATTCCGATGTTTATAAATGAATGCAATACCATGTAATAGTCTGAGTCAAGTGTTTTTCTCTCTCATTCCTTTTTTGATAACACAGGCACTACAGAGTTTAAAAGCATTTAATGATAAAGTAAGTGTCATTCACGAACACAACAATAAAACCCCACTTTATTGTCAATCACAAAGACACGTGTACAGCACTGCGGCGTCTACATGTGTGGTTTCCTTTTTTTCACTCAAGTATAAAATATATTCAGTTCTATTGGTTACCGTCGTTTGCAGTTTAACTTAGTCGAATAGATTTGGGTATTGTCGCTTTGTTAAATTTGAAAGTGCAATCGCAAGTAGTGACAGATAAAATTGAGTGTTTAGTTGTTGCTAAACAAACGCCACGAGCTACCAATACACATTTTCCTGTTCTTTTACGTGATGGAAGTGTTGAAATTACTTTTTTGATTTTTGATAAAATATTTTTTAATAAATTCACCATAAATTCAGTCCATCAAATATCTGGATTTTCAATCAAACACAATAACAAGCCTTCCAGCTATACAACGGCGGGTTACTGATCAACAAACAATACCATCTATTGAATGTGCAAGTCGAGAATGCTTTTTATATGCTGAAAATAGATGGCGTCCACAATCTTTCGCATATTTACAACGCCAAATATAGTACATAACCGTTAAGCGTGTAACAGTTGTACGCGATAAAGTACAAAACTCTATTCTACTGTGCTCTACTGGGTTCACAGAGATATTCCCTTATCCCTTATCTCCACTAACCGTGGACCACGACTTGGAAGACGTGTCGATGGTTACAATATTGAAAGAAATGAATGTAAATAAACGATACAAAAAAATGTCATGTTGTATATTTCATATTCGACATGTTCTTCAAAAAGTAAACCGTATGCGGCAAAAAGATTGGTGGCATGTTCTAGAGTGCAGACGAATGTGAACAATGTGTATCATCATCAGTATATATGCGATGTTCGTTGAGGTAACCGCAGTCGAGCCAGATGACACGACCAATAGCAACCCGTTTACAATATTGTATTATTACAACGATTGTACTAAGAAATTCTTACGAAACAAAGCCAAAACCATAAAGGAACGAATTACCGACTAAAACGGAAACGTTCTTAGTATTATAAAACATTTCGAAATGAAGACAGACGGTTGTACGTATGAATTTCTCATAAGAGTTCCTTACGTCAAAGAGCCGTATGATCAAATTTTCAAGAGATTCGTTTGCGAAGAGTGTCGATTAATTGCAAACAACGACTATGAAACGGACAGCTTTTTTCCCGACGACGTAGCACCTATATTATAATGAGTGTTCAGAAAAAAACGGTTATCACTGCACCACAATTAAAACACGAATGCAATGAACCAACACCTTCTACTAATAGTCGGTCTAACGACGATAATTAGAAAGTGTCCAGCGAAATATGCGACCTACTAAAATACGCCAACAACAGCGAAAATTCGCCGGATAACTGCAAACCGGATACTAACACGTTATTAGGCCGGTTGGTGGCTCAAAACATGCAGGCGTTCGTGTTTGACAAAAACTGAATTTAGAGTTGTGGCAACAACACCACTGTACAAGCAAAAATTCCCCCTAAACGCAGACACGTCGACGACGAAATGGAATACCAACTCAATAAAAAAGTTTCAGAAAATAAAAAACTTTATAATTAGTTTCAATATAAAGGGTATAATAAAAGTATAGTTATAGAAGAAAACACCGGTTTGTTTAAAAAAAAAAGACTTTATTGTCCGACTTCCACTTACAAACTTAAAAAACTAAACTAGCATATCATTTATTACCTATTCTTGTTAAAATTTGATATAATAAAATTATCATATGTAATAAAATTCTCATACTTAATGCTATTTATTTCAATTTCACAATTTTCAAATCGTATTATATTATTGCATATGAGACTTATGCTTAATTTATGACAATTATGTTTTAAATGTGTATATGGAATATTTTTGGTTATTATAATATTATTACTTAACTGTTTAATTACTACATCTTTGCTTTAATTAAAGCTACATGACGCATTTTGTTTGAACAGATTTGAAATACAACTGTCTTTTAATGGTTTTAAATTCTTAATACGAATTGTTCCATTTACATTTTGGTAATTATTCTCATTATTTGTTATAAATGTGTTGAAAGGCGAGATAAGTTCTTGTTTATTTTTGTTTGGTATTGATTCTATTATTATTCTGTAAAATTTTACATTTGAGTATTGGGGTATCATTACAACGAATATTATTTTACTATCATATATTATAACAGAACTCTTTATATTTGTTAATTTCATAATTGTTATATTAAATTTCTTAATTTCTTCTGGCAGTAGTAGATCTCTTCCTAAAATTCCTAATTGACTTGCCAGCAAATTTTCTTTGACTTTTCCTACCTGCTCCTTTAGGAGCTGTATGTCATATTGTATTTGAAATACCTGCTGCATATGTGCTATTTCTGAGAACTCTCTGTTGATTGCATTTCCTAAATTTTGTAACTGTCCTTTGATTTCTAATTGCTGTCGGTTAATATGTCTTGTAATGTTTTCTATAGCTTCATCGAAATGGTAATTAATGCTGATTTGTTCGTTTAGTCCATTAATTAGATTATGACTACTTCTTTCGTTGACTTCTAGACTTTTTCTTATTTCTTGTTCGTCGTCATAGTCCCATGTTCCTACTAGGTATTTTAAACCCTTTCCGACAATATTGACTAGTCCCCTTCTGACTTTATACCTATTCCTATATGAAATATTTCCTATATCCTGTGCCAAAAGTTTAAAGCTATGCATTAAGGTCGGGTATTCATTTTTATTATTTAATTTGTTAATGTGATGTTCAATAATGTCTAAATTTTCAGTCCATGATGTTAGGTTAACACAGTGAAGTAGTTTCGTGTATCCTATTATTACTTGGAGCTGTTCGTCTCTTATCGTCACGTATCCTTGTCCATTACTTAAGTCTTGTACGTCAATTTTTTGCCCATGTATGATGGTCATTGTAATGTAAATTAAAATTATTTTCTGAAATATTAAATATATTGTTAATCTGAATTTTCGTATTTGTATTTGCGTTTACTTTGCGTCTTGTAAAACTTCCTACCTTTTCCATCTATATCGTGGTCTTTATCTAAAATATCTAGGTCTGTTTTCTTTTGTATTGGTTTAAGTTTATGCTTATCTCTATTTTTTAAATATATGTGTTCCTGACTATCTGTAAAATCTATATCGTTTCTAATTCTATTATGGTTTTTAATGTAATTTTACTTATATTTCTTAACTACTTTTTTAATTTGAACATAGTCAATTAGTCTTTGTTTACTTGTCGAATGTATCGTTTTATTGTAAATTGTTACGGCTTTTAAAACCTTGTTGCGTAACGTGTCTTTGTTGCTTTTATCAGCTGTAAATGTACGAATATGTTTATTCAACGTAGAATGAAACCTTTCGATGTCAGAATTTCCGGTTTTATTATAAGGTGTAGTAATATGTAGCTCGACGTCATTATTAAGATTGAAGAGAAACCGCTTTCACCGTCTACAACTATTTTCTGAGGAATTCCCAGGGAAACGAATCTACATTGTAAGGTTTCAAGGAGTGCCATCCATGTACGATGTCTTATTTCCTGAACTGTTACGTGTTTTGTGAATTTGTCGATCATCGTAACGTATATTAAGTTAATATTTGCATACCAGATGTCGATATGTGGGATCTGGTTAGGTTTTTCTGGGGTAGCGGTTAACTTTAGAGGGATTTTATTTGGAATTCGTTCCTATTTGGCTTAATTGCATATTTCGCAATTGTTTATAAATTTCTGGATTTTGTCCTTGAGATTCGGAGCGTAATATATGTCTTTGATTTCCGTATGTTTCGGTAATACCTCTATGGTTTAAAAGCACATGTGTGTTTATAGTTACTTTTGCTAGTTTTTCCTCGTCAGTAATGTCGCCTAGAAATTTACTGCATTTTATTGTTTTAAGTAATCGATTTTTAGTGAAATAATTGATATATGTGTCCTGAAATTTTGCAAATAAATGGTCGTAATTTGAAAATATAGCTACAATTCCTTTAGGTGGAATAAATTTTTTCAAAATATCCAAAACATAATTTTCTTTGAATTCTTTTAATTCTATAACAAGTCTTCTTTTGTCAAATTCTGTATATATTTTATGTGTATTTATCGAGTCTGAGTTATTGAGAATGATTTGAGATTTGTAAATATTAACTGGTGTCTGGACAATCGGGATATATTCGCTACTATCTTCGTTAGCATTATGGATTGTGGCAATGACAGATTGGTCGTCGAGATTTATGTTTTCTGCGCTTGTAATTCTGTTGACTTTGTTAAGGTCTTTCAAATTCGTTACATTGTCTCTATAATGAATTCCTATCCTTGAAAATCCATCTGCAACTTGGTTGTCTTTACCTTTTACATATTCTATGTCGAAGTTATACTCTCCTTATTTGATTTTTCACCTTTGAAGCTTAGCGTTTGGTTCCTTCAATTAACTGAGCCAGACTAATGGCCGGTGGTCTGTTCATATGGTAAACTTCCTGCTATAGAGATAAGGCCTAAAATATTTTGTAGCCCATACAATCGCCAACAATTCCTTTTGGATGGTGGAGTACCTAGTCTCATGATCATTTAATGTACGGCTAGCGTAGCTAACTGGATGGTTTTCTTGTGTCAAGACAAGACAACGTCTGTTGTAAGTGTAAATTTTTTGTTAAAATTTGGGTACTTCAGGATGGGATCTGATATTATAAGTGCTTTCAAATTTTCAAAGCTCTCAATATATTCGGGATTATTCACATCAATTTTTGCATCTTTTTTTAGGAAAAAGAAACAGTAATGCCTAAAAAGGATTTGATTTATTTCATTGTTTTTGGGATTGTATAGTTTTTTATGGCCGTTATTTTGTTAGGGTTTGGTTTAATGCCTTCGGTTGTTACAATATGGCCTAAGAATTCAGTCTCTTCTATCTGGTGGAACCCTTTGGCAAGGTCCAATGTTGTGAAATAATTGGATTTTCCTAATTTATCAAAGATGTCGTCCATGTTTGGGATGGGGAATTTATCGTCGATTGAAACTTCGTTGAGTTTCCTGTAGTCGATAACCATTCTCCATTTTTCCTTCCCAGATGATTCCCTCTCTTTTGGAACGATCCAGATTGGTGCCGTGTAGGGCGACTTGCTTGGGCGTATAATACTCTGCTGGAGCATTTTATTTATTTGTCTTTTGACTTCATTTTTGTGTACCTCCGGGTATCTATATGTTTTTGTGTATATTGGTATTTCGTTGAACGTTTTTATATGATGCTTAATCGCATTTGTGAACGTCAAATCGCTACCTTCTTGATAGAAAATTGATGAGTCTTGAGAGACGAGGCTAGTGATTCCCCTTTTCTCTTCCTCATTCAAGTGATCGATTCTGATTTGTTCAGAGATCGGATCTTTGCTGGTTTCCGTATGATATATTTCAAAAGCTGGTATTTGTTTTTTTGTAATTTTCATTCGTTACTTCTTCTTCAGCCTTGCTGAAATATATCAGGATTTTCGTTTCATCAACAATAAGACGCCTACTCTTGAAATCGAGCATTGCTTCTAATGGCAATAATATGTTATTTCCGAGTAAACCATCGAAAGTATAGTGAAAATTAAATTCCACAAATTCCGCGGTTTTATTCGGTTTTCTGAATTTTTAAATAAAGGAATTCTGACTTTTGAATTTATATATAATGGTGTACTTGTAGTCAAAATTTTGACTAGTTTTTGTGACTTAATTTGCCATTTAGGGTGGCATACCCCTTTTCTAGTTTCTGAACCGGTGTCAATTGCCTTCCTGAAAATCCGAGTTTTTTTCTAGATTATGTAATTGCCTACTCATAGCTGAAAGAGTGTCCATTGGTTCGACAGCATCTTCATTATTCCTAGAATTATCCTGATTTGTTCTGGATTTTCTATTGGTGTTATTTCTGGACATGCCAGAGTTATTTTCGTTCTGTCGCCTTTTCTGATACCTACATTCGTTATTATTATTAACACTCCTACCGAAATTATTGCTTTTTTGTGGTTTTTTATTTATCCTAAAATTTCCGGAGCTATTCTCTCGAGAATGGTGACTCTCTTATTGGTTATCTGTTTGTCGCCTGATATTTTTATAATTAGTTTGCCTATAATCCTAACCGTAATATGCATATCCTGTTTCGTGCAGGATTTGCATCGCCTCTTCTAAGTTACTAGGATTCCTACAATATAGCAGTCCTCTCATGGGCTCTGGTAATTTACTAATATAAATGTTTAAAGCGGATTTGCAGTTTTGTTCCAGTTCGGAACTATTGGCACCTCTATCTATTGTAGTTTTATTATTGAGACGTCTAAGAACTACTTTTATGTCGTTATAGAATTTCTGACAGTTTTTCTTGAATTGTATACCCCTTAAATCATCGTAAAGCTGTTCTACTGATTTCCTATCCCCTAAGTATTGGAAGAATACTTTCTTTGTCACATGCCAGTTCTTGACACTCTTGTTGATTTCAATTGCCTCTCTAGCTTTGCCTACTAACTTGCTTTTTATGATGTCAAAGAAAATAAGCTGACTTGTCTCGTCGTATTTACCGAGAGTTGGAAAAATTCTATCTACTAGGTCAATAAAACTATGAAGATTGTTCCTACTACCATCATAAGGAGGTAATATACTTAAATATTTAATTGGGTCAATGCTTAAAGCTAGGGGGCTTGCTGCTGCTGGGTCCTGTGTCGCCATATCTAAATGTCTTCTTTCCTCAAGCAGGATTTGTCGTTTGATTCTCCTTAATTTTACCAGGGCTTCTGGCTTTTTGGATTTATTGCTATTATTTCCTTTTTATTTTTGTACTCGCATTCACTCTGTTTTATTATTATTTTTTTTTTATTTCACTTTTATTTTTGTTTAACAATTTTATTATCTTTTTATTTTCTCAATTTTATTTTCCAGCTTTCTACTTTATTACTGCTTTTGATCCTTTAAATGGATCTTTTTACCTTCTTTTATTTATTTTTTTTTTACTTTTTCATCCTTTAACGGATTTTGTCACCTTTTTTTTATTTATTTCACTTTTAGCGGCGTTTTCGTCCTTAAACGGATCTTTTTACCTTTTAATTAAGTTCACTTTTGGCGGCGTTTTCGTCTTTAAACGGATCTTTTCACCTTTTTTTTCACTTTTAGCGGCGTTTTCGTCCTTAAACGGATCTTTTCACCTTTTTTTATTTATTTCACTTTTAGCAGCGTTTTCGTTCTTAAACGGATCTTTCCACCTTTTTTTATTTATTTCTCCTTAAACGGAGTTACGTTTATTTCTCCTTGATCGGAGGACCGACTGCGCCAGTTATAGAAGCAAACACCGGTTTGTTTAAAAAAAAAACTTTATTGTCCGACTTCCACTTACAAACTTAAAAAACTAAACTAACATATCATTTGTTACCTATTCTTATACCTACACTTTTGCAAACGTAATGATTATTTCGTGGGAAAAGAATTTGTCTGCTCTTGGCTTGTCACTTGATTCCAAGCGCGTGTACTGATTGTGCACTATGGAGTGCAAAATGTGCATATGGGGTATGCGTGATCATTCACCTGAGTAAGCGGACAGGTAATGCATATTTGTATGGTGGGATTGGAAAGATGGCGAAGTAACGGGAAAAGGGGGGAGGTGGCGGCTTCTGCCATTCAATGCCTTTATCATTGGTTAGATTGGCAAGAGGTGGTGGGGAGACTAACGGGATTAAATGGGAGTGATCTCTGAGACGTAATTGAATGAAAGTGTGAAAAAGATGTCTGAGTTTGTATTGTAAAAGCTGTGCAATTTCTCTCACCAAAGTTCCTTCTCTCTTATACATTTGCCCATTCCGTACACCGTAGGCTCCGGAATAATGGCTGTGTGTCATATAATAAAAAAAACTATTAGAAAGAAACAACAGTTGATAAATTAGTATGGTGCACTATGTTTTTTATTAATTTATAAATTATTTATAAGTACCATGATTCAGTTATCGGCTATACTTTGGTGTGTAAATATTTATTTGTCACTGACAGTTTTACTTAGACGCGGGAGATATATTTATACTGGTTACACAAAAAGTGAATTCTATGACGAGGACAGTTTCCCTATGGGAATAGTCTACAAAATACATGGCATTTATATCCACAATGCAATAACTGCCATTGAAGAATCTATTTCTAATTTCAATTATAAACTAAATTTAAAATGTTCGCTCTGAAAGATGAAATCCCGCCCAAGTATTATATAACAATCCGGAATTCGAAGTTCTCGCATGATTATGATGATTAAAGCAAATTACAGACGTACGACGTTAATAATCTAAAAGGTATCTACCCATTTATTGAATAAATGTATTTCCAACGAACCCACTACAACTACTTCGGTAGGCTTATCTGCGTTTGCAATTGCAATGTTGAAAATTTCAATAAACTCGCTTATGATTGTTAGCGGTCTTACTGAAGCAATTTGAAGGTGTATCGGGACTTTTGAGTCTTGTATGGATATGGTGTCCAAAGCAAACACCATTAATAAAAATACGTTGTACACCCGTTTGACGGGGAGATAAATGTGTTTGAGTTCTCGAATGTGAACACGGGTTTTGTTTTTTAGATTTACATTAAATTTGTTAATCAGGCTTGTTATTAGCTCCCTCACATTGCCATCCCTGTCAGATTCATCGGAATACAAATCGAATTCAGTCTTTAGTTTGCCTAAAACAATGACAAAATCATCAAATTACAGCGGTTTTAGAAAAGAGGGTATAGACTGTTTATCGTCGGGTATGTTATTGAGTGCCATCTGAGTGATTTGCTGAACGAATTTTACTGTTTTCGTTTGGGTCAAGTTTATCAGCGGCTAAGAGTTGTTTGTAATGACTTCAAAGTCATGCATGTATAGGGTTTTCTAATAACGACTTGACAACTTTTTTTTCAAATAAAAGGCAAACCATTTGACATATTTCAAAAACTTTATTATTGGCTCGAAGTACAATTAAAACATTTATGAATGGAACTCGACTTCGTTCATATGACTACCGCGGGCACGTTTGCAGCGGTCGATTCGTTGGACCCAATTTTCAACGACTCGGCCACACATTTCCGCTATTTCGCGTTCAATGTTGGCTCTGAGCTTTTTGAACGTCGTCGGCGTGTTGCCGGTGATCATGACGCGATAACGCTGACCATTCACAGTAACGTGACGATCGTTATCGTCGACGAAAAAATATGGCCCAATAACGCCGCCGGCTTGCATACCGCTTCAAACATTTATTTTTTGTGGATGAAGTGATTCATGATTCATGAAGCACATGTGGGTTTTCACCCGGCCAATAACGCATATTTTGCTTATTGACGAACCCATTGAACCAAAAATGAGCTTCGCCACTGAAGATGATTTTGCGACTCCGAATATCTGTAGAAATTTTTTATAATTTGCAGACGTTGCTCGTTAGTGTATTTAACCATGATGAAAATGTTGAGTTTACTGAATAAATTGACAGTGACAGTTTGATGATAAGTGAAAGAGTGCGTTCAGAAATTAGATTCAAAGTTGCCAAGTCCCTACTGGAAAACCCATTGTAGACTGACATCATATTCATGAAAAGAATATCTTTGCTAGCCAAATGGGCCTTTGGAAATTTTTCATACAAAAAATTCATAACGGCACGTTCATGTGTGAATAGATTCATTTCATCCGATTTTATTTTGTAGCGTTTTGTAGGGTAGAAGCTTAGCGGACTGGTGACGTTTGCACTCTTTGTTGTCGCGTATATTTTATCGCCAAACAATACTGAAAAATCATTTTTAGTCGTTTGCTGTAAATTGCTATTGTAATCTTTGTTCGAAAATCTTTTTTTTTTTTCGTTTCAATCATGTCTTTACCATCAATAAAACTGTCCTGTCCACATTAGTACTACCCGTCCCACTGGGTTGGTTTTCAATTTTATTTTATTTTTACCCACATGTACTGTGTTATTTTTTATCGATTGTGGTACTGGATCGTTTGTCACTATAATTCCAGAGCTATTGCAGTTTGCATTGGCACGTGGGTTTCGGTATGGGTTTCCGTTATTGTTTCATTGGCTCCGATTGAATAGACGCGATCGCATGTGCTAATTCTTTTTGTGATATGTCTTCGTTGCGTTTATCAAATCTCTCTAATGCAATTTCTAAGCTCGACGCCACAGCATCGTCCAACTGTTTTTGCAATTTTAATTTTTTCACTTTACCGAAATCAGAATCGTAACTGTAGTCGGCGTCCAATTTCTTCTTCGTCGCAGATTTTGGCGTCCTCACAAAAGGTGGTGTGGAAATGTCTACAACTAGCGCCGTGTCTAGTAACTCATAATATGGTATTAGGACGTCTGGGGGAAGCTGTTCCTGGTCAGTCATTATTGGCGTAATTGCCCTCGGTAGTGAAAATTGAGGTTCATTATTTTCATTTGTGTAATGCCTTGTGTCGGATGAATTAGAAGTAAAACTTCCAAGCCTACTATTCGACCTACACCTGTCAGTGCTTTCTTGCCGGGAATTACATCGTCTGGTGGACCTTCTATTTTCCATTAGACCTTATTTTTAAAAAAAAATCTATCTATATATACATAGTATGAGTACAATGCGGTGGCAAAAATCCATAAGAACATAGACGCCTGTAATAACAACGGGCGGCCACGTAATGTATATCTCCATAGTTTGTGTTATCATCAGTTTCCGGCGTTAAAACATTAGTAAATACTATTGTGTAGATAACATTACTTGAAAAGAACAGCAAAAACGTTGCAGTTACAAAATTGCGATTTGGACAGGTAATTGCCAATTAACTATCATATGGAAAATATTTCTCAACATGTCCCGACACAGCTTCTGGATGTCTAATTCCGAGTCGCTGTTGTTTGTATTGTCCATTGCGCCATTTGTTAACGCACCCTCGTTAATAAATTGTATTTATAAATGTTTAGAAATTCATACTCATCTATGCTGGCCGTAGCTGTCGTATTTAAATTGTGTCAGTTTGTTTTTATTCATTTCATCGAAATCCACGACTTTTGCGCCTGGATCAAGAAGTCCCAGTTTCTTGTACACAATCAACGGTTCAACCAAACGACCTGGCCAGCAATACTCGGTCGTAAATATCAAATGCTGCATGTTAGTAGCGTTCATTCCCAAATCTAATAACGTCATATGAGGATTTATAAAGAATGGTTCTGGTTCCACATTCTAAATCCAATTATCGTAATCCCGGAAGGGTTTTTTTTGTATTGGTGCGACGTTGGGTTTACCGAGTCTATTTGATGGTATTCTTGTTTGAGCACACCTAACCCCATATTGACACGCTTCATATAAAGTCGAACTAACAAGAAATCCGAAAAGCTGCTCGTGAAATGTAGTGTTACATTTTCCACCGTCGAATTTTCTCATAAATTCGTCGCAATAATATTTGTTCATTTTAAAACGATATGAATCGTTTCCATCTCTGTCTCTATACAGTGTTAATGGTATCTATTCGTGGTGTTAGATGTTGGTCTGTCCTGAAGTAGTCGTCGGTGGCGGCTGCGAAAAAAACATTATTCAGTAGTGTTCAGCAACTCTGTCTCTCACTAAAGCGTGTAAAAGGCGCCTTGTACGGCAAACCCTTTTCGTCTTTCTTTTTATCGAACAAATTAAAACAAGAGGTGTGACACGCGTCTATGTTCGTGTTCCCACTCTTGAACACCTTGGGAGTGTCGTTTTTATTACATAGTTTGCCGCGTGGCAAACAAAGTGCTGCTACCACGCAGCACTTCATATATATTAAATTCCGGCGGCAGGTGCTTGGGTCCCACCTCAGTTGGTCTGTTGAAAACCATGGAGCATATAATATTTAGCCCCAGATAAATAACATGTGGTGGAAGGTTTATCTCGGATGACTTAATACTATCACTGAGTTTCATATTTGGATTTAAATAAATGATCAATTCTAGACTAGTTAGTATGGAAACATATGTAAATAAGCTTGTTCAGTACGTCACCAACATACAGTAAGACACATTATATGATTTCCAGTAACAATGATGAGAATTCATAATGAATCTATACAAGTACGAGATCGTTCGAAAATTTAAAAAAATAGAAATCCCACGGAGCGATAATAAAAATATTCAACAAAAGAAAAACAAAACAAAAAATTAAAGATCTAAGCCATAAAAAATTGATTAAATTAATAAAACTTATATCCATATGTTTTATATCAAAGAACATCTTTTTGTTAGAAAAAAAATTTTAGTTACTATTTATTTTGTAAAATATTAAATATTTATTTATTTCCGAAACAATGTTTTTTATTAAATATTTATTTTGACCAGCATTCATAATGCGCCTAAAGTCGCACAGGAACGTTTGTAACAACTACTTTCTGGGCCTATAACACCTAAACAAGCTCAAAATTAAACATAGCACAATGACAATCGACGCAAACAACTGACTCAGAAAAATCAAAATTACGTTATTTTTTGATATGATCTGCAACGTTTGTTTTCCAAACTGTTCAAATGTCATAATCCATATTTCATTGTGGTCCGTGACTATGAGTATTTTTTCGCTGTTACTGCCGTTTGTTTTAAAATTTATAACAAATTCGTCATTTTCATGAACGGGGAGCTTACCTTTCACAGTTTGTGTTTCATTATATTTCTGTGTAGAATTGTCAATACTCGAAGCTGATTCCCTAGTATCGTGTCCCCGCTCAGAATTCGAAACAAACGTAGTCGACGCAGTCGTGACTGGGAACAATGGCGGAACTGGCTCGGGGGTTGATCGCTCGGTTCCCACACATCTAGTTCCAAGCGTTGCAATATCCTGCAACTGTGGCGCGACCATGTCGGCTACGTGCTCTACTTATATGTCGTTCAACACATTGTCTACGCCGACGAAATGTTTTTTGTTCAACAATGTGCTATTTGCGGTTTGTTCATTGTTGTGCAACGTCTCACAAACAAAACCATTTCCCTGTTGTGGCTCTAATACGAATACCGGACTACTATTCGAATTCAGATTTGTCAATTTGTCAACGCTACTAGGCGTATTGTCGCCTATTTGGGCTGTAGTCGCTGAAATATTAAAGTTATTACCTGTAAAAATAGTATTATTTGTGACTTCTACAAAATTTTTTTGTGTTGGTGTTGGCAAGTGGAACTGTTGTGTTGTAGTGTGTTAAAATGTTGTTTGTGTTATTTTGTAACTTGCTTTCACCGAGGTCTTGCTCAAGCATTCTACGCAGAAACACACATGAAACAAACTAATGGTATCTGATATAGAAATTCATTATCTTATTAATAAATTTTATCTTCAATAAGCATAGTAGTTTATTTTATCTTCAGCTTGATTTTTGCATTGTTCTGTATACTCGTTGTCGTCCTATATCAAATCAATGTTATACCATTGCACGAACAACTAAAATTTCAACTTAGCCACGAAATAAAATTTTTGGAATAATCTCAAGAGGCACATGCACAGATAAATCAGGTTGATAGCAGTTACACAAAACGAGTCGCGTTTATCATAACGATAACACAGACACAGTCTACAAACAACATCAACCATATTTATAGTACATTAGTAAAACACATTTAGTTAAATAATTCGCCGAACAAGCACAGTTCACACAAAATGCTACAAATAATATTTTATCGACAATGTCAAACTATTTGATACCTCCAGTTCCGTTGGATTCGCTTCCGACACAATTACAAGTTGTTAATAACACTCATTCAATTTTACCATGGCATCATACATCGGGTTTAAGAATATCGTTACAAACACCCACTTCAAAAAAAAAAAAAAAAAAAAACATAATACAACATAAAACACCGAGTATGATAATTAATTTAAAGAATGCTTTTGGTTAACTTAGATGTGGTCGAGTTGTGCTTTACGTATGATGTATGTACATATACATAGTATATAATTGGTTGGGAAATCTATTTAAAATTAACTGTGTTATTGTCAGCTACTGCTGACGCCAACAGAAACGCGATACCTTTAATTCGTGTGCCAACGAAAAATCTGCTTGGCGATAATCGCGGCATGTTAAAATTATTTTCACTCGGATTTCACAATATTAACCATATTAAAACAACCACCCAGTTAAAACGAAAACAACAGAAGAGAATACTGCTAATTTCATGTTTTCATAAATTTACCGGTGGAATTTTACGTAAAAAATGGGCGTGGGAATGTACCTACAATCATTTTATCTCGAATATTTGGTAGTTTTCAAACGACTACTTCATGATATCACAATGAACTTGACTTTGATTATAAAATGCATGCATCCTGCGTTGCGCATACACCGATTTTTTTTAAAGAAATGAAAACATGATACCTCACTCTAAACAGTCGACAGCCGTTTAACAGTTAGTACCTGGGTATTTCGTTTCAGTTCAATAGACACTTGTTCAATCTGTTTTGTACATATGTATATATACATGTACATCAATAGAAGTATTATGTTGAACTAGCCACTCATAAATTATTACCCCATGAATTGCGATTTCTGGTTTTAGTTAAGCATGCGGGCAATACTGAAGGTAAAGAAATATAAGTGTAAGCTTCAATTGGGTATAAAACTATTATAAAAAGGACCTCTTCAACCGAAATGGATGTACAAAATTTCGTAGGGTATATAAAAGACACTTTGAATCTTATGTCTTTAATTGACAATACTTTAGCAACCCCCGTTTCCGATAATATAATATCAAAGTTGTTAGCCCTGGAAAATCTCATGACCACTCTAGACATCTCTCAAAATTTCATAGCGCACCAACTGTAAGTGTACAGGAAATAAACACGGAGCTGACCAAGCTTCTAGATGATATTTCAAATGAGTTCTGTAGATCGCCGGGTGTCCGGCTGCGCTTTTCCCGCAACAAGGGTAATGTTATACAGCGCACCACAGAATGGACTATAATATTACAGAGCTATTTGGCCATTATGAATAACACCGAGAACGTAATAAACGTGAATTACGAGCCCCTGAAAAAAATGGAGCTGCTAAAAGACTTGAACATCGCCACATTGGAACAAATGTACAAAAATATGGAAAAAGCAGACCAGCTTCCCAAATCTATTAGGACGTCTAGAACAAACACCACTTTAAAGACATTTATGGCATAGACGATATCAGAGATGAGATAGAACTGTATCTAGAATCAACTGAACCAAGTTATGGACACTTATGTGTTTATTATACTGACCCGGCCACCTGAAACAGTGAAAACTTCACTGGCACAGGCTATCGTCACGAAACACTCGAATGGCGAATATTATAATTTCGATTCGGTGTTTCTGAATTATGCACAAATGGGCGAAACGGAAAAAAACATCAACAAAATTTTCGAAATGTCTAGGAACAGTAAAAATAAAACTACGATAATAGTCGACGAAATAGACAATATATTAAGTATGGCAAACAGTTCTGTATTCAAGTCCCACATGCAAACAGTGATACGTTGATACGTTGAGTATGAAACCGTGTATATCTTACTGGAGGAAACTCAAACTGCCGTAACTAAAGCTGTTGTTTTTAGCGACCTGAGTTATTTTAAGAAAACTGATGCATATTCTTCTCAAATTAAAAATGCATCAAGCAATGAATTTATAGATATACACAAATATTTTTCCAGGTCGAATACAACTAAAACGTTTATTATACCATCTTTAGAAGCCATGACTGTTGCCTCATCTAGAATCAATGTGTTGACAGCAAACAAAACGTTAGAGTTTCAAAAAATAAACTTCCCCAAAAACAAAAGCTGCGTCTACGAAGCTTCGTCGTTCGTTGTAATTGCGGCCTCATCGTCAGCTAGATCAAAATTATTTAAGCGGTGAAAGGTTTAAATAAGTCGTGGTCGAAGTATTAAAATGCCTCCACACATTACCGAGTATTTTGATTTCGTAAAAGACAAAACATTATTCGTGTATACAATAAGTAGAGAAATCGTAATCGATCCGAGCATGAGTACAGCATTGGGAAGACTCTGCATATATTTTAATTGGGACAAGTATATTAAAATGGGCAATTCGCCGAGCACGTTATGAAATGTGCCCGGAAATATAAAAAACAACACAGATACCATTAGATTCAAAAAAGGCGGGTATCAAATTAACAAACCTGAAATGCTTAGTCTAGATTTCCCGTTATTTATGGGGCTAATGAGTGATACATACCACAATACATATTGGATGGGATACAGGAGCATTTTCCTATACGTGGTTATAGCGCTGGTATCCATGTATTTTATAAGCACTAGTTCTATTGATAGGCTTTGAGGCAGCTTGACCTCAATGTCGGTAAAAACGACGTTTGTTGACTAATTTTACGAAAAAAATAATAAATAATTAATAGACTAAGATTTTTTTAATTTTTTTTATCGTTTGCGAAATATTCATTTTATTCATATATGTCAATAATTTTTTGGCGGAATAAAAAATTTCATTGTTTATCTACAATAGAATTGGAGGGAAAACTAATTATTCCGACGGTTCATAAAAACGAACTCTTCTACATATGCGCCCTGTCCGAGAAAAAATACATACAGTACTATGTCATTTTGTCTAAAATAAAAAAAAATACCAGAACTCAGAAGAATATAAAAGAACCACTTAGCCGCGATCGGTATTTCGATGTTAGGGTCGCGGACTTTGTAACTTCAAACTACGGGCAGCCGTACTACAGTATGTATGTACTATTTATATGGCCGTACATACATTAAAGACGGAGAAAAGGAAACAATTTCATCTAAGAACGACGACTCAAACGCAAATATTGAACGCGTGTTTATTGCTTTCTCTAGTGTTGCAAAAGCAACATGAAACCATCCCGGCTCCAAGGCAGAGCAATACCTTTTCCATCGGAAAAATAGATGATCTCAAAATGCAACAGGCCGACGGCAAACCACCACTGCATTCCCGTACCAAAATTGGGAGAACATAAAAAAAAAAACATAAAACCAGCATGCATTCAGTGGGAGTGACGAAGACAAAACTTAATATAAAAAAATCCTATGTTTGTTTTCATAAGCGCCTCCCACTGATCTGCATTCTACGCAGTTCATGTTGATGTGTGTGCATTTCGTAGTGGATCACACATATACTGAGCGTTAGACAACTCTTTTTCGCCGGCATTGACGGAAAATCATTGGAGAGTTCAATGACCAGGCCAACTAAACCACCGTAGAGGTTTCGCAGCAGAAACAGCTGGCCGTAGAGGTTTCGCAGCAAAAACAGCTGGACGGAAAGATTTCGTATGGGTAAACAACAGCGAGTCAATTCATTCCCAATCGGATTGAACAAGGTTCAATCAACAAAAAATCCAGTTTTTCTAGTGTCCTTGCGATACACCTAGCGTAAAAGACGAGATCAAGAAAAAAACAAGCCGGTTAAAGTTACAAAATCAGCTTTTCCTATAGACCCAGCAAATGGTGACACAGTTAGCTGGAACAAGTCGCGATATTACCAATACTTGAATAGAGGAATCGAAAACATGTAATTACCAGATGAAGATAAATCTGATTTAAGTGTGAAGAACGACCAAATATAATTTCAATACGACGCAAACATCGGCGAGTGGATTCTGCAGTACAAATAAACTTTCGATGGAAATGAATAAAAAACAATTCAACTGTTTTCCTCCATTGAAGACGATTTGAATCATTATTCCCACAGACTACACAGAACTCACGCTTTTAAGGGATACGATACACCTAAATTTAGAAGAAGGAAAGACTGCATATCCCCTTAACATTATTGTAGGCTACAATGCTTTGAATACTAATTTTCAATTACGCTATTGAAAGTCTATCTGATGAAGTACTTGTGCAAATGAGTAAAATATCACCTACCAGACTGTTCCATCTAAACGACAAACCAACCAGGCACGCCTTGAATGGCGAAATCTTTGAAAATTACGTACTCATAGTTATTTATGAAAACAAATTATATTATTCGAACTCGATAATTATGGAAATGATTTCTTCAATAAAGACAAACTACTCAAAGCAAGTCCATATTCTTAAATTTTCCCCGTATATGACACTTTACATTCACTGATCCGTCTTTTTCAGAGTCGAGCGATGCCACAGCCGATAATATTATATTTATGATGGGGATGATGTCATAATGGATTTGCTAATTTATGAAAAATTATATAGGCAAATCTTAGGCGATAATATACAATAGGAAAAATTTCAACAGCTGGTTGGCCGGAAATTTTATTATTCGTCTGAAACTGATTTCTCTGGGAGCACTGAGTTCACATACATATCCAATGAAAAGGCATTCGACGCTATGAAGCTATACATACTTTATGAATACCGAAGTATGAGTTAGAATAATATATCAACAGTGATGGATTACTTGTCTAACTATATGCATCATAAATTCTTAGGCAATGAGTCGATATATCGTTACAGAAGCACAATTCATCGAAAAACAAAATCGCATGCAAGACTATTAACAGAAAATATTCATACTCAATCAGCATGCTAAAACTTCTACAAACTTCTAGATCAGTGTTGGGCGCGGTAAGCACGTAGGTGGGGCACCACATGGGAACTCAGTACTCCGCGTGCTGTTGACAAATCGCGCCACATGGGCATAGTACCCCGGCGTTAAATTCCGGACCCTACAAATTAATTTGTATCGTTCCCTTGATAATAATAATAATAATCTACAACACCCGAACATAATATCTATATCCAATTAATAGTCAAATATCATAAATATTATATTTTCATGGAGAACATTGAAATGGACTTGAATTATTATAATACATTTATCATGGATTGAGTGCTCGCGAAACAATATCAGATATTAACGTGTTTAGGATCGCCGTGGCTATAGTTAGAGCTCTGGACTATTGTTATAGTCAGTCCATAATTCATTGCGACGTCAAACCATCGAACATACTCGTCAGATCTAATTTTGATAAAATCAAATTGAAAGATTTCGGGGTTTCGCGTTCTATCCGCACACAACACTACGCGTCAAGAATTGGCACCATGAACTATCGTTCACTCGAGCTACTATTTAACATGCCCTATGGCACAAACATAGATGTATGGTCGCTTGGATGTGTAATAGGCGAAATGTACATGAAACACCCAGTGTTTGGTGATGTTCAATATGATTGTTCTAATAAATCTTTGCAAGACCAAATTTACGACCTAATGTGCAAGTTGGAAACAATAGTTCCATCAGATGGCTTGATTTATACTTACACCAATCAGCAGTACCCGTTTATGTTTAAAGAATTAGTAAAAAAAATCTTTAATACCAAACCATTGTAAAATACCACTGTTCAACAGGTATATTCAAGTGGAATAAAAAACTACGCCTAACAATGAAAAACATAATTGATCATTTCTATACAAACTCTTTATTCGTTCGATTAGATTCAATAATTTTAAAAATATTTGATATCGTGTCATTTGATATATAATATAAAAAATTTTTCAGCGAATTTTTTTTTGCATGCACTTCAGAATGATTGTCGATTATTTACAAAATCTGGTTGTACACCTTCTCGACATTCACCACTGGGATAAAAACCATCGTGTTGTATTTTTCCACTGAGAATTGGTTAAGGTGGTGTAATGTCAACTTATAGTCGAACGTGTAAGTTATTAGATAAAGGTTAGTTTGGCCAAAATAAATATAATTCATAAACAGGGGTTACACGTTCGTTACTTTTTTTTTCTGCTTGTGTGCCCTATGTCTGACACATTCCGCCTTCTCGATGGGGGATGAGATATCAACGGCGGCCCGTTCTAACTTTATTCGCAACAAATTGTTTGGACACCGAACATCTAATTCGAGAAAGTGCATCCAAGATTATAGAAAAGTTTCATGTTTGTTCCTGTTCTCGACTGTGAAAAAATATTCGAAAACACCATACTCTCCGAGTAGAATTTCATCGTCGTCTTCGTCGCAGTGTATTTCTCTGAAGTGGGTACTGCTGCCAAACGACAGGATGTCTTTGTTATACCCGGCCGGTTTTGGTTTTAAGTCAAAGCTGTAATAGTCGTCTATATTAAATACAATTTCATGTTTCAGTTGTTTGTACAGGTACTGGAAGCGAGATGGACTTTTCTTCGACTTGAACGAGTTTACGCCGAATATGTGTCTATTTCCCTTTCGAAAAAGAAACAGTAACTATTTCCGTAATCAAAGCTGAGTATTATGATATGTAGTATCAACTGTCGCCCGTTGTAGCTAAAGCAGCGAGTTTCTATGAGCATTGTGTGTTCTAAGTTGCAGTTACGGCTGTCGGACTAAAAATGGTACTAAAATGTTTAGAATTTGCTCATTTATCCGCCTTTATAAGATAACTAATTATGGGAAGTTCACCGTCAAGAGATAATAATACCACGGAAGACGGTGTAAACAACAACAATTCTAATCAAAATGAAAAGGAACACTAACATTCGAACCAAAATCTCCTTCCAATACAAATATTTTTCTAATATACCCCAAACTTACGAAGGAATATCTCATAAAAGTACTCAGTAGTATAAATTTTCTGTCCAAAAGTAGCAACTACATCATAATCATTCCCGGTTTTCAAGTCGCGCCGACATTAAAGAGGACCAGGTTTTCAAACTACACATACAACATTGGTCTGGAAACAAGCGAACCAGTCGAAGAGACGATAGACAAAATCGACACTAACGACTTAAAAGCTACCATTTCTAAAAGAAAAGACAAATGTACAATTTTCACAGATCTGCCGCAGGCATCTATTTCAGAAAAAGACAAAACTCATGTCATTCTCACGAGATATTAACTCGCCAAACATGCCGAATATTAACATATTCGTAGACGCCCCAGACACGGACACGACAAAAATAGTTTACTGTTACATTAGTAACTGGACGACGTTTGAGATAACAAACAAAAAAGACATTATCGGAACTACGGTTATGTCCAGGTTATATAAGGAAGACCCAAGCGAAGTGCCGATGTACACGTTTGACATTTCGAAGTTCGCCATAAATAAATTCTTCAAAGACAACAAATTTGATTTTAATTTAGTACGCCACTTAGCGACAATAGGACCCATGAAGAATACATGCACTATATATTTGATGTCGTATTACAGTGGCCAGATTAAAAATGTAATAGACACTTTTTTGGAATATTATAAAGGCGTGTTCGACTACAAATATTACTATTTTTACGTAACTGCTAAAGACGCAAATGGTGTCAGTCAGCAAGAGAAGCATTGCAATAAATCACTCGAGTCGTAAAGACAATGTTATTACATTCAACGGCTACACCATAGATGCCTGGTACGGCAGTGCAAATAAGAACATACACTTCTTAAATAGTGGTTTCAGGGCAATTCCCTCTTCCCTGTTGTATGGAAAACAGTGGATGACTAACTATATTATGCAGGACCCACCTACAGAAATATTCATTAACACGTCCGACATAGTTAACCCCAAGAACTCGGTTGTTTACCATTACTTGGACTGTGGCACTAATGGTTTTACATGGTGCCCAACATTGTAAACGACGCCACTCAGAAATTACAAAAAGATCCAAAATATACAGGCCTGTACGAAAAATTCACATTGATTTTCCAGCACCCCAGTTATGGCACCGACACAGTTTTCACTAAAACCGTAGAAGAAATACCATTTTTGAAACTGGTGTCACTAGGCCAGGGCAATAAGTAAGTACTAAGAAATATTCTAAACGAAGACTCAATACTGCCAGATTATTATTCTACTACTATTATTCTACATAAACAATTTCGGTGACAAATACAAATTCATAGTACATATTTCTTCACATGGCAGAGTTTACACGTTCTACCCATATGAAGAAAGCAAATCTAATTTCATCAAGAACAGCCCTATAACGAGAAACAAAGGCCTCTTCTTTGCAAAACAAATTGTGCAAATACCGCTTCATATCAGAAACGACGGCGTGAATGTTCATGCGATTGTAGCCAGCGATCCAAATGAATCTACATTATGGAACTTCTGTCGCCAAAGCTTATTCAATGATACTTGGAAAAATTTTGTGATAGTTACAAACATGAACATATACACAATTATTCCAGGCCTAACACTGTTGCCGCTCATGACTGCAAACGTATTATATGTAGCCGACGGGTATAAGTTTACAAGCATATCGGATGACTCATCAAATCAATAATCAACAGCAGTTAAAATGAAACTACACGGCTATTCATTCGTAATGATGTTAGGCGCTTATGACTCTACCATTGTGAAATTAATGTAGCGCGTGGGCGTTTCGTTCGACGCGATTACAGACCCGTGGTCAAGTAAAACCGACAACCCAAATGGTTACCAAGCGCCAAAAAATTCCTACAACGTATTAAGGGACGTGACTCGGTATATTGGTACCCCTAGAGATACGCTAACATTTATCATTAAAATAAAGGTTGGCAAAAAAAAAAAATTGCTACTAAACAATCTATATTATGTTGTTATAAACGACATGCCCCAAAATTTGAACACACCCTTCCTCGAATTCGCAGAACCTGAGTTTGGCAATTACAGCTCAACGTCCAAGTTGAACATGATCATCAGCCTAGCTGACAAACCCACTGACGTGTCGATAATTGTCAAGAAAGGCAAACAATTCAAGGGAATAAATCAAATAGTATGTTTACACGATAAGACACGCATACAAGACTAAAACACCAGCATTCAAATTTTAAAGACGTCGACTCGGCCCTGAAATTATTAACTTCAGACAACTCGCTCGTGGTTAATAAAGTATAGCAAGGTGACAATGTATTATGAAAAGATATTTTCTTTTCAGAAGTGTCGACACTCTCCCTTCAATTTGCAAACCAGCTTCGGATTGTTTCAAGAAAGTTCGAAGGCGAAAAAAGAATCATCAACAATAATACGAGAAACAATGAAAACAAGTTATCGTTTGACATCACCAAACCCGGCGCAAGTGTGCTTTCGTGTATCATGGGGGCTTTTTTGGATTTGTCCACATTTGTAGAATTGGTCGTATCATCAAAAGAATTATCGGCTTAGAACGACACATTTATTATAGTTATCCACATTACAGATAACTCATTCGTGAACTTCTATAAACTGAGCGAAATAATCAAAAAAAAAAAAACTATTCCAAGCACGTCACATTATATAAAAGCGCTAAATTATTTCGTTCTAACTAATGACACATTGAATTTCTATATTGATAAGTTCCATACCAAAAGTGAGACCTTTCAATTTGTATCAATAGATACGAAGCCCGAAAATGAATACAACCACATAATAATTAAAGAAACGTTTGAAATTACCGCGCGGTCCGAGTCATTTGTAATCACCCAGTCAAATTACCCAAGCAGCGGAACGTTTAAATATTTCGAACAAATGAGGTTCAAAAATGCGGCATTTGACTTTTTGCTCTCGGCAAACAATGGCATTACCGTCGACTATCCAATTGTGAACTTCATGTTTTTGCACGGTGTAGAAGTAAGATATATAGCAAACGCATACGACTCTGAAATAATCAACCAAAGTTAAGTATCGTATGCTTCAGTGACATCGACTACACCACAGGGAGGCCGTATACCACAATCCGAAAACACTTAGCTGTAATTTTCTCCAAGCATTTTAAATCGAGTACTATAGACTATAAACATTACTTAGGGGACTGTTATGCTGTAAATATTAACGAAAACAAATTAAGTAATATTCAAGATTTAGAATTTATATACTTGCGACCGACTAGTACTATAGTATGACTGTCGAGAACATGCTCAAACTGGTTGACGAGCGTATGTTTGTGGTGAATTACAAAAATATAGGGAACAAATATTCAGACTTAATCAGCATTGCGTTTAACGACGTATCTGAAATATCTTCGAATTTGTATTCGTTCAAAGACTTGCAAGAATCTTCGCCGCCAAAACTTTTGCAATGGATACAAAACAGCAATTTGTATGTCACATATCTCCGTCTAATTGACAGGCTGATATTAAAGTAATTCTATTCATCGAAGATATCGGATAGTTGCATGATTTCGAACTAATAAATCTAGTTGAACATTTGAGGAGGGCGTCTGTACAATGATGTGCCGCCAAAATATTCAATAACAGCACCGACGTAAAGGATTTGCAATCAATTAAATTCAAACATAAAAGTGGAACGCTAGATTCAAGCGAGTTTTTGTCACACAAATTTAATTATATCCAAACTTAAAGAACAGCTGTCGCTGTAGACGTATACAACCTCACCGGACCATACTTCTACAAAGATGTGCAAACCAGTAGCCCGGGCAACAATCATCTAACGGTCATGAATAGATACAAAGTCTCCAATGGGCCAGACTTTTCAGTGCAGTATATCAGGAATAACCAATACAGCACCGCCAGATATGACTTCACCATATTCTATACAAATGAAAAAATATAAAAACCCATAGTATTAAAACTCAATTATATTTAACGCCATGATTATAAAAGCGCTTCAAATGTAAATTGTAAAATTAAAAATTTTATTTTTTCTGAACACAACAAAAAAGTGATTACAACAGACTCCATTACATCAGCACATCTCTTTTGTTTAGAAACGTATTTTGTTACAGGGTTCGAGCAGGGTCCGTCTCTTAGTATTTCTTTATTTTTAAAAAAAATTACAAAATTTATCTATACTAATTTGTTGGTCCTTACTTGCAGTGTGTTCTAAAATTACATTATCCATGTCCATGTCATTAGGACATGCGTTTTTTGTTACATCACAATTACAATCAACCTCCATTTCGTAGGTACACACTGAATTCTTATTTTATTTACTAATTTAATAAATAAGTACGTCAATTTTTAGCTTTAAAGCGGCTTTTGTTTGGTTTTTTTATACTCTAATTTTATTTGAGCTCGCTTCGACAATCACAAGTAATCTTCATTCAAAGTTAGGAATGAGTTTTCACAAAAGCATTTTATTAGCATGCATAAGCCTCGGTTGGTGTTTTCCAATATGGGTCCACACCTATAAGTCAACACATTTGCCAACGACATGTACAAAGAAGATCAATTATTATTAATAAAATTAAAAAATTTAGTTTTTATGCAAGGGTGCTCGTTGCCCATTCTAATAAACCAAGCCAACATGTGCAATAAAAACATTTTGAATTTGGGATCTTCGCGGGCACATACTACTATTTAACATGCTCAATTTTGGGGTTTTATCGAATATTACAAACAAGTTCAGGTCATAACTACTGTTTGAATTTAAATACTATACAGTGTGAGTTTTTTAACTTGAGACATCCAAATTACTCGAAAAATACGCGATATCGCGAAAAATGTTTCAAACCATATTCACAAGGCTCTGAAGGCGACATAAGATGGTGACCACGAGTTTGACCTTGTGCCCCATTTTCAAGGTCATTTTTGATTTTTTAATGGGAACCCCTATTTTTTGACAGATTCGTAATCTGCGCGAAAAGTTACAATTCTTTTACATGAAACACTTTTTTCAAGAATGCGTTCTTTTCCCGTCAGAGGGCGCCATAAAACTTAAGACATGAAATATGCTCGAAAAGTACGAAATATCGCGAAAAATGTTTCAGACAAAAGTCACAAGGCTCTGAAGGGGACATAAGATGGTGACATAAGATGGTGACATAAGATGGTGACCACGAGTTTGACCTTGTGCCCTATTTTAAAGGTCAAACGAAGGTCACTTTTGATTTTTAAATGGTAACCCTTATTTTTTGACAGATTCCTAATCTGCGTGAAAAATTACAATTCTTTTACACGCAACGCTTTTTTTCAAAAATGCGTTCTTTTTCCGTCAGAGGGCGCCATAAAACTCAAGACATCAAAATTATTCGAAAAGTACGAAATATCGCGAAAAATGTTTCAGACAAAAGTAAAAGGTTCTGAAGGGGATATAAGACGGTGACCACGAGTTTGACCTTAAGACCCATTTTCAAAGTCAAACGAAGGTCACAACGACGTGGACGTAGCAGTATTTTGTTTCCTTCGGGGTGATTAATCAGAGTGGGTTCCCATGCCTCCCACTGTTGAATCAATGAATTCTTCCCATTGTGAGGTTTATTTCCCGAGACTATTTCAACAAATGCTCGAAAATGTGACCATTGACTTCAATACACTTATCTATCCGCGCTCTAAATGAACCAACAGAACTGAGTAGTATTTCCGGCATAACCTTCCGGCAAGCTTCAGTTATTCGTCTTTTTATGTCCTCACGTTTTTCTGTAAACCTCACTTTTTAAGTAGCCCCACAAGAAGAAATCAAGTGACGTAAGATCAGGTGATCCATCAGGCCATTTCTCGGACCCCCTCGTCCGATCCATCGTTGATGGTAAACTTTATTTAATACGCCCCGGGCTACTTGAGAATATTGGGCTGGACAACCATCATGTTGAGACCACATTGTTTGTCGCAACTCCAATGGCAGTTCTTCTAGTAATACTAGAAGTTGCTCCCGCAAGAAGTTTGCATACTTTTCGCCATTCAAGTTGCCTTTAATAAAATATGGACCTATTAATTTATCCCCAAAAATTCCCGCCCAAACATCAACATTCCAAGGGTGTTGGCGTTCAACTTGTCGCAACCAAAACGGTCGATTGACCGTACCGTGTTTGGTGAAAATCGACTCATCAGAGAATAACACCTTGGCGAAGAAAAGGGGGTCTTGTTCAATTTGCTGAAGTGCCTATTGACAAAAAAGAACCCGGTTGCGAAAATCCTCACTAGAAGGTTCTTAATGCATTGAAACATGATAGGGATGGTATTTATGCCGATGTAATATCTTACAGACAGTCGTTTGAGAAATTCCTGATTCACGACTTATTTGGCGAGTGCTAATGTGAGGATCGTGTGCAACAGCAGCTAACATTGCTATTTCATTGTCCTCAACAGCCACCCTATCTGACCGACTCCTTTTCTTTGGTTGCACACTTCCTTCACCAATGAATTGTTGGATGACCCGATAAAAGGAAGCGCGCGATCGTATCTGGTCTGGGAAACGTTGGTCGTAAAGAGCAACAGCACCATCGATGTTCCTTCCACTTTCTACATAAATCAATATCATTTCAATTTTCTCTTAAATTGAAATAGCCTGCATTATTAATCTGGAAAACATTACTAATAATAATCAGTTCCTCAAAACAAATATCGAACTTCTAAATGAAGTACAGTTCCGTTCACAAAGACAAAAAGGACAGAGTGCACATCATACACTCTCAGATAAGTTTAGGACAATTTGTCTTTATCTGAAATTTCTTTGAGTTTTAACCTCACTCGAGGCAATAATGACTTCCTAAAAACAAATCTCGACCTTCTAACACCCTAACAACGTTGGAGACTGATTAATGGTTTAGGTGTGCCAGTGCAGTGGTATCTAGCACTGAATGAATAAGACCTTTGAGACAAAGTCGTGTGCCCCATTGAGGAATACGACTGAGCAATGAAAATCAGGAACTATCATTTGAAAAATCAAAAGTGACCTTCGTTTGACCTTGAAAATGGGTCTCAAGGTCAAAGTCGTGGTCACCATCTTATGTCCCCTTCAGAGCTTTGTGACTTTTGTCTGAAACATTTTTCGCGATATTTCGTACTTTTCGAGTATATTTCATGTCTTAAGTTTTATGGCGCCCTCTGACGGGAAAAGAACGCATTCTTGAAAAAAGTGTTTCATGTAAAAGAATTGTAACTTTTCGCGCAGATTACGAATCTGTCAAAAAAATAGGGGTTCCCATTAAAAAATCAAAAATGACCTTGAAAATGGGGCTCAAGGTCAAACTCGTGTTCACCATCTTATGTCACCATCAGAACCTTGTGACTTTTATCTGAAGCATTTTTCGCGATATCGCGTATTTTTCGAGTAAGTTGGATGTCTCAATTTAAAAAACATCCTTTATTTTACTAAATATATAAATATACATATATGTTTTTTTTTTTAATTTTTTGTTTTTTTTTTTTTTTATTTTATATATATTTTTTTCTTAAATTTAACTTTATCCTACCTTAAAACTATGTAAGTCAGCAATGACTAAAAAAGTTAGGCTGACCCACTTTGCCTCACACAAAGAAGCTACCCAGTACTCAAGGAATTCGACAACGAAGTTTCCTGTCCCTCAACCAGACACAAAAATTGCTGGTGCTGCCGAGAAACATCCCTCATGTCGCGACTCCCTACCGCTCCACTGAACCGGAGACGTAGTTGACTGGAAGATTAGCGGCACCGCCAATCTGTCCTGGATCAGAACTTTCATATCAAGGTAGAGGAATGCTTCTGGAGGAACAAATTAGGATAGAAAGCCCCGGAGTTCAGGTTGTTCGATGAGGTCATTGCTCTTGCAATGTGCCCTCGAGTCAACTTAATTACGAAATTGTTCACCCTTATTAGGTTTGCCCTATTGTATAAGACTTCATTAGGATAGAATTTTATGTATTCAGACTCTGATGTTCTGTATAAGCGAAGACAAGTCCTAAGACAAGCCCTCTCAAATACCTGAATCTTTTCCAAAAAGCTCTTACGTTGAACCACACGGGACATCCAAATACAAGCATGGGCCTAATAAGGGCCATGTAGCAGATCACCTTCACCCTCGCATCGAGTTGGTTGTTATAAAACAGTCTCTTTGTAAGAGCAAAAGCACCTCTGGCTCTGACCAGAGCAACATTTATATGCTTGTTAAAATACAGATAATTACCTAGCCAGATCCCAAGGTATCTGACTACATTTCGACAAGCAAGTGACTGTCCGTGCTGCACCACGATCGAAAACTTTCGCCAGACAAAGGCGCCCAAAACAAAATGGTTTTTGTGTAAATAGTATCGGCGAATTTACTGCACCTTGTTGCAGACTGTTTTTAATGTGAAATGTTCTAGCAGAAGTCACATCGCCATTTTTTACGACGAACTGTCAATCTGTTAACATGTTGTAAAGAATATATATAAGTGGTTTACTAATGCACAGCCTGTTCAGCTTGAAGAGGTGTCCCTCTAACTATACGGTATCGAAGGCTTTTTCCAAGTCAATCAGGCAGGTACCACTGCACTGGGTCTTGCCTTTGCTCCACTGGATATCAGGAACCAGTTTAGACGGGGCATGAATGACATCATGCCCGCCTTGAAACCAAATTAATTATCCGGAACTATATTTTTGTCCTCAACCCACTTAGTCAAGACTCTATTGATCTCCTTTTCGAAAACCTCACTGATGTTTCGTAGAAGACTGATCGAGCGGAGATTCGCCGGATTGGAAGTACCTTAACCCCTTTTGGGGATGAGATGTACCACCGCAGTTTTTCAATGCGCTGGATAATGGGCATTATTCATTGCATTATTAAACAGGGTGGTATAAATGTTCACCGCTACTAGTGGGAGATGTTGAAATACAATGTTCGGTATATCATCGTTCCCCACTGATTTCTTACTTCTAAGCGATTCGAAGACCGTTTGGAGCTATTCCTTCGAAATGAACGGTACCCTCTCATTGGTGATGACATTATTTGTCATATTCTCGTAACTGAACTGCGTGAAACCCGAGCTCTCGAATCGCCAATTGTGCGCAAGGACTCGAATCTCCAGATAGTGGTTCGGGCCAATGGTTTCATTCGCCTTGTACACTTCCTGGAAAGTCGCTCCAATAGCCTCTACCTTCTCCTGCTTATCCTCGATCACAAAAAAGTCGTCATCAACAGCCTTACTTGGATCTATGCCTGCTGTTACAAGTATTTGTTCGTTGTTCGTCGTACGGGCGATTTTAAGACATGGAAGGTCGTTTTGATTTTCTTCTGAAATATTTTATTTATTTGTGGGAACATATTCGGGTTGCTGGTGTTTGCAGCCCGAATTCTATTGTTTCAATACAAACTTATAGAATTTCTGTAATTTTCCTTTATTAACGCTTGGAGGTTTTTAATCGACGACTTCAATATCATGTGTATCAGTAGACTGTCTGTACAAGAGTTTTAGTCTTAGTCTACCTTTATATCGTTGCAGTCCGTCAATAGTTGCGTTGCGGAATAAGTCTTCCCTGTCAGTGTGTTGATATCGAGTTATCGTATGTTTGTTTGATTGTCTCGTCCATTAGTCTTAGATCAATCTCCTCGTTTGACAGATTTCTGTTGGAGGGTGGGTAGAGCGAATTCAAGGAGAGTGCTCTTGTCAGTTTTCTTGAGAAGTGTGTCCAATGCACCCTACAATAATTATAGGGAACAAACGCTTCCAATTCCGCAGTTTCGTTGGGAATAGTTATTTTAGTGCTGAGACCGCAATGGTCATCATACACGAAAGTGCGTAGACAGTTTGTAGTTTGTTGGGTAGTGCAAGTCAGTTGTATTCGTGAGTCGAACAGCAGGAGATCCAAATAGGACCCGTGTCTGGGAAACGACAGACTACCCGTCGCCTTAAGGCCGAGTCGATACATTATACTGTGTTGACCCCACCACAGTTCCCTCTAGTATTTGGTATATTATTATTGGTATATTATTGGTATATTATTTCCCCAATCACTATGTTTGGCTTTGAAATCTCCGCCGATAATAAAATAATTGTCTTCCAATCGAGCTCTGTCTCGAGCACTGAGATGAATAGGGTAGATTGAGTAGACTTAGGTGCATAGACATACACCATGTACAACCGCTTTCCACTAGGGGGAGGGATATACACGATACATGCTTCCAGCACTTGGAACCTACGTACTACATAACTGTATTTTAATGCGTATTCCTTTTCTTACAAAGATTGCAACGCCTCCTGCTTGAATTCAGTTAGGTCGGTTTCTTCGTACTATTTTATATTTTCTGTTCCTCATTTTGTGTCTTTTGGTAAGCTTAGTTTCGCTAGCCAAAAGCACATCAGGGGCTTGGTCTTTGAGCAACTTAAGTAGTGCGGCTCTTCGGTCGAACCTATTCAGTGAATGGAATCCTCCATATTTGATCCACCAGCGTAGTCTGTTCAGTTATATGACGTTAAAGCTGAGCCATCTGCCCCTGGATAGAGAGCAAGACAGCTAGGATGTCAGAAGCTGAGAAAGAACCTTCGTTTGCTGTACCGGTTTTCCCTACCTGCCGCCATTTGGGCGTAGGTAACATGGGGAGTAACGGCTGGAGTTTGTTAATGCACGGGTGGACCATTAACTTTCACTTTCTGTTGCCGAGCCAGATTTTCTCTTTTGATATATTGGAATTTGGAACAACCCCGATAACTTGCGGTGTGTCCCGTATTTCCACATAAAGCACAAGAGAGTTGGCTTTTTCAGACGATCCGTCCTTACCTAGAGCGCATTCCTCAGATTTGTGGTTCCTTGTACACTTCACGCATCGAGGCTGCATTTCGCAGTTCGAAGTTAGCTGAACCAGAAAGAATGGCAGTTTGCGTGTCCGCTTTTGGGTCCAGCTGTGACAAATGGCTTTACCCCCAGGAATTCGAGCTCTTCGCGCTCCTTCTATTTCAGCAGTACAAGGAGCTCCAGTGGATCAGTCGACGGTTCCAAGCCACTCAGCAGCATTGTTTGCAGTTTTTCACCCCTAGGGGTGTAGGAGAAGAATTCCATCGTCGAATCTCTTAATAGGTTTTTAATTTTGTGGTTAATTTACCTATGGCCGACTTACACAGTTCGATGGTGTCCTTTTATTCCAATTTGAAAGTGTTGATTGGTGGCACTTTCTGCTTGTTTGATTCTTGCTCTTGCTGTTGTTGGATTTGGTGCTGTTGCTTTTGCTGATGTTGTTGTTGCCGCAGTTGATTTTGCTGCTGCTGTTGTTGCTGCTTAGTCTGTAGATATTTTTGTTCTTATTTATTTTTTTTTTTTGCTAATTAAAAAAAAAAAAAAAAAAACAGTGAAATTGTATACATGATATGTATACATTTGTTATATAAATAAAGTGGATTCTTATGGACAGTATAGTATTATTCAAGATATTGGTTAGAGTAAGGTTAGGGTTAAGTGAGTTATTTTGTTTTTGAATTTTATTTTATTTCTTTTGTGCGCTAAACAAAATATTTTCCTATATTTTATATCGTTAAAGAATTTTTCCGGCCAGGGCGACAACGGATCCGTAATAACCAGTAAGTTATAGTTATAAGCTTTTTTGGCTAGATTAAGAGTAGCCACATACTAGTTTTAATATAAAATAAAATAAAATGAAAAGCTCACTATTACTTGAATGGTAAGTTTTCATTTATAAATTTCAATTTTTTTTTAAATAAACCTAAAATTATGTGAAATCAGTTTTTTTTTACTATCATGATAGAGTGAATTTAGCGCTAATGGTGTGTGGATAGGCGGACCGACCGTCGTTTGATGGGCCGACTGTGACCAGTGGTGGTGGCAGGCAGATGTGATATTTTTGTTTCCTTTCTTCCTTTTTTTTTCCATCATCTTACTATCATACTATCTTTTAAGTCCGTCTGTATAGTAACGTAGCTTTCTTCAGGCTATCTTTGTTTTATATAATAATTTTGGCACGAAACAAAAAGGTAAGTTGTGTTGAGATGCACGGGATATTGGCAAGAACCAACTTCATCCGAGGACCTAGAGCCGAGCAATCGCGAGCGTTCCACTGCCATCTACTCCTGCATCATGGATGCGTCCATGGCCAACTGACTCATTACAAGCTCTATAATCCCGTAAAACTGTGTCTGAAATATTAATTTTCGACATTTTTTTACATATAAATGAATTAATTTACTTACTTTTATAATGGAAACAAAACAAGAACAACTTTGAATGAAGAAAAATTATTACAAAAGGAAGGAAATAAACGAATTGTGGGCTGCTGATTTACTTATTATGACAACAGTTGACACAGAGATAAATAAAATGACGTAAATATATGTTAAACGCTATCAATATGTTTTGAAAATTTGTTTGAAAAAAAAACCAATAAAGATGAAAAATAGACAAATGAAATTAATTCATACTGATTCTGGAAAAGAATTTTTAAATATGAAATTTACTAAGGTCTTGAATATATGTCATGTAAAAATGTTTTAAGCTTTAAGTGAGAAAAAACCTTCAATTGTCGAAAGATTGAATAGAACAATTAATGAAAAATCTAAAGTTCAGTTTAAAAACAAAATACTAAATAGATTGATATTATTGATAAAATTTTACATGAGTACAATTTAAAAATGTTCATAAAACCGTTGGAATGAGACCTTGCTAAGTCAACAAAAATATTGAAAATCAAATTTTTGGTAAAATGTTTCCTGATACAGAGTCAAAAGAAAAGCAAGCATTTGAATAGGAGAAAAAGTTAGAATTTCTTCTTAAGAAAAAACTATTGTATTTGAAAACAAATATACAAATAATATAAATAATAAAAGTAATATAATTTTTTTTATTAATAAAATTTATTTTACTAATTCTATTACTTATTCAATTGTACATCTGAATAGTGAACCAATTTTTCTAAATTTTATAAATATGAGTTAAAAAAAAACAAAACGAGCAACTCATAAAAGGTGTATTCCATTATATCTAAAAACATAACCGGAATTCTTTGAAATCATTATAATATTCTATATTATATATTCTAGTTTTTAAATGAAAAAAGCTATAAATAAGGCCAAAAATATTTTTTTATGTTTCTATATTTTGTATCCAGTGGGGGATAGTTTGTCTTCTTCATTGAATCTAAAGAAATTTATTTTAATGGTTTTTATAATTATAATTAGAATAATTAAAGATATCTAATTTAACAATTAAACGAATATTATTTTTTGTTTATAAAAAGTATTTTAAAATGGATGAGATCTTAAGAAACGTGGTTTTTAACTAAAACAGATTTAAATAGTATTCCATAAGATACACATATGAAGGGCTCACAACTGTACCGAACCAAGTCATAAAAAAATATTCAGCCCGATTCTTATAATTCCGCAGGAATTTTTTCTCTTTTCCTTTCTTTCATATTCCCAATGGCATCTCCCCAGGAGATTTTTCGCAAAATTAAAATCACAAAAAGGCGCTGGTGGAGGCTCAAACACCCTGTGCAAATTTTCATCTCTTGAGCAGACGATTTATGGCCTCATCGGCATGAAGGAGTCTGTCGAAGAAATAATTTCCGTGGTATTTGTACTACAAACTGCAATAAACGTAAGCCCCGAAGCGAACGGCACAATAAACCTATACAGAAAATGAGACTGCGGAAAGTGGAGGATAAAATTGAAAAAAAAAAAACAAACGACTATTAGAATTTAAGAAGTTGAAGTTCGATAATAATATGTAAATATATTTAAACTAGCTTGAAATTTTAAGTGATCTGAATAAACTGCAAAATTATTTTAGCTATTGTCGTATTATTATTGTATTTATTAGCTATTATTATTTATATAACATATTATTATTTAATATATCATTATTTATAAGTTTTAAAGCTTAAAAAGTGAACTGATTGGAATATTTCTAAATCTTCAAAAGTAAATAAATTGATTGAATATTATTTCTATCTCGTTCGTACTGTAGTTCTAAGCATTGAAATGTTATTTTTTACGTTTTTATTTGAATAAAAAAAAGCTAAGTTCGTAAATGATGTTACTTCACTGACTTCAATAGCTTCTTGAGGTATCGATACAAATTCACCAGGATCAAAGTCAACTTTAAAGTAAAGTAGAGTACAAGAGATTTTTTGCATATTTTTCTGGTGAGTAATGCAATTCTTTTTCTCTCAACAAGCACCGCCATCGATTTTTCAGCACTCCATTTGTACGTTCTATAACATTGCGGCATTGAATTTTAGCGATGCTGCCGCTTTTTTCAGGACCCTTTGCGGGGTTAAGAACCATGACTCTAAAGAATATCCAGCATCTCCTATTGAAGTAGTTTGTTAATGTTTAGATTTTTAACATTTTAATTAACAATGAAAGCTTTTACCTAAGATCCAGAATTTCGTTTAACCACTTAAATAAACTTGCTTGAAATGAGCTCGTAAATTACTAATCTTCCAAATAAAGGAATCAAGGCAAGCTATGGGATGAGTTGCATCAACATATCGATATATCTGGTCATGATCACAAAGCTGGAAATATGAATTTTTAACACTCATCAAATAAGAAAGAATATTATTGATATCTACCAGCATTTAATTAAATTAAAACTGATATTTATTTTATAAGGTGTTTATTTTCAATAGGAGCAATAATCTTAATACGTGTCCCATCAATGCAAGTAACTACGCCGGGTATGCTGTGCTTTTCCTCTTTCGCCCAAGCAATTTTTATCCACTTCGGGCACAAATGTTTTCCAAATACGTCCAACACTACCAAAAATACTTTGCTGATAGAGGACGCCAAAGACACACCACAATCTTTGCCTATTTCTCTTTGGTAAGCGCCTTCAGCATAAAATTGTAAAAATGCACTCAACTTCGTCAGCGGAGAAAAAGCAATTTGTTCTTTTGCTGGTGAAATTTTAGACGCCAAAATATCCAATAAATATTAAAATACGGGCTTATTCACACTAAGTTTTTCACATACCTGGAGATAAATGCGGTGCTTTTAAAAGTAAATGACAAATACGAATTTGTGCTAACAAAGTTTGAGGCAGCTCCAGTGGGTTTGCGCAATCCCGCAGGTCCGTTCTAAAGAACATTTGTGGTGTATTATTTTTCTGCTACTAATCTGAATGCAATACTTTGTTTTTTTTTTTTGGTTCCCGTTTTAATTGAATTTTATTAATACTTAAATTTTGAACTTTTTCGTTCATTTGCAAATCACTTTGAAATGTTAAAAAGCGGCGGAACAGCTGATTTTCGAAATTCGAAATCTTATTCTCCCTTATTTTGGTTCTTCCTCTGAATTAAGAATCCAAATTTTTTTTTTCTCGAGAACAAAATTTTCCGCGAGAAATGAATTTCCCTGGAATATTTACAATAGGGCTGATTATACATAATATACGATTATTAAAAATAAACCTACATAGTTTTAATGATATAAAATATCTTAAAAATGTATTAAACTTTATATATCAAAATAATTATCTTTACTATTTTCAATTAGTTTTCCACAATATTTAATGAAAATTGGATCATTGACTAATTTTGTAAAACATAGTTCAAATAATAATCCATAATAAATAGAGAGTTCGTCTTATAGTTTTCCCGTCAATTTGCTTCTTCCACCTTCCTTCTGAATTCTTTTTAAAATTACGTAGGCGGGTAACCATTTGCTTTTGAAAGTGATCTACACACTCTTTCTTGAGTACTGTGTAAATATTATACAGCTTAGCATCAGTAATGCCTTTAAAAGTCTTAAAATCACCGCCACTAATAAAATGGGTATATTTTAGTAGGTGTAAAGTTTCGGATCGTTGAAACTTCTCAACAACTGCATCGACCCCCATTTTTCCTGCTGATCCATCGTGATTCACATCGAGCCTATATTTATGATTTTGTGGCCATTTCGTATATTCTTCGGTATCTTCTTTATACTTCCACCAATCACACGCCTAACAGTAATTCGATTTCACTACGCAGTCTATAATTTTTCACTGTAATTGCCAATAAGAGTCACTTACGCCAAACAAGGACGTAAACTCACGTTTTCTTCACGAAACATGGCCTAATACCATAATTCCACTTCTTTTTCAATAGAAATAGCTGTCTCTTCTTTCGCTGCTTTCATCATATTGTTTTTGCAAACAGTTTAAACAGTTTGGTTGCAGTTGAAAATCTTTTGACAACATTATCATAGAGATAGTGAAACGTAGGACAAGGTAAATCCATTAATGCACAAAACTCTTTTATTCCGTGCAAACCAATTCCTAGTTATTGCACGGAAATTACAAATCTATGGTTTTTTTCAATAAATGAACAACAAAGTAACTCGGTCTGTACAAATTTTCCGCAGGACACTACTACTACTTTCAATAAATTTCACTTGCGATTTGCATTCTACAAACGACAGCGTTTGAAAAAGTTGGAAAAACTGCAATAAGTTTTTTTTTGCGGATGTACAAGCATTCATTTCAACTGGTGCCTCTAGTTCGTGTCGATTCAGCGATTTCAGCGATTCCAGATATTTTTAGTCCCTTGCTGTATGTGGGTCTCTCTTTTGCACCTTTTTGATCACAATAGACTTTGCTACTCATTATAAAAACGAACTAATAACACTCACGGAACAAAAAAGAGTAAGCACAATTATCGATAAAGAAACAAACATTCCTCAAATAGCGTCCGTCTCGAATATTTCACTGCACGAAACTGACTGAAATCGTTGTTTGTAAAGGGGAAACAAGCATTAGTTTGAAGACCTCCCTCGTTTCGGTCATAAGAAACATTTCGAGATATTTCCCGGCCATAATCTTTTGGGATACCATTTTTGAAAGCAATAAAAAAACGATTTCTTGAATGTAGACCGGATGACGAGACACCCTAAAACCGATATGTGTAATACAAATAAGAGAGTCATCAAAACTAACCGGCAGAAATAGGAAATAAAACAGCCCAAGATAATCTGAAGGGAACAAGGTTCACGGAAGGTCCGGTATGTCAAATATTCACAGTAATTCTAGGCAAATTTAAAGAACAAAACAAAATCAGCGAACTCTTGTGTGACAAATTAAGCAAACTCGAGCCTAAGCCCCAAAAGAAAATCAAGAAATGAATAAAAAACCATTAATTAAGATAATAACAAGGATCGCAAACGGTCTTCTGAAAAAAATCGAAGAACTTAAAGTTTTTCTTCTAAAAAACCATTTTGACATATGTTTGCTTTTGGAAACCCACTTAACCTCCTTTCGGAAAGCGCAAGAGGCGGATCCTCTTTTTATATCAAAAATTGCATTAAGCACACCGAGAACAAATCACCTAGACTACAATATAGCATCCTGTTGTTTTCTTCTGAGATATAGGACGGCAAACAACGACTCTGATCGGCTCTTTTGCCCACTCGGGTCAAATTTTATCCTCACTGGCGACTTAAACGCGAAACACGTTTTGGAGCTCAAGATGCATCTCGACAAAAGGCAGATTACTGTACAATGCAAGTCTTAAACGTGGTTTTGACTTCTTTTCGATGGGTAAACCAACAAATTGTCCCACCGACACAAATAAAATTCCTGATCTCGTCAGCTTTTTTTTATTGCAAAAGGTATACCTATGTACCTCACGAATACTGTAGAGTACTATGACCTCTCCACAGATCATTCAAAGTAGTTTTAAGAATCGGCAGGAGCATTACTAAAATCGAAAGGGCACCTAGATTGACGAATAAGGAAACGAACTGGGATGGCTTTAGAAAAACGTGCTAAGAAAACATTGTCCCAAGCGTACCACTTTCGACTCCCATTGAGATTGGAAACAAAGTCGATAAGTTTGTGAAGGCTATTGAAAGGGCTGCGTGGAATAACACACCTTTTTTTATACGAGGACGGATACGAAATAAGAGGCAAATATATCCGCCCGATATCGAGGACCTTCTACGTGAGAAAAGGAAAGCATGAAAGAGGTGGTAAAAATCATGTGCCCCCCTACACAAATCCTATTTAAACTACCTTTCAAATAACATAAGCTAAGGCAAATGCTGCATGATTTCAAGAACCGTGAAACATTACGTTACCTTGAATGCTTGACTGACGAAAAAACATGAAATTACTCGCTCTGGAAAGCCATGAAGTTTACCAAGGAACCGATAATACACTCTCCGCCAATACGGAAAGCCAACGGCAAATGGGCAAAAGGAGACGTACTATAGAGAAAGCAAACTTATTTTCCGAACACTTGGAAGAAACTTTCCAACCGCTCGAAAGACGACAATTTACTGAAGACCACGATGTCAGCACAGGGCCTGATAATTATAGAATAAAATACGTATCGCTGAGTGAGCTTCGGCAAATAATAGCAAAGTTGAAAAATAATAAAGCTCCAGGATACGATCTGATTAAGAGCGAAATTCTAAAAGAGTTTCCAGAAAAAGCGGTAGTCAAGCCACTTCAGATAATATAATAAGACTTTTATACAATACGTTTCCAGCCAATGGAAGGTCGCCGAAGTTATAATGGTTCCGAAACCAGGGAAAAATCTTAACTACAAAAAATTGTTTAGACCAACTCCTTCTGCCGATAACTTCAAAAGTATTCGAAATTGTTTTGCTTAAATGATTGAAAAGTATAATCGAAGAGAGACGACTAATTCCGGTTCACCAGTTCGGCTTTAGGATCAAGCATTCGACAATAGATCATGTATATCGAATCACATGATCACAATGTCACAAGCCTTCAACAAGGAATGGCAGGGCATCGTGGACGATACGGCTATTCTTGTCACAGGCCAAACGGTAGGATCTTCGACGATAAAACTCCAGCAAGCTCTAAACAAGTTGCTTGATTGGACGAAGATCTGGTGAATCGTGCTAAACGAGACCAAGTCGACTCATTTCAATTTTACTAATAGAAAGGTAGATAATTTACCTTAATTTATTAATTCTATAAAAATTCCGTATGCAAACGAGTCAAAATATTTAGGAATAAGTTTGATTTAAGTTAAGTTAAGTGTCTTGAGCTTTGAGCACTTCCAGCGATGCATGTTTTTTTCAGTCTGTACTCTCCTGGGTGCTTCCATTACGATATTTGGGCCTTGATTTCAACGTCATTACCCCCATGATTCTTCACCAGTTGTGACCCTTTTAAGAAAGTCAGGTTCATCATTGACGTTATTTAAGAGCTTCTGAACGATGCTCATGCGACGGTTATTCGGATCAAAATTGAGAAGTTTCGCTACACACGTCTCATGCCAAAAACATCGGAAAAAATTTAATGACATATGCCAACGTCCTCAATTGTTATTGTAATTCGACGATTTTCCAAAACAATTTTCTCACAGCTTCGACGTTATCATTTTTTGTTTATGTACTGGGCGTCGAAAGCGAGGTTTGCCATTGGCATCTTCCCGGTCACTTTGAAAAAGCTTGTACCACTTGAAAAAATTTTTTTTTTTTACTTAGAGCTGACTCACCATTTGAAACTGTCAATATTTCAAATATTTGGAGTAATTAATTCGTTTTTTTCTACGAAATTTGATGCAAATTCTTTGCTCCATTTTCTATATTAATTAAAAAACCTCCGAGCACATCAAAATTTGCCCAATTTTTATATCTGTCAAACACAAACTAAGTACGCTATACACTTGAAACTGTAAACATCTGTTCGGGACCGATGTACCAACATGGCAAAAAAAATCGATAATCAAATGTACGTTGCGGTAAACGACTTTTTAAGGATACTTATGAAAAAAATATTTTTTCTGAGACTTTATTAAATCCAACTAAATTCTTATTCTTGACTTATGGTTCTATTTATAACTTAAAATTAAATTAATTAGCAAGAGTATAGTAATTTGAAACATTATTTTTATGCAGCAGAGGGCTGGGCATGGGAAAATCTATATTTGAAATATTAAACATCCAATGCAAGCACATACTCGGATGTATTATGCAACCCAGCAGATTCGGTGGATGTGCGAAATCCGCATGTGTGCGGATGGATGCGCAGGTCAAAAGTTCAGCTTTATAGATTAAGGGATGCGATCTTTGATTTCGGGTAATTGAACCCGAGCAGATTACCTTTTTGTTGAATTCTTAAATATTTGAATTTTGACTAAGATAATTATAATGATTATTAAGTATCCAAATGGATTTGAAATTAATGATAATTGGTTAACGATTAAAAATTTCTTTAGCTTCTTAATGTTGTTTAATTTAAAATCGTGCAAAAATTGTAAATCAAATTGCATCTCGTTTAAAGCTATATTTGGTTGTATAATGGGAGGCAAAATCTGGAAGGTTATATTCTCTCAGTTGGTAAAGTTTATATCGTTGATGGCTATTCTGTTCCACTTAGAATCTTTGTTTCGTTTCCATGCCGTAGAGGTTCGTTGAAGTTGGCGAGACAGATTTTGTTCTCTGACAGAAGTTCAGTTATAGGTTTTTTGTATAATTGGAAGTCGCAACTTGCGTTTTTTTATTTTAGCACCTGACATACCATATACAATGTTTTGTTGGTAGTTTTTCGAACTGAATGTCAATGTAAAGTCATACCCTGCATATAATTACGTGTGCTCTTAATACTGTACATCTTGTTATGAACAGGAGTTAATTTGTTTCAAGGTGGATTCGCTTTATGTTCTGAAATGTAGCCCTCATAATTACATGGTTAAAGTCTTTTAGACTAGTTTTTAGTAGCGATATAACATGAAGTAAAAGAGATTTTTTCTGTAGCATGATGGGTTCCGCGTATTCTATTGCTTCTATCTCGTTACTATAGAGAAAGGTTCCTGTTTAAGAAAGAGTACGTCCTTAATTTCTTCTTTATTAAGATTTGGGGAATTACTTGTGTAACAGTTGTCATGTGCTTGTTTATTTCGTATTGTTCGTTCTTATTTTCGATTATGACGTTTTGTGTTTTCAACAGATCGTCGCAATCTGTCGGATCGGCTGTGTCTGCTATCCATTTCCACGCGGATCAAAGGCAATTTATTGATTTCGTAACAGTCAGAGAATACTGCTCTTATCTATTTGGTTTCCTATCAGACTTGTTAGTACGTCAGGTTTATAATCTGAACCATCTTAAAATTTCCACTGTTGATCTTGCCATTTACTAGCTTCAGGGTTACTACTGGTGTATTATACACGAATATGTAGACGATATCGAATGCCAGCCCTTTATACTACTTTTTTTGTGTAGAAGGCTTTTTGTTTACCACCGCATCATTTCATGACTACGTATATGATTTCCCCGGGTTGATATGCCTTTGAAATGTTTCTTTTTTTTGTTTTCTCGACTGATTTTCCTTTTCTGGTGCCTTTTGATGAGTTCGGTAAGGTCTTCGTCCACTTTAGCTTGGAAATCAATAGATTTTGGTAATTAATGATTTGACTTCTTCCGAAAAATAAATCAGTAGGCTTTCTCTTAGTATTTTTGTGTCAGTCTAAGGTTATTTTAACGATTTCCTTCATTGGTATTTCTTATATAGTCGAATGAACCTTTTCAATAGTTCCGTTAATCTTGATTTTTTTGAGGAGGAGTGAGGAAGGTTTTTATGCCAAGTGCTTTCATGTTATTTGAACTGATGGGACTGATGAATATGCTCTTGTTATCAGTAATGATATGTTGAGGCACTGAAATATAGTGAAATATCTTAATATTTTTTTTTTCCTTTAATTCAGTGCCGACTTCTCTTTGATATGAAAGAACTTTGAAAGCTTCAAAAATTTGTCAACACAGGTAATACATTTTTTTCGGCCTATTTCTAAAATAGCCATGTGTAGGTAGTGTAAGTGGCGTAAGTTGGAACTGGTGTTTGCTGAAGTTCAGGTTTTGGCATAGGTCTATCATATTTATTTGAGTTGCAGGGTTCGCAGTGCTTCGTAAATTTTTTCGTAAAATGGCTCCTTTTCGAGAAAAAGTTTGTTTTTCAGTATCTAAGTATTCCTTATTCTCCCACTGGTTTCGATGCGCTCTGTTGTTCTGTTCCTGAATGATTCTCTTTTGTTTTCTTTAGTTACTCCTTTAGGGCTTTGCTCAAGATTTCCCTCGTTATTTTCCGTTATTTTCCCTCGTATGCGAACAATTCTCGTCCTTCTGAGATAACCAGCTGATTTCTAAAAACATTTAAAGGAGGTTCACAGTGTAGTATTAAGTCTAAGCTGTCCTTCTTAGCACTGCGCATGATCTCTGAATCCTATGTTGATACAATATTGGCTTCTGTTTTCCCTGGATTGTAGACTAATTTATAGTTGTATTCTTGTATTCTCACCTTTCACCTCTTGAACTTGGCATTTGTATTGCGGTTGCTAAAAAAAAGGTCAGTGCCTGATGTTCAGTCAAAATTCGTATTTTCTTTGCTCCATATAATTAGTTCCGTAAGGTGTCCAGAACCTAAACTATTGTCAGCATCTCCTTCTCGTTAGTGGCATGGTTTTCTTTAGTCATACTAAGCGATCTGGAGATTTTAGTTATTGGTCTGTCTCTACCGATTTCATTTTCTGAGAGTACTGCACCTAACGCAGTGTTTGAAGTATCCGTTGTCAACATAAAGGGCTTTTCGAAGTCAGGAAATGTCAAAATTTCGGAAGATGTTAAGAATTCTTTTAAATTTTGAAATGCATTTATTTCCTCTTCATTCAACTGGATTTTAACTTTTTTGACGCATTGGCCTTTACCTAGGCCCTCTTCGATTTTGTAATCTTGACAATCCTGGCAAAGTCCCTAATGGATTGTCTGTAGTAGCAGGTGAATCCAAGAAATTCTTTTAGTTCTTTGAGGTTTTTGGGTGGTTTTAGTTTGCGGGTGGCTTGCACCGTACCCCAAAAATTCACTTTCTCGCTTAAAAAATCGTGTTTTCTTTATGTTTGCACTAAGGTTTGCTATTTCCAATGCGGATAACATCGTTTTGACGTTCGTAAAGTATTCTTTCTCTTTTTCCAAATATTATCATGTCTTCGCTGCAGACATAACATATAAGGCCAATGTATGGTTTTAGAAAGTCATATATAGTCAGTTGGATGATAGCCGGTGCCTTTTTTAGTCCGAATGGGAGCCTATTATTTAAATTTCTTAACATTCCTCCTCAATTTTGAACCTAATAAGTTTCAAAATTGCATTCCCAAATTAGTGAAACAATATCGATGTTTATTGTTAGGAACAGCCTTGGTTAGAGCATTAGCTAGCATCTGATCTGTTTGAAGATAATTAACTTGAACTGCACCTCATAAAATTGTATTTGTAATAAATATGTTTTGTTCGGGAGTGTTTTCCACCATAGTTAGCTATATGCTGTGCGGTTTGACTGTCGCAAAATATTGTAGTCGGCTCCTTGCAATCTACATTCAAACCCTTGAGTAAAACAACGGAGTGAATACGCTTCCTTTGCAGCTTCTGAGAGTGCGATATACTCAGCCTCGGCACTAGATGTTGATACTGTGTACTGCTTCCTCGACTTCCAAATAATTGTGGTCCCTGTAACTAGAAAATAAAATGCCCGTTGAGATTTCTTATCATTACAGTCTTCGGCCCAACTAGCATCAACGTAACCCTTTAAAGAGGATAAAGCATTTTTATAAACTGTGCGCTGCTTCCTCGACTCCCAAATAATTGTGACCCCTGCAAGTAGAAAACAAAATGCCCCTTGTAATTAAATATCATTACTGTCTTCGGCCCAACTAGCATTGACGTAACCCTTTAAAGAAGATCAAACCTTTTTAGAAACTATTTTTGCGGTTTTTGTAGAATTTAAATATTGCTATAAATAAGGTGCAGCATACCAATGTTGTTTTTTCCAATTTTGTAAAAATTGAACTAAAGAACTGCTGATAAAAGCAATATCTGGTCTACTAAATACTACAATGTTAGATGGATGAGTGATATTTGTGAACGTCGACAGCTGCTCGCTCCCCAGCTTTAGTAAGTTCCTTTTATAATTTAAGCCTAACTTGCATAGGTATTTCAGACGGTTTACTGTTCTGCATGCTGTATTTTGATAAAATTTTATTGATGTAATGTGCTTAGCAAATAGAGAGAGTTTCAGGATTTCTTTTGATTTCAAATTCAATGCAAAATGTTGGTTGTCCTAAGTCACGAATTTCAAAACTTTTAGAAAGATGGTTTTTAATCTGATGAACAATATTACCACCATTGGATGCAACAACAATATCATTTACATATATTCCGAGAATTGAAAATCATTACAGTCAATTCTGTAGTATAGGGTGATTCATCGTGAAGTTTGATTTATAAGGTAAAATAAAACACCGAAATTTGAAAGTGAACTTAAAATTTTTATTATCTGTTAAAAGAACAATTCATGACGATTCGTTCAAGCATAGCGACTGTTATCTCGCGAAAAACACGAGTAATGTTGGCTTCCAAAGTGTCAATCGTAGTTTGCTTATTCCTGAAGACCTCAGATTTTACATATTCCCAGAGAAAATTTACCGTAGCAAAACGTGAATTTAAGTGTTTACCAAAATTATTTCTCAACAAGTCCATTGTTTCACGCGCTGTATAGCTCCTAGCGCCGTCTTGTTGAAACCAGAGCTCACCAAGACCATGTGCTTGAATTTCAGGAAGCATATAGTCCATTAACATGGCGCGATAACGGTTACCATTGACGATAACCTTCTGATTTGCCTCATTTTTGAAGAAATAAGGACCCATGATACCACCAGCCCGTAAACCATACCATACCGTTGTTTTTAGTGGACTTAATGGTAGCACTTGGTACTCTTCGGGTTGCTCATCAGCTCAAATACGGCAATTTTATTTTTTTAACGTATCCATTGAGCCAGAAATGGGCTTTATCACTGAAAAAATTTTACGATAAAACACCGGAAACACTTTGCTATCAAATATGTTACATGTATTTTTTAAATATATTTGTTTGCGATTTGAATACTCCGAATAATAAATTGGCCAAACACAGCCGACTGCACGACAACAGAAATCTAGTTTGATACACAAAACTATTTGATGTATATACATATATTGTAATCCAAGAAAGAAATTTTGTTTCCGAAATGAAAATTAGAAGCAAAATTTTGGTTCTGAATAAATAAGGGGAAAAAGTTTTATGTACATTTTCCTTCGAAGTATAAAAAGAAGCCTTCGAAGAAGCCCAATCGAAAACGCCATGATAATTAGCTTTTACTTAAACTTCATTCTTTCAAAGAGACTACTACATTTTCATTGAATCTACTACATAACATTGGTTTGACGTTTTATTTTTGCATTTGAATTTGAATTTATTATGTAGTGGAAATATTTGTATGTCATTAAAAATGATTTTGAGTTTCAATGAGGAAATGTATATGGAAAAGCAATTAATTGCGAAATCAGTTCCTTCGCGAAGGGTAAAATTAACAAGCAGGTTTTTCATCTCATTCGTCCAATTGATGCAGCGCGGAAGTTTACCATATATTAATTTCCTTCCATGGTGTTATACAGACATCAGCAAGCGCGAATACTCCCGGCACTCAAAGGTCGAAATGGACAAAATCAGCCGAGTTATTTTCTTCGTTTGTGCATACAACAGGATCATGCAAAGTACTGAAGTTAATACTCTTTGTGAGCTCTCTTTTTGCTTCCTTAATGAAAACTGGATTTCATAAGAGTTCTTTTTGGAACTCTTATAATGGGTGAGAAGATTGCAATGATAGTTTTTCCAATTGTTATATTTCAGCAGCTGTCAAAGTTACTAATGACATCCAGCTGTGAAAAAATTCCGTAAGATTTTTGTTTCATCATGCATCGTCTTACACTTGCAGTATATAAATACACAACATGAATTTCATGGTGAGCACGGTCGTGTACAGGCAATTTTACGAAATATCGCGAAAAATGTTTCAGACAAAACTTACAAGGTTCGGAAGGGGACATAAGATGGTGACCACGAGTTTGACCTTGAGTCCCATTTTCAAGGTCAAACGAAAGTCACTTGATTTTTCAAATGATTTTTCCTGACTTTCATTGCTCAGTCGTATTCCTCAATCGGGCACACGACTTTGTCTCAAAGGTCTTATTCATTCAGTACTAGATAGCACTTCACTGGCACGCCTAAATCATTAATCGGTTTCCAACGTTGTTAGGGTGTTAGAAGGTCGAGATTTGTTTTGAGGAAGTCATTATTGCCTCGAGTGAAGTTAAAACTCAAAGAAATTTCAGATAGAGACAAATTGTCCTAAACTTATCTGAGAGTATATGATGTGCACTCTGCCCTTTTTTTCTACTTGAACGGAACTGTACTTCATTTAGAAGTTCGATATTTGTTTTAAGGAACTGATTATTATTATTAACGTTTTCCAGATTAATAATACAGGCTATTTCAATTCAAGAGAAAATTGAAATGATATTGATTTATGGAGAAAGTGGAAGGAACATCAATGGTGTTGTTTCTCTTTACGCCCAACGTTTCCCAGACCAGATACGATCGCGCGCTTCCTTTTATCGGGTCATCCAACAATTCACTGGTGAATGAAGTGTGCAACCAAAGAAAAGGAATCGGTCAGATAGGGTGGCTGTTGAGGACAACGAAATAGCAGTGTTAGCTGCCGTTGCACCCGATCCTTACATTAGCACTCGCCAAATAAGTCGTGAATCAGGAATTTCTCAAACGACTGTCTGTAAGATATTACATCAGTATAGATACCATCCTTATCATGTTTCAATGCATTAAGAAGTTTCTAGTGAGTATTTTCCCAACCGGGTTTCCTTTTGTCAATAGGCACTTCAGCAAATTGAACGACACCCCCTTTTCTTCGCCAAAGTGTTATTCTCTGATGAGTCGACTTTCACTTTTTGGTTGCGAAAAGTTGAACGCCAGCACCCTTGGAATGTTAATGTTTGGGCGGGAATTATTGGGGATAAATTAATAGGTCCATATTTAATTGAAGGCAACTTGAATGGCGAAAAGTATGCAAACTTCTTGCGGGACCATCTTCCAGTATCACTAGAGGGACTGCCATTGGAGTTGCGACAAACAATGTGGTTTCAACATGATGGTTGTCCAGCCCATTATTCCCAAGTAACCCGGGGCGTATTAAACAATGTTTACCATCAACGATGGATCGGACGAAGGGGTCCGAGGCAATGGCCTGCTAGATCACCTGATCTTACGTCACTTGATTTCTTCTTGTGGGGCTACTTAAAAAGTGAGGTTTACAGAAAAAAGCCAACAAGACGTGAGGACATGAAAAGACGAATAACTGAAGCTTGCCCGAAGATAACGCCAGAAATGCTTCTCAGTTCTGTTGGTTTATTTAGAGCGCGGATAGTGTAGTGAAGTGAATGGTCACATTTTCGAGCATTTGTTGAAATAGTATCGGGAAATAAACGTCGAAATGGGAGGAATTTAATGATTCAACAGTGGAAGGCATGGGGACCCACTCTAATTAATCAACCCGAAGGAAACAAAATACTACTACGTCCACGTCGTTGTTTGTGGGTTATTTTGGAAATTACATTTTACTTATTATTTATCATTAACCCTTACATACTAACAGAAAATGCTTAAATGCTAGCTTAAAATTACTTAACAATCTTATACTAACTTACTGGCCCCACACAGGCACTCTAAGCTACTCTAAATTCTTAAATCTATGTCTTTCGACTTTATTTACGTTTTACTTAGGACTATTTATTTTCAATACTTAAGTCTAAGAAAAAATTTTTTGACAAAAACTTAGCGTATGGACTTAATTTTTTATAAAAACTTAATATCTAACTTAAAATAAACCTTAATCTACCTTACCTACGTACACAATACACACACATAGATATTATACACAATTGTATACATATATTAGTATATACAAAAGTATATACTAATATATGTATATATTTCTTAAATGCTAACCTGAACCTATGCAAGCTGACCAGCGCTATTCACAGAGCAAATAGATTGGTCAGCTCTGCCTCATTAGTGAGGCTGGTACGTAGTTGACGGAAACGACGACGAAACATCTTCTCCATCATTCAACCACCAGAAATGCTGGTGCTGCCGAACGACATCCCTATTATCGCGATTCCCCACCGCCGTACCGAACCTGAGACGATCCACACTGCCGTGTGCGACGTCTCTGTTGTAGTTGAGTCGCCTGTCCCCAGCTTTCCGAGCGACATGGAAGATTAACGGGACCGCTGATCTATCCTGGATCAACCCTATCTGATCTAGGTAGAGGAATGCTTCCGGTGGAACGAAGCCGTCAGAGCGCACACTCTCGTGGTAACGGTAATTGGGATAGTAAGCCCCAGATATCAGGTTATTCGTCGAGGCCATTGCTCTTGCAATGTGCCTTCGAGTCAGCTTAATTACGAAGTTGTCCACTCGTATTAGGTTCGCTCTGTTGTAAAGGACCTCATTACGATAAAATTTTTTGTACTCCGACTCTGGTGTTCTGTACAAGCGAAGGCAAGCCCTCTCAAACACCCGAATCTTTTCCATTAAGCTTGCTCGCACATTGAACCACACGGGACACCCAAATACCAACATGGGCCTGATAAGGGCCATGTAGCAGATTACCTTTACCCTCGCATCGAGTTTACTGCTATAAAACAGTCTCTTTGTAAGGGCAAAAGCGCCTTTAGCTCTGACCAGAACAGCATCTACGTTTTTGTCAAAATACAGAAACTGATCTAGCCAGATCCCAAGGTATCGGACTACCTTTCGACAGGCAAGAGGCTATCCGCGTTGTCCAATGATCGAGAAAGTTCGCCAGTTTTTTCTGGTATCTCTAAAGGCTCTAGACAACAGCGTCCTAAAGAGAATGGTTTCCGACTTCTGAAAGTTGATTTTCAACTTCCAGTCATCGCAAAATCGTCTTATCTTATCGAAGTCACGCTGCAAGAGAGTATTGATGACCTCGATTTTTGGACCTGTTTTGTACGCTATCAAATCGTCTGCGTACGCAATAGTATGGGGAAGTGAACCTACCAAGTCGCTTGTATAAATGTTGAACAGGATCGGCGAATTGACCGCGCCTTGCTGAAGACCATTTTTAACTTGAAATATTACAACAGAAGTCACATCACCATTCTTCACGATGAACTGTCTGTTGGTTAGCATATTATAAAGAATGTACAAGAGTGGTTTACTGATCCAAAGCCTAGTCAGCTTATAGAAAAGACCCTCTAACCATACGGTGTCGAAGGCCTTTTTAATCGACGCCTTCAGTGTCCTTATCTCCGGGTCTTGTCTGTCAGTTAACTGTCTGTATAAGCTTTTGAGTCTTGACAGAAGTCTACTTTTCTGTCGGTGCAGTGCGTCAATAGTAGGATTGCGGAACAGGTCTTCGTTAGTCGTACGTCGACACCGCGGTATTGTAGCGTCCATAGTTTGTTTAATTATCTCGTCCATTTGTTTTAGGTAATTGTCGATCTCCTCGTTTGACAAATTTCTATTGGACGGTGGGTGGAGCGTATTCGAAAAGAGCGCACTTGTCATGGTTGCGGAGAAGCGTGTCCATCGAGTCTTACTGTAGTTGTAAGAATATCTTTGGACAAACTCCTCCAATTCCGAAATTTCGTTGGGAACTGTAATTTCGGTGCTAAAACCGCAATGGTCACTGTCATACACGAATGTGCGCAGACAGTTTAGCATTTGTAAATTCGTACCTGTCAGTCGTATACGTTCGTCGTACAGCAGTAGATCCAAATAAGACCCGCCTCTGGGAAACGACGGGTTATCCGTCGCTTTAAGACCGAGTCTGTACATGACATCGTGCTGACCCCACCAATCGAGTAGTAGGTTCCCTCTAGTATTTGGCAAATTATTTCCCCAATCTCTGTGTTTAGCGTTGAAGTCCCCGCCGATTACAAAATAATTCTCCCCCGATTCCAGCCTCAGAAGTCGAAAAAGCGTGTCGAGCTCTGTAATGAATAACGTGGATTGTGGAGCCTCATGTGCATAAACAGAGGCCAAGTACAGCCGCTTTCCACTGCGGAGCGGGATATAAATGATGACTGCCTCCAACACCCGGAACCCACGCAACATTCCCTTGTATACTCTGCGAAATTTTATACCTTGTTTAATGAAGATCGCGACACCGCCTCCACGTTTGGATCGGGGCCGGTTTCTTCTTGTAACAATATAATTATTGTACTCCAGTTTGTGCTTGTCGGTTAGCTTGGTTTCACTAGCGAAAAGCACATCAGGAATTTGGTCTTGTAGCAATTTAAACATCGCGGCTCTTCGTTCGATCCTAATCAGTGAATTAACATTCACCGCAAGGACCTTTAAAGTTTGCTCCTCCATGTGCGTACCCATTACGACATGTGTTGCGTTAGGCTTGGCAGCAGCGCGTAGATCTGGTCCACCCGCTTGGCCTGTTATTGCACCTGCTTTTGCAGCTGAGCCATCTGCCCTTGGATTGCAAGCAAGATGGCCAGCATGTTAGGTGCAGCTTCCGTTGTTCTCGGCATTGGCGCCGGAGAAGCAACAGCCGCTTGCTGTACCGTAGCCCCCCTACCTGCCGCCATTTGGGCGTAGGAAATTTGGGACATGACGGCTGGTTTTTGAAACCTTACAGGTGAACGTTTGACCTCCACCTTCTGCTGCTGAGCCAGTTTTGATTTTTTAATGTCAGCGAACTTAGGACAACCACGATAGTTTGCGGTGAGTCCCACGTTCCCACATAACACGCACGTGAGCTGCGTCCTATCGGACGCTCCGTCCCTGCCCAGAGCACACTCCTCTGAACTGTGGTTCTTTGCGCACTTAACGCATCGAGGCTGCATTTGGCAGTTCGACGCGGCGTGCCCGAACCTCTGGCAGCGAACGCATTGTATAACACCTTCGCTCCTTTTTAATTTTTCCCAGTGAACCACCTGGTAGTCTAGGACATTGATACTCCTTAGACTATCCAGACGGCTTTCGGGACTAAGCTGCACCAGGAAAAACGGCAGATTCCGTTTCTCCCGCCTGGCTCTAGCTGTGGTAAATGGCTTTACCCCCACAAACTTGAGTCCTTCGCACTCCTTCTCTTTAAGCAGTGCCAGGATCTCCTCAGGATCAGAAGACGGTTCCAACCCCTTCAGCAGCATCGATTGCCGCTTTTCACACTTCGGTGTGAATGAGTAGTGCTCCGTCGTCGTTTCCTTTAGGAGCTCTTTCACTTTCGTGTAGCATTCCACTGTATTACAGTGGATGGCATGACGATCGTTCCCCAACCTCCTAATATTAAAATTATTACCAATGACCAGCCTAAACAGGTCCTTGGTAGCATTTACCTCCAATTTATAGGTGTTGATAGGGGGCACCTTCTCCTCCTTCTTCTTCTGCTGCTGCTGTTGCTGCTGTTGTTGTTGTTGTTGTTGTTGTTGTTGTTGTTGTTGTTGTTTTTGTTGTTGTTGTTGTTGTTGTTGTTGTTGCTGTTGTTGTTGTTGTTGTTGTTGCTGCTGCTGCTGCTGTTTTTGCTGTTGCCGGTGGTGTAACTGCTCTTGTTGTTGCTGGTGGTTCTTAACGTTTTGTAGTTGTAGCACTTGTGCTACTTTAGTTGTTTGGTGTTGTTGTTTTTGCTTTTTAGCATGCTGTTGTTGTTGGGATTGCTCTAGCTCTTCCCTCTTCCTTCTTCCCATTTGCTTTTCTTTTATGGCCAGCACTCTTTATTGTAGCATTTTTATACTGCTACTTATGGACTTCATTTCTTCTTCTTCATCATCAGATTCGCTTGCGGCCAATGAAGCGAAGGTGTTCCCTTCCCTCACTCTGCCAAGCAGCTTTACAGTGGTCGTTGTTAGCTTCCTCCTTCTCTTTGTCTTTGGCGTTTGGCTTGAACCACTCGAAGCCTCACCTGACATTTCAGCAGATCCCGCTATAGGCATAGCGGACTGCTCACCACAATCCATCACGTGATGTTAATGCGAACACTTTATACTTATTTTTATTTATAAAAATAATAAAAAAAAAAAAAGAAACTGTCTGCCGACTATTCGGAGTCGAACCCACAACTTTCGCAGTCTCAAGCAAACACACTACCGCTGCGCTAATTGATCCAATTTGTTTATTTGTTGTAAGTAAGCGTCACTTTTCACTTACAAGTCGAAACACGTTTAAACTCCGCGGAGGTCTATGAACGACTGTGTTTGTGGGTTATGCTAAACGCAGATTGTAAAAACAAATGACAAGCTTACGAGCAATACGATTTTGACGTCTTAAGTTTTATGGCGCCCTCTGACGGGAAAAGAACGCATTTTTGAAAAAAGCGTTTCATGCAAAAGAATTGTAATTTTTCACGCTGATTACGAATCTGTCAAAAAAATAGCGGTTCTCATTAAAAAATCAAAAGTGACCTTCGTTTGACCTTGAAAATGGGGTTCAAGGTCAAACTCGTGGTCACCATCTTATGTCTCCTTCAGAACCTTGTGACTTTTGTCTGGAGCATGTTTCGCGATTTCGAGTAATTTGGATGTCTCAAGTTAAAAAACTCACCCTGTATACATATAATATTATGTAATATATATTGTATATTAATATATATTTCAATAATTTATGTATTTAGTAATAAAATATATATATTTATAAAAATACCAGTCACCAACAATCTCTCGATCCGACAACATCGTGCCTTTCCCGCTATCTTCATAGCATTCTCTCTCGCTCACTCGTGAATTATTCCTTGCGTACTAAAGTAAATCAACACCTTCAGTTACAGTGGTAACAACAAAATATTAAAAATGGCCCAAGGGTCACGTGGTGTGCTTATGGGTAATCCATTCGGCATTCTCTCAGAAGAAATGCTGTTGAAACCCAAAAATAACAAACCCAAAAAAAAAACGAGTTTCGAAAAATATACTCCTTTGATTTCCGATCCTAACCCAAAATTTATAGTAATCTCCCCCTCGATCCCGCAAAACCCTTATCTAACTTCAGAGTTTTCATGCTTAAAAAAGTCATAGATAGCATAACTACCACCTACGATAATATCAGTCAATTGCGCGATAGAAGCCTACTAATTCTAGTTAAATCAGAAAAAATCTTTATATCCAATGTATCTGATATTTCGGTGAAACCGCATGATCAACTCAACACGTGTAAAGGAACAGCATACGCTCCATGCTTATTTACCGTACCAGAGAAAGAAATCGTCTATGAAATGAGTTCACAAAAATTAAAAGATGAGTATAAATTTACCAAAACTTTTAACGGAAAACAAAGTCCCTCTTGCCTTATCCTCTTTACATTCGACTTGTTTCGTCCCCCCACTTCGGTAAACGTTGGCTGGTACAATATCAAAGCAGAAGGCTGCAAACTTCCCTTTCACTCGACTGAGAAATGTACACGCATCTCATGTGCCAACTGCTCCGAATGCCATCCATCATATTTCAAAAAATACCCGAAGTTTATCCAAGAAAAGGAAGTACTTAAAATCAAAACCATTTGAAAATGTACCATGGTAGAAGCCAGACAAGTCTTCAGGGAGCAGAACTCCCCAACAAAATTCAGGCCAGCTTATTCTGAAGTTGCAAAAAATACAGTACAAGCTGAGTCCGCCATCCAAATTGTAAAAAACCCCATAAAAAATAGCATCAAAAACAAGTCTGACGGCCCCGCAATCGCTAATCTGACTGCACAACTAAATGTAAATTCAAGAACAACAACCACCAAACCTCTAAAATCACTTGGTAATTACCTACGACGACCCCAAACCTCAATTTACCTCAACCCTCTCAATCACACAGCTGCAAAATCAGATCAGCCGCAATACCCCCGCTCACCAATCTCCACCTAGCATTCCAAAACGTACACACACACACGTACACAGCTTCCCCACTACCCTCAACTACATCTAATCTAACACAAGAACAAATAAAAAAAAAACAATTATTTTATAAAAGAACCTGAAGGAATATAGATGATCAAGACATATAAAAAAAATAATATTAACCCCAACGAAACGACCCCAGGGTTCACCAGCTGAAAAACCGAACCCGCCATCGGGCTCATTTGGCTCGGATACTGGACGTCGAGATGAAATCGTTCACCTCAAAAATTCGCTCCAAAAGGGTTTCACACAGTATGTGCCTCAGCATACTGCGCAAAAGCCCTCTCTGTCCCATAAAAAAGCTCCACTTAAGATTCTCCAGTGGAACCTCAAAGGCTACCTCTATAAGACTTACCGATAAAAGACGAAGATCTCAGTGTTATATGCCTTCAAGAAACCCACGGCCCATTCGATTCTACACCAACTTCTCCGAAAACGTTTAAACCCTTTTTTAAAAATCTGCCTATCAATACCATTGCAAAACTATGTTTTGGTTTGCTGGTAAGAAAAATAGACCACACAGAGAAATTCCTATCAACTCGAACATAGCTTGTTCCGCCATAGAAATTTTACTACCGTCAAAGATCTGCATTGTTTCGTTCTATATTCCACCACAGCAAAACTTCTCGAAAAACAAAATTGAGTAGATATTGAATCTAGTAAGCCGCCCAGTTATTTTAGCAGGGTACGTGAATTTATGGAACATTTTTTGGGGATCTTCCACCACGAATAACAGAGGGAAGATTGTGGAAAACTTCATAATCGATTCTAATCCCTCTATCTTAAATGATGGCTCAGCAACCCATTTCTCTACCCACAGCACCCTTACACACTGTGATATCACCTGCTCTTCCTCAGAGCTCCTTCCCAAAATAGACTGGTAGATTTCCGAAGACCTCCACAATAGCGGCCACTTCCCAATAACCACCACTGTAAACTTAGAACCATATTCCAAACAAAATCCCCCTCTTTCTAAATTCAAAATTGATTCAGCAAATTGGACAGCTTTTAAAAGAGTGGTAACAACGCTTTTAATGGAGAAAGATCTATCCAGCAACCCAAAAAAACAGGCTGAACTTATTCAAAAATCAATCAGAGCTGCTGCTAATATTACTATCCTCAGACATCTCCAAAACACTACAAACGCACAGTTCCCTGGAGGAACAGAGAACTCGCTGATCTCCGCGAAGCTAAAATGGATGCTTGGAAAAAATACAAAAAATACATAAACCAAGATAATCTTATAGCATTGAAAAAACCTAATACCAAATTTCGGAGACAGCTCAAGATCGCCAAAGCAAAAACTTTTGAAGATTTAACTTCCAGCATCAATTCTGACACCTCCCCAGTAAAAATTTGAAATAAAATTCGATGTTTAACAGGTAACCCCACCTTACTTGCCATAAAGTATATTAAAACACCGACCCAAACGCCCTCCGACGCATCTTAAATTGGCAAGTAAATCGCCCAAAATTGGTCTAACTACTCAGATGACGCAAACCTTACCAACTCCTTCAACAATCAAAAATACGCAGCGATTTCACATACCACAGTCAAGTGAGCCAGAAACTCCTATGCTCAACTGATCGAGAGAAATATCTCCACAACGGAACTCGAAGCATGCCTAAGCAAACTAAAAGAGATCGCCAAAGCAAAAACTTTTGAAGATTTAACCTCCAGCATTAATCTTGACACCTCCCCAGTAAAAATTTGAAATAAAATTCGATGTTGAACAGGTAACCCCACCTTACTTGCCATAAAATATATTAAAACACCGACCCAAACGCTCTCCAACGCATCTCAAATTGGCAATTACATCGCCCAAAACTGTTCTAACTACTCAGATGACCCAAACTTTACCAACTCCTTCAACAACCAAAAATACGCAGCGATTTCACATACCACGGTCACGTGAGCCAGTAACTCCTATCCTCAACTGATCGAGAGAAATATCTCCACAACGGAACTCGAAGCATGCCTAAGCAAAATAAAAGGGTTGACCCCCAGCAGAGATAGGATATTCTACCCAATGATTCAAAATCTCCTAAATGATGCAAAATAAAGATTTCGCAGACTTTATAACACCATTCATCGCACAATGCTGGAAAACAGCTTCTATAACACCCATTCCCAAAAACCAAAAAAGACAAATATACAATAGAGGGTTACCACCCAATCTCTCTAATTCCATGCGCTGCAAAAGTACTCTAGAAAATAGTTACAAAACGAATACTTTGAAATGTAGAAACAAAAATTAAATTAAGCAGAAAAAATTATCAAAGTATTGTAGAATTATTTATAGATAAGAACTTAGCAAATTGTTTTGGAAAAAAGAAAAAAGAAAAATTAAATAAACCATTAATTGGTGGAATGGCCATTTTAGATTTAGAAAAAAACATTAATATATAAATTCTATGTTCAATTAAAGAAAAAATATTGTTCTCAATAGAAAATTTATGGATTAGGTGTCAATTAGCAAGCTTAAAATCCAAAACAATAACCAAATAAGAAATACATAACATATTGCGAAAATAAGAAAAAAAAAAACGGTAGTTAAAGATAGTTTTTATTTTCGGAAACGGGGAAAATGACGTCAAAACTCAATAGCCGAATCAGTTTTCTGTCGGGACGAAACTGAGGACTGAACATTTGGATTTCGCTACCAATAAAGAAAATAATATTTCTTATTTTTCTGATCTGTTACTTAGCTGTAAGATTTTGGAATTTTGAACTTGCGAAATTAATTAAGTTAGAATTAAGTTAGCAAGTAAGAGAAACTTATGAATTACCGTTAAGGGAAAATTAAACAACTTTTTCTGTTAAGTCCTGGTTTCATAGTACGTTGCGCATTCTGGCGTATCGTAGATACAATCATCGCATTTTATTTTTCCTGACCACCCTTACACTTTTAAAGAGGATAAACAAGCCATTATCCATAAATTAGAGGAGATACTCAGGTTGGTAAACGAATTCGTAGGTGATGAGCAATCCAAGGAATTCAAAAAAATAGTAGCAAAGTCTAAGTGGGTTTTGAGGCGTCTTAATGGGTTTCAAGCTAGCGATCCTGAGGAGAAAGCTTTCCTTGTCGAGGCTAGGTATCAAGTATTAGGACTTCTTTCCAATATAGATATAAAGACTGGCGTAGAAAGGTACCGATGTAATTTGTCCGATCATAGTAATACAATGATCGTCGTGATCGAGATATTGGCTTGATTATTCCTGCATGACCAGTATGGCATTGCTTTGCCGCGTTTTGGATCTGACTTCAGGTACTATGATTTTATTTGCCTTATATAACATGCCCTGCTCGAAAGTCATCTCTTGTTTGAAGGACGAATATTTTTGCACAACACAACTTTCCTGTTATTTTCTGGCCATCCGTGTTGCACCATATTTTTAAGCAGCTTGAGTTCAAAATTGTTCCTTGTCGCCTTCTTGAAACTATCTTTTAGCTCCTCGTTGATTGACAGGACTTGATATCTCTTTCCTCTACCATACAATTGCGACTAATGATGTCCACGATTGGTATTTTATCGTCTTTGACGTAGAACACCTCCATAGAGTACTGCATCACATCTCATAGAATAAGTTGCAATTTAAATAGCGCGTAATGAATTGGATTTTTTTTATATTGTTTCGAGGGATTTTTTGTCCGACTCGACGGTAATTTTCTTTCCATAGACTTATTTATAGAACTTGTTACACGCAAATCTGATTGCCCATGCTGCTTTAACAATCTATGGCTGATGCTGATGTGATGATGTGAACGCTATTGTAGCAAATGCAGCCGCTTGATGGTCTTGCATCAGGCAGACTCCAATAGATTTGCTCGAGGCATCTACTGGTAACTTAATAGGCTTATTATGGTTGGTACAAAGTTTTACCATTTTTTCGAGTTCGTTTTTAGTTCCTTTGCGCAATGTGTGTAGTTTTTTCTTTGATAGTATTTATTATTTTATTTTTTGCGTTATAGATATAATACAGTAGCAAACGCTTTCTGCTTCCTTATAGATCTTGTTGATTCGTCCGACGAACTCCACTTTTTCAAACTTGTTCCAGTCTAATATTGGCTGAAGATAGCCCCGAACGATTTTGAAAGTAACCTAGCACCACAGTCGAGTCTCGCCAATTATTTTGATGTTTTCGTTGTTGTTGGCAATCAATCGTTTGGATGTCGATTTGCAGATTTTCGCTTTTCTGCGGTTTTCTCTGACAAGACGTTACATTCTGCACGAGTGTGTAGCTTTCAGTTTGTTAGATTATGCTCTATATACGGTGCTTTCCGCGTATAAATGCGGAGAGACATTTGTTTAAGACGTTATGATAATTTTTTATTTAGTTATTTTTTATTAGTTAAAGACCCGCTGTTATTTCGGTTTCTGTATTTGATTTTTTAAGTTTTTGCAATTTATAGTACAATAAAGTCAAACTGTGTTACCAAGGGCTGTGACCTTTATTGTTTGGAGTATTTTTCTATCTCTAAATTTGACCTTCCCAACTACTGACTTTCATTCCAAATTTGTTAATAATTCCGCGTACATACTTACGCAATAGGCTCAGTACAAGATAATTTCCGCAATGCATTTTTCATTCATTGATTTAGATTTCCGACTTATTCGTCCTAAGTGTCTCAGTTAGTTACCCTTTCGTGTCGGCGCCATGCTGGTTCGTACGATCGGTCGGTAATTTGATCCATTTTGTGTGCAACTGCTTGCTGTCGAAGTGCAACAACACTTAATACTTGCCCTGTGTTGTTATTGTAGAGTCGGCATTTTGGCTTTGCATGTATAATGCATTGGAGTGTTTATGAGTTTTTGTTATTGTCGAGTCGGCATTTTGACTTTGACCTATATAGCACGCTTCGGGATGAATGCATTGAAGTGTTTACAAGTTTTTCGCCTGTAGCAGCGTAGAGTGGGTTCTCCACTGTGTTATGACTTTGATATAGGAATCACTTAATCTGAATTTTGTGTCCCAATTATATGTATAATTTATAATTCAATTGTTTTAATTAATTATGTGTATGAACTATGATTCACTTGTGTGTTTTAATTATGGGTATGAATTATCATGTACTTGTTGCTATTGGAAGATGCAAGGGTTGTTTATGGGGTTAGAATATAGTAGTGTAGCGGAGTACTACAAGTTGAGCTCTTGAAAACTAATTGCTAGGGTGGTTTTCCACTTTATATTTTCAATTGTATTGATCCGTTTCGTTTCTTTGAGCCCTTAAATTGATAGTAATCACTAGATTCGTCGCATTTTATATCACTGTCACTCGCATCATTGCTTGATGCGTATACGAGGTACACCCTTTTGGATCTCTTATGTTTTTGGCTTTTATTGTGTTTTTCTTTTATATTTTCGTTTTTCTGTACATTCTTTGTTATAAGCTAGACAGCATTTGTAGCCATATTTTTTACCACATCGCCCAGAGTTAAATAATTTATTTATTTCTGCCGCCCTTCAAATTTCCTTCGTTTTTCTAAAGGTCAGCTTATCTTTAATCCATAACTTTTGAGGCGTCGCATCTGAATATATGATCGAAAAAAATTTGATTCATGACGAATTAATCTGCGTTGATTCCATATCCACACTTTTGCACTTGCAATTGCAGCTTTTGCCGAAAATCTTAAAACGATTCATTTGGTTGTTATTGTAAACGATGTAATTGACATCTCTCATATGTCTTATTTCTTCCCAAGGCAAAGTGATCCTTTAACTTAGTTTTTATTAATTGCAATATTTATTATTATATATTATTTCTATCCTCATCTGATAAACCGAGATTATATTATTATATTAATATTATAATATTGGTATATTAATATATATTATTATTCCAACCACTCCCACCATTCTTGAGTCATGTCAATATCAATATTGACAATAAGGGGTTTTGGCGGCTTCGTTAATTGAACTCAAGCTCTGAAGCTACATCCTTAAACTCTAACAAAGATATCATTAGTATTATTGTCCCTGGACTTAATTCAAATCTACCCAGATCGATTTGTACTAGTCTTTGTTTTTTTTGCTCAACTTATCCCAAGAAAAAAAATTCACTAGTATAGGGTTTTCCAATAGGGACTTGACAATTTTGAATTTAATTTGTGAACGCACTCTTTCACTAATCATCAAACTGTCACTGTTAATTTATTCAGTAAGCTCATCATGGTAAAGTAGACTAACGAGCAACGTCTGCAAAACATAAAAATTTTCTACAGATATTTGGAGTCGCAAAATCATCTTCAGTGACGAAGCTCATTTTTGGTTAAATGAGTTCGTCAATAAGCAAAATATGCGTTATTGGTCGGGTGAAAACCCACATGTGCTTTCTGAATCACCACTTTATCCACAAAAAATAACAGTTTGGTGCGGTTTGCATGCCGGCGGCGTTATTGGGCCATATTTTTTCGTCGACGATAACGATCGTCACGTTACTGTAAATGGTCAGCGTTATCGCGCCATAATCACCGATTATTTTTGAACCGAAATGGAAGATATGGACTTGGACGACATGTGGTTTCAACAGGATGGTTCCACAAGCCACACAGCACAAGCTACAATCGATTTATTGAAGAGTAAGTATGGTGAGCGTGTTATTTCAAAACATGGGCCAGTCGGTTAGCCGCCTCGTTCGTGCGATTTAACACCACTTGACTATTTTCTGTGGGGCTACGTTAAGTCATTGGTTTATGCCAACACGCCGACGACTTTGGAGGAGCTCAGAGACAACATTGAAATCGAAATAGCGTCCGTTTCGGCCGAAATGTGTGGCCGAGTCGTTGAAAATTGGGTCCAACGAATCGACCGCTGCAAACGTGCTCACGGTGGCCATATGAACGAAGTCGAGTTCCATTCATAAATGTTTTGATTATTCTTCAAGTCAATAATAAAGTTTTTGAAATATCTCAAATGGTTTGCCTTTTATTTAAAAAAAAGTTCTCAGGTCGTTATTGGAAAACCCTATACTTCAAGCCAATAATATAGTTTTTCAAATATCTGAAATGGTTTGCCTATATTACATATTTGCTGTTACATTTGAAATTAGTTTTAGTAGAGGTAACGATTTTACTTAAGATAATAATTATTTTAAAATGTAATGTATATTGTATTTCCGAACAGTTTCAGTTTTAATGCTTAGGTTGAATAGATAATCTAAAATATCAGTACTATAGTATTAGGAGTAATCTTTTCGAGAGTAATATTCGAAAAAATGTTCACATGAATCGGAGTTATTCAGCGAGTTATATATTCTACGCTCTACAGGAGCGGATTTATGAGGCTCAATACATAAATTATCACAAACGCTAGAGGATGATAATTGACCAACAGAGGTAAATAAATCATGGAATACGTTTGTGACTGAAATCCTTTCATCAATATCATTACCTTCGTTACTATGGTAGACGAAATAGAAATTATGGTGTTGGAGCCTTCTATTCATGATGTTAACATATTAATGACTTAGCACTTCTTTTTAGGGTTACCTATACTGATTTGTATTTGAACGTGATAGTGATTATCTCGGTTCAGCTTTATTTCTTTATTGAAATGCTTAGAGTTTTTTCTCAGACTTGTGTTGAGCGGATGGGTACAACATTTTCTCCTTAGCTTATTTTTCAATTGGATTTTATTAAGAAAGGGTTTATGTTGCAGGAATATGTAGGAAGAATGGTCTATATAATCTTTTGGAAATTTCTAGACATATTTTAAAAGCTATGTTAACATTTTTCTCTGAGAATAAATCATTTCAATTTTCAGAACGAAGTGCATTATTTAGTTGGTCAGAATTTACCATACATTTTATTCGATGGATTTTTGGACGATTTTTATTTATTATGTTTTTGAACAATATCCCGGTCATGCAGTGATGTTTAAGTTACAATCTATCCCCTTGAACTGAAGAAAAAAGGCTTGTGAAAACCTTTTAAAGACATGATCAAGCGCATGTATCTGAAGTAAACCTATTTAAATTAGATTGGATTAGATTTTTTTATTCAGTATAATAAATTGCACATTTAATCACTGAAAAAAAAATTTAATTTATGTCATCTGCCTGAGTAACAACATTTTCATAAGTTTTGCAATATATTAATAATTAAACGAAACTTTAAATTCATTTAAGTAACATTTTCATGTGCTTTTGGTTAAGCGAATGTAAATGACTTTAAGTTCAGTTAAAACAAAGATAGATTTGAAGGAGATATTATTTTTTTCTGCGCTTTTAGTTTAGCTAAAACAGAAATGTATTTTTTAGAGTTTAAAGACTTTTAGTTTAGTTAAAAACAAATTATGAATGTTAACAATTTTGTTTGTTTAAAATGTTCGTTCATTATTCTCGTTCTGTAAGCACTGGCTTCGATGTAAAACTTAAACAGTTGTATACAATTTGAACCGTTAAGATAATGTTTAACTTCATCCATATTAAGAATGTTCATCACAAGTAGAAACGTCTCAACTCTTTCAGTTCCGGACACAGGCCAATGAAATGCAGTACGTCTTCCCTCTCATGTAAGTTGCAAAGAGTGCAATAGCTAGTCCCTTCGTTTCGATGTGGTACATAATATAGTTTAGTTAAACCATCTCTCCTCTAATTTTGAAAATTGTTCCAATCGTAAGGCTGGAATAGCTGCTTTTGAAGTAATTGTTTTGATTTAACATAGGTTATAATTAAGCTTTGAATAGTATTGCCTCTCTGTTGACTCCCGCGCTTTTTCAATAAATGAGTACCTCTCATTTTCATCTGTGAGCCAGATAACCTCATAAAAAGCCTTTTACCATCTATCATTATTACTTTCGGCGAAGTTTATCGTCACACCACCGTCCGCTGCTAATTTAGTCCAATCTTTAACAAAAATAGTTTTCTTAAGAATCAACTTTGGTAGTCTGGAATCGCTCATTTTTAATACACTTCATAAATAATCTGCATTTAGTTTTAAAGATGAAATAAACATTGTTGGAAGACCCAACTCCAAATGAAACATGTATTTCGGTGTAATAATGGGCAAGTAGAAAATTTTACGCAGAAAGAAAGACCTATTTAATATATTTACACAGGAGGAAAACCCATGTTCCGCTGTAATGCTTAATAAGAGCCAGACGTTGATAACGACAATAAGATATCAATGTTTATATCACCTTTTGTTACAATATTGGCTCTCTTTTAATTGTTCAAATAGCTGGAAAATTCTGCCAGAAACAAATTAACATAATGTCATAGGTGCAATCTGTAAATACAAGTAAAACTCAGTAATTTATTGTATACTTTGTAAGAACATCTAAGAGTGTCAGCACTTGGAAACTCAAATGAAATAATGTCAGATGTAGGACATCATCAAAAAGCATTTGCATGCATTCAGATGTATTGTTGTTGGTAATACAAGGTATTCCAGCAATTTATGTCATGTTCTCCTTCTCCAAGTTCTTTTACTCCCTTCAATTTACTTTTATTTCAATAGATGTGACTGTCGCATTCAACGTTTCGTTTTCTTGCTCTAGTTGCTGAATGGTTTTAAGGATCTCCGTACATTTTTTAATGATTAGAATTTCATTATGCAATGTTACAAAAGTTATTGACCTGTCAGACTGTTGCGGGCTTGATGAACGGCTGTCTCGGTGCAAGTTGTTGGAATTTGCGTGTCAGCGTGCTGCATCAGCTGTTGTAAGTGTTTTGATTTTCATTGGAACAGGTTGATGAATTTTAGGTGTTATGCTGATGAGGCGCTTTGTAAATTCAGTGAAGCACGATGAAGAAGTGTGCACTTACTACCGCGAAACGGCATGCCTTGGAAGGTCATGTATTTAATGGAAATAAGAATTGCAATCCACGCACAGTATTTTCGGAGAACCATTTTGGTAAATTTTTTTTATTGCAAAATACATAAAGCATATATAAAGAAAATAATCAAAAACTGAACTAATTTGACTATAAAACAGAGAGCGCATCCCACAGACGTCCGCCATTGATCAAGGAAAAGTAATTGTGCATGAAGTGTCAAAATTTGCGAATATTTCTCGTCCATATTCGAAGTTCGTTGAGCTGTCAATGGACCTTAACAATCAAAAGATTATCCGATAGGGATATGACACAATCTTCACGGTTTCTATTGAATTGAGTTTATAACAGACCGTTCGTCCCACTTGCGGTCGTTGATTCTTTAATGCTCTATGAAGCCACATCAATGGCTGATGGAACAATGGCCAATTTATTTATGAACCACCGGAAAATAAAGTAAAGGTCAGAAATCAAAGGCAAGTAGTATAACTTATTGTGGTAAATTTTATCGTAACAAACCCCACCGTTATGTGTACCTGCAACTCATCTTTATGTGATCCAAATAAACCACAAATCGACATGATAAGATTCTCATTAGTTAAACCTTAAAAGAACAGTTACTACTGATACATTATGAATGAATACATTATGACAAAATCAATGATATCAATATGCAAACTATACACATGTGTACGAGCATGTACCAACAATGAGATAAGAGTGTACAATGATATGTGATGTACCAATTATGATATGAGAGTGAAGATATAAAAATGTAATACAGTATGTTCATATGTAACACATGGGCTGAAAAGTCAGTTCCGTTTTATAGTAAAACACAAAATTTTTGCAAAATTCAACCTTACTTAATACTTACGAAATTGCTTTGAATCCATTTTTTTTCACAATGACAAAAGTTGCTTCACTCACAACGCTATATCTCGAGAACTAATAGTCCCACAGCTCTCAAATTTATACACGTATCTTTTGAAGGTTGGTACTAACTGAAAATGGTATGGATTTAATTCAAGGTGCCCTCTCTTAACAACGGACTTTTCAACCCATGTATTATATAACAAATTAATCAGAGCAAAAATGAGAATATGGAAAGCGATTGCATGATTACTTTCATAACAAAATGTATGCGCTCGATTATAGGTATTTAATAAATGTGCGATGGTAATAACTTAATTATTTTCGTACAATATTAAAAATGCAAGTGCGCATTGTTTGGCAAATAAAGAAATATAAATTTAAATATAATTTCGCTGGGTCGAAGCCATAAATAAATTAAAATAGATATCAAACTCTACTAACACATTTGCAAACCCTTGACTTTCGCACAGACCCACTGTAAGTTAATTACCACTACATTCTCCATTTCTTTAACCTGTCAGAATGTTCACTAGATGTGTATAATAAAAGCAAAGGTAAAAGGAAAAATATTTTACGCTGGTGGATAATTATTTCAGCGTGATGAAAAAGTGAAGATAATAGAATACATGAAAAAAAAAACATTTTTTTTTTCAAGAGCACAAAAAGGAGATATTATCAGAATAAAATTAAAAAAAGGACCTAAGAAACATATTTTGAACATTTCATTTGAAGATATAAATGAATTGCAACTACTTCAACTCTAAAATCAAGCTTAAACTTCTAGTGTTAATTATTTGTATCAGCATTTTCCATGTTTAGGCACAAACTCTGGACTCTGGACATCAATGAAAAGGATTGTAAATTAAGGGCATCTTTTGAATTTAATTTCCTTGTTGTTCCTTTAGTTTGATATGTGGTAAGTAAAAAATTAATTAAATAATACTTGTAACTAATAAATTTACATTTTTGATCATATTTAGTTTTTTAGGAAAATATTTTTTTTTTTAACATTGAACTTAAAGCTTTTCCAAAAATTTTCAAAATGTTTTCTTTTCACACATTATAAAGTGCAAACGGTGTGGTATTTCAATGGTTTATTTATTAAATATCCCAGAATAGCCAACATACAATGTGCAGCAAGACTCTGGATATCCCAACTTAATTTGGTTTTGTCGAAGGGAATTAAGTTCTTAGTTGTCTTCAAAAGATCTACTTCCTTACAAGTAATCAATGTTTAACATATTTGTACTTAGGGACAAAAACAAAACAGTAACATTTTGTTCAGAAAAAAATAATATGGAAATAAAAGTGTTCCGATGCATGTAAAATGAGCACAGCTATTGGGTATATATTTTAAATCGTCCGTTTTTTTTTTTCAAAATTTGAACGTTCATTTAAGAAAAACATGTACAATAGTATTATCCAAAGTATTGCCCATCTGAAGTCATCTTTCTGGCAATTTGTGGATCCCTTCCCAAAAGAACTGCTCTGATGTGAACCGTATCTCAGTGAGGGCGTTCTGTATCGACCGGAATAAATAGTAGTCAGAAGGGGCCAGGTGGGTGAGGTAAGACTTCCCATCCACTGTTTTCCAAATAGTTATTAACCGGAATAGCAATTATTGCTATTGCCTCGTGTCTGGTCGCATATTCTGGGCGTTTTTCGGCTACTGCTCTCTTCAAACGGATTAATTGTGTTCGGTAGCGTTGTCACTTGATGGTTTCACCCGGTTTTAGCAGCTCATAATACAGCACACCCATCTGATCCCACCAAATACAGAGCATTACCTTCGCGCCATTTATATTCGGCTCTGTCGTTGATTCGGCTGGTTAGCCGAGTTTCACATATGATTTTTTGCGCTTGGGGTCGTCGTAATGGATCCATTTTTCATCGCCAGTAACAATCCGATGCAAAAATGACTTCCTTTTGTGGCGTTCCAGCAGCATTTCGGACATGAAAAAATGCCTTTCGACGTCTCTCGGCTTGAGTTCATGTGGAACCCAATTTCCTTGCTTTTTATTAAATATATCCAGCTGCTTTTAAACGCTTTGAAATGGCTGCTTGAGTGACACCCAAAGATTCTGCGAGCTCTTCTTGTGTTTGGTAACAATCTTCATAGAGTAATGCTTCCAATTCTTCATCTTCAAACTTTTTCGGCTGCCCAGGACGTTCATCGCCTTCCAAGCCAAAATCACCACTTTTAAATCGTGCAACCCACTTTTGGCACGTTCGCTCAGCTAGCGCATGTTCACCATAAACTTCCACCAAAATACGATGACTTTCGGCAGCAGTTTTCTACATATTAAAGTAAAGTTCGACATATTTGAGTGAAAAAAAATTTTTGTTGTTTACGTTTCAAATGAATGATAAATACTGAAATGACATACAATGACAGTAGCTTTCCAAAGCATGTTCCGATGGAATAATAACAATGGAATGATACAAGTTACGCCATCTCTTAGCAAACCGCACGTTAGCAAGTTCTAGACCTTGTTGATTACCTTAATAAAAGGCATTAGCTTATACCTCAACTTCGCGAAAAAGAACTAACCTGACAATTTGGTGAGTACCCTTTAAGCCTTTTAACTTCTTTTAACCCTTCAGGTATGGAATACGTCAACTTTTACATATATTCACTTGTTATTTCTTACTGTCCCAATAAAAATAAGGCTTCTAACTGAGGCTTTGATGTAATGATATATTTTCGTAAGATCTTTTCTAAATAATTCCGAAGACGTTTTATTGGGTTAATGTCGGGGCTTTGTGGTTGAGTTAGTAGGAAGTGGGGGACTTTGTGTATAAACCACATCTTCATCATTTGTGCGACTTGCTTGGGACCATTGTCCTGTTGGAAGAAATAATCTTTCGCGATAAACATATTTTGTGTTCTTTGAAGCAAATTTTTTTTTTCCTTCAAACTTTTAATATACTGCTTTTGTCATAATCTTAATGACTATGATTAAATTACCGATCCCAAAAGTGGACATTTGATCAAACATCATAAAACCAGGATATACACGCTTTACTTATTTCCTTGTGTTTTTGGATTCAAAACTTCATTTGGTTGTCTTCAAGCTTCCGAAGGCCTATTTGATCCATAAATGTCAAGTCAATGCCTATTTGAATCTTCTTAAAAAAATTCTAGAAGTAAAATCCTTTTTTTGTATTTATCAGTAAAGTCTTCTCTTATATTATTTTCTTCGTTGACGAAAGGTTTCCTTCTAGTTGTATAACATTTATATTCAGATCGTTGTGTCCATCTACGTTCTGTGTATGCTGCTTTCGTAAATCCAATTTGATTTCGTTGACATCCTTGACAATCCCGCCAAATTTTAGTATTACAACAGGAACTTTGTGAAAGATACAGCGTTGTGTTTACATCTCGGAAATTTTTGGATGCAAAAACTGAGCAACGTATTTTGAAATGTTGATCTAGTAATGAAATTAATTGCAAAAAAAAACATTTAACATGTATTTTCCAGTGATCCTCTAAAGAAATCAGGAAGCAGGTTTGAAAAACATTTCTTTTGCAATGCCCATGTACTATTTTTATCTGTTTGATAACCAGCTTCGCAGCGGCACGTTTTTTTTATGTAGATGGACTGTCAGCTTGGTCGACGACTTCCGAAACAGGTGTACCAATTGTTCAGCATTGTTTACTTAAAAATGGGTCAAGCGATAGCGTCACAGAAATAGGTATTTTAAAATTAAAATTATTGACCATTTGCCATTTAATTCAGATTTGTTTCTCTATTCTGAACTAAATATGTTCAGTCACACACATATTTTTTTAAAAAAAGAATTAGTCAATTCTCTGTTTCAACAAATAGACTTATGAAGTACAATTTAATTTTATATTGTTTATAATTTTCTTTGTTACTATAACCAATATTTTAAATTCAATTTTGCAAAAGGTTTGTGTGAAGTTATATTTTCATAAATAAAAACAATCATAATAATCATTAATCCTTATCTATTACTTCTACGAAAAATTAATATAACAATTGAACTATAATACATGCTCTCCTGGCAAAAGCATTGATGGTAAAGCGAAAAATTAACTCACACCATGGTTAAATGAACAAATGTGTAAGTAAAAAATTTTTTATTGTTTTAATTTAATAAAACTACTTCGTTTTTGTTTTGCAGAAATATAAAAATGAAAAAAAAAAAAACAAGAAACGCCGCTTAGGATGTAAGACCTACATCCATTCGTACCGCTCGGATTGCCAGGAATCCAGGTAAGTTTGCATTATGTATGGAAAAAAATTTTTTTTTGCATGTCATTGTATTACGGGGGTAGACTACAAAGTTGAACCACACAAAGTTAAATAACTTTTTGATCTACCAGCGTAGTATAATAAAATATTCACTTATTAATTATTTCTTCTCATTGATAGAAGCTAGTTGATCAACACGCTTCTATCGGCTGTTTTTTGCTTTACTACTTTGCTACTTCCATAGCGTCGGCTAATCTCATCAATGGCCCGTCGACTCGACTTTTAGTTCAGGAATTGTTTTTGGGTTGTCCATTTCTACACTCTGTATTTAAATAAGAATATAACAACTTTTCAAATAAACACTGCGTGTTTTTTTGAAAAAGTTAGTGTTTACTTTATAGAAACATACATATTTGTATCTAGAGTTTACAATTTTCCAATTTAAGGAGTGTGAAATAAAATTAAGATAAATCTACGTATGTAAATGTAATACATACGTAGACTTACTATGCCTTAAGAAATTTAGAATAAGTACACGCATTTAATAGTATTAAGAAAACGAGTGAGAAAGAAATAAATTTTGTATACTACTTTTTCTTTATTAATAAATAAAAAAATGTTAATTTATATTTTTTTCTTTGTTTTGTTTGCACGTATGCATGTTTTTTTTTCAATTTGGGAACACAATTTCGAATTGTTTTTCCCAATTTTGATCCAATAACTTTTTTGTCAAATAGAGAAATGTGAAGGAAAACATTGGGCTTAGCTAAATTCAATTAGAGAGATCAAATCTGTTATCCGCGTAACATCGTTCGGCGTTACCTTTTGCTCGGGTTAGCGAGGTAGGAATTTCGGAGGTATCCAGTATCCCCGTAAGTGTGAAAGTTGAACTGGACTATCCGGACAACGACAGCAATTACGGAGGCGTCCGCTCCGAATGAAGACGAATTGTGCTGCGATGTTCATGAACCGCTAAGCTGTTGGAAAGTGAATTCTAAAAGCGGATTTACGAAGGATTCACGAACCCAGGCAAGTAAGCGTTTATCGATATACACACGACGCAAAATCAATTTAAAACTGCGCTTGCGTGTTGCTAACGGTTAACAAAATGACGCATCGATTGAGTCTTTTAAGAAATGTATTAAGGCTAAGGACAAAAGAATCTCAATCCTTGAAAGGCAATTATATTTAAAGGAAGGCTTACCCGCCGAACAGCAAACTGTTGTGCAAAATGTAGAATTAAATTAAGATAGGAAAGTTAAAAGTTGTAGGTATGCCAATGATTTGAAAACTTTGGCACTTTCGATTCATTTCACTTCTCCAGTTACTATAGCTGTAGGTTGCTGCAGCCATTTTTCAAAATACCTTCGGTTGTCACTCTGCGGTCCTTTGTTTCATCGTGACCAAATATACTGGATAATATTGAGTTCAAAAAGCTTAGAGCTCAAGATGAGTCAGCTACCCAATATCTATAAATACTGCTCCATTTTAGCTGACGAAATGTCCTTAAAAGCGCATTTGAACTACTTTAGAAAAGCTATACCGTAATTGGTTTGGAAGTCTTCGGAGACAGCGCTTAGCACGATTACTAAAAGTCGGCTTAAACCCTACCTTACAGTAAATTGTAGTAGGATTTTTTTTCTTTGACCTTCCTCATTTGCTGAAAACTGCTCGAGATTGTCTGTTAAAAAATGACATTGCATATATTCATTGCATATATTCTTTGCATACATTCATTGCAATTCAGGATTCGACATGCAACCTTGAGTGTTGTCGTTAGATTTTATGACATCGATTGCATTGAAACTAGGGTTAGCTCCAAAATTAACAAAATCACATGAACGGCCAAACAAATTTCAAAGCATGAAAGTTAAATATGCCTCTCAAGCCTTGAGTAACGCAGTAGCAGCGGGACTTTTAACTACTACTGCTTACGACTAAAAACTGTAAGCAGCACGGCCGATTTTTAATATTTTTTAATAGTTTATTTGATATATCTCGGCATAAAGACGCAAATCAATTTAAGCAAGTATACACTACAATAAATGCAGTGGAAATGAGAATTAAAAACAATTTTTGTTAAACGCCCAACAACTTATTCAATCCATGAAAATTCTCGATTCTGAGATCTTCCGATTTTTTGCATGTATACAAGACAATTTAACCAGGATTGCGTAAAGAATTTTTCTAGTGAAGTGCGAAGTCACGGAGATAAGAGTGTGCGCATAACTGCCGCACGATTTTCGACAATTTTTCAAAAATTATGGGGCCTTCAGCATTTGAAGATTGTAAGAACTGAAAATTTTGAATTCGTAAATTACATCGCACTCAAACAACAATATCTGATCTGCTACATGCTAAGTGTAAATTTAACTTTCTACACAGATATGATTAGTTTTCTACAAAAAAAAAAAAAAAAAAAAACAGTTTTATGTATGTCTGCCGCAGGCTTTACAAGAAGTGTTTAAAAGGTCATAAGTGCAGCTTGCCATTGGCCACTTAAGACAGTATTGAAAAGACCACTGAGCTTACCTTTACCTCGTTTAAGCAATATGACAATTGAAATTTATTTACTTGCCCCGCCCCACGAATTCGTCGAATACATCCGTGTGCTGGAGGAGCAGTTTTGCATTGTTTTCGATGAATACTACTATTTGCACGAATTTGCAGCAGAAATATCTGCAAAAATTAAATCCTCTTGCACTTACGTTTGCTGCGAAAATTTTCCGAAGATTTCATTTTGCACTATTTCCTCAGAGTTATGTTATATTTTGTTTTAAAATATTGGAATAGCGATACATGCGATCCAACTTTCAGGAACAAGGTTTTTTCAGTAAGCCTTCTTTAAGAGAGAAAAACTGCTGTCCATTTTGGGAAACTATTTATTATTCTTCATTTTTCAGAATGCAGAATGCAGAATGGATGCAATAGATCTACAGGGGAAACCGAACACGCAGTAAAAAAAAAATCGGTTAACGCGCCACTATGCATACTTCAGTGGTGGTGCGGAATTGCAGAATCCAAGAAAAAAAAACAATTTATTTAAATTTATCCTGTTTATAAAAAAATAAAAATCGAAAAAAGGCATTAAGTATTTATATTAAACATATAGCTAATATGCAGTAAGAAGAATGCATTCTGTTCTTGTATTCCAAATGTTGAATCTGCAAAGAAAAAGGCATTAAATGTATTATTAAACTACTACTTCTGTAGTACAAATGTCATAAATAAACTTAATATAGATGGCAAACTTTCCAGATCTTGGAAAATCAAAAACGGTTTTCTCCATAACCGTGAATAAGTCTGAATTGTCAACAATGTCAAAATTCGAGAAGTAACGTCTCCCATATAAAAATAACGCGGTGAATTCTTATTTCTCATGTTTACAACTCTAATTTCGTGTATGTTGCAAAATATTTTTACTTATTATATTTTCTAGGACAACAAAAGAAGAAAAATCAAGACACCTGGAGCAAGAAGAGATAATTTGCTACAAAATACATCTGCCACCAACAAACTGCTTTTATAGGAATGTGTCAAAAGCAATTGCAATTGTTTGTTTACATTTTCTTGTGAGTAAGTAAAAACATTTTAGTTTCAAAATAATTTATGTTACTTCTTTTTTACAGTAGGAACAGCAAATGTAAATGTGATACTCAAGAGATTGAAAAAATGTGGATATATTATACTAATGAAAGACATGTGAGTGAAAAGGGTATATTTTGATTTAGCCATACATTTAATGCCTTTTTCCTTTCAGATTCAACATTTGGACATAGATAAATTAAACTAGATGTCAAACTCTACTAATGCATTTGCAAACCCGGAACTTTCGACAGACGCACTGTAAGTGAGTCACCACTACATTCTCCATTTCTAGAACCTGTAAAAATGGCAAAAATGACAGCAAATTTCACGTAATGCTCACTAGGTATATATGTTATAATAAAAGCAAAAGTAATAGGAAAAAGCATAGAAGCAATTTGTTGGTTGCAGATGTATTTTGTAGGAAATTATCTCTTCTTGCTCCAGATGTCTTGATTTTTCTTCTTTTGTTCTTTTGTTCTAATAAAAAATATAATATAATAATAAAATATATATATATATAATATTGTCCAACATTAAAAATACTTTGCAACTGACACGAAATTAGATTGTGAACATGAGAAATGTCAAAATCGATGTTTCATGGTGCGTCAATCGATTGTCTCTTAGTGCAGCAGCTGCCGACTTCGATGGTTGCTCATCATAATTGCCACGAAGTTCATTCCCAATCGACAAAACATTTTCTTTTCTCGGAGGTCTTTCGCGTTGGATTATATGTGGTGACAGCAGTGAATTGCCAAGTTCGATAAGAAATAAACGTCGACGATGGTTTTTTTTTCGAATAGTTTCACAACTGCTGCAACTCAATGAAGACAATAAATGCATTCAGAAATATTTAACATGTTGCATAATGTTGAAACAGGTCACTGGTTCACTTTTCGCTTACATATGTATGTCCCAACCATCTCATTAATTGCATCGACACCTTATTATGTTGCGTTATAAGAAATTTATTATTTTCGGGTTTTTTTCACATCATTTTCGGAGATTTGCTTACTTTTGTGCATTGCATTTGTAACATATGTAAGCAAAGTTGCACCAAGTTCATTATTGAATGCGAATTCTGAAGGATATAGAGGTTTGGTTTTCATATCATGCAAGATTGGTGGAAGTTCTCTGCGATCTTTTCTGATGGTTCCAACAATTGCCATTTGGCGCCTCTTCAAATTCACTGCCAAACTATGCTATTTAAAAAAATTTTCGCAAGTTATATTTCTTCTATTCAACACTTCTGAAAGCTGCAAAACCACTCGTTCGGCTTGATTTACTTCGAATGCACAGTTACGGTTACGCAAAATATAAATGTCCACGTTATAAAAATAAAATGTTTCCGCATCACACAAAATCCAATGCTTTATGTCGTATTTACATGGGTTTGTTGGCATGTACTGCGTGAATGGACAACGACCAAAAAAAGGCAATAATTGTTCCAATAATTGTTCGCCCACAGTAATATTTCTGCCTGGTGTATACATATACAATTTGAGTTTGTTTGTGCTTGGACAAAAATGCTAAATTATTTGGTTTAGCCGCCATGTTTTGGCTCGCTTCCTCATCAAAATCAAATTCACTGTCACTGGTATCATACTCATCTTCACAATTATTTGCAACTGGTTCAAAATCAACATCTTCGTCATCACTTTGTAAAACATCATTTCCAGAATCTTCTTCGCTTTCCAATAAACTTCTTGGTTTTATAAAATTTTTGAAATCACAATTTATTTATTTATGTATTTAGCGCAACACAACCACTCACTATCATCGACAACCAAGAATGATGGCCAATCCTAATAACCGTAATTACCGTAATAACCCTTTTTTGCTATATTCGTTTGTGTCAAATTGACACATTTGGGACTCTTTTGTAACTTATTCATTTTGCGGGTTGTGGTAGATGGTTCATGGTCAGGTATATATTTTTTGTAGAAAATAAGTCACTGCTCCAAAATTCTATTGAATTAGAAAATAAAAACGAAATAGCAATTTGACACAAGGGACGGATGCGTGTTAAAATATATAATAAATTATTAATTATATGATTTTTACAAAATATTTGTACAGATAAAGAATTTAAATAAATAAATAAATCTAGTTTTCATAAAGAGTTTTAAGAGTTGTTCGGCTGTATACTGGGTATTTCTTGCGATAGTTTTGCACAGCCCGGAAAAATTGAATTTGATTAAAATATAATGGAATTTTAGAGTATGAAATTGTTAAGAAAAGTAGTTAACTTTGTTCAACAAAAGAAAAAGGTACTAACTTGAAGACGAAACTGCTTCTAGTCCTCGTTTTTAGTGAGTTTTGTATTAAACTCCTCCATGAGTTTAACGCCATGTTCAGTTGTATCATTGATTACTTTAACCTTTGTGTCAATACCTAAATATGGCACCCTATGATAAACACCCAACATACCCGGGTATCCACGTGGATTTTCATACATTTTATATGAACAACGAATATATAAAAATATTGAAACTGTTTGGTGGTGGATTTTCATAAAAGTTTATGGCTATGGGAACAAATATTTTAACAATCTTTGGAAAATAGGTTACTTAAGTAAAAGAAGACATTCATAGCCTTAGTTACAATAAAACAACATCCTTTTTTTTTTTGTTTTTATCTGTTGAGGGTAATTAGGTGTATGCCAAAAAAACTAGATACGTAGTTTGTCTCTTCCTGTTATAAAATATTTCGAAATTATATAATTGGAGGCAATAAAACTTATATTATATTATGTTTTGAAAACCAATGCCTGGGTTTTCTTAGCGTTACCTTTTGATTCAGGTCATATTTAAAATGACGGTAATAAAGCAACAGGGAGTCCATGTATGTACATTTTGTTAATATAAGTGAATCGAAGTAGATTTTGTTTGCAGTTTATTCGTTGACTAGCAAGATTAAACAGGCGGAATATCTCATTTTTAAGTTTTTGATGCGTGTTTTTTTATAATATATCTGATCAACATCAAAAATTCTTATTTCATTATAAGTATCCCACGTTTTACTGGATGCAATTTTATCCGACGAGAAAGATAACGTAAGTTTACCTACATACGAATAAAAATAAAAAGTGTTTTGCAGAACTTAATATTTTTGCTGTTTTGAATTGATGAAATGGCCGATGAAACAAGAAGATTTCGAAATGAATCGACCCTGACTCCGACATTGAGGAATACGCGAGTGAGATTGAAGCAGAAGAAGAGTTTGAAGAGGTAATTGTTGAAAGTGCTTCCGAAACTGAGTGTTTTCATGCATGTGACGGAAAAGTATGGCGTAAAAACCCCCAAGCCCCCGTCGTCATCAGCAGCATAATATTTTTAGAATTCCCTCCACAAAAGTCGGTCCAACTAACGCCACCAGATATAAAGCATATTTTCAAGTTGCTAATTACACAGGAATTCTGCGATGTTATCTTACGGGAAACTTATCGTATTGTAACACAGACTTATAAAGAATGGAACACAAAGTATCCTCTTAATCCGCCACATATATGGAAAGAAGAATTAGATGCCTACATGGGAGTTCTACTTTTTGCTGGTGTTAGCCGTTCAAACCATGAGCATACAAAAGACCTTTGGGGAAATATTGCCCAACCACTATATCGCGCTACCATGGGTCTTCGCTGCTTTTGGACCATTGAAATGTTTACTCGCTTTGACAATGGAAATACGCGTACTGAAAGGCTTAGAGTAGATAAAGCAGTAGCCACCAAAGACCTTTGGTTGATGCTCAACGCAAACTTTCACAAATGTTATGTACCTGGCGAAAACATAACAATCGACGACCAATTGTTTCCGTTTCATGGGCGACTCGATTTACTCAGTACATTCCATCTAAAACCTTCAAATATGGCATAAAAATTTGGTGGGCATGTGAAGCTGAAACATCATATCCACATCATAGGGATTACTTATAACATGTTGGGGCGAGATGGTGTAAGAGAAATAAGCAAGGTGAAGGTGTGTTGGTAAACAACTTTGCTTAAAGTACAAAGGGAGTGGACGAAATAGCACAGTGAACGAAACAGTCATTGATAATTGACTACAAATTATCTGTTCTAGGGACAGTAAATAAGAAACGGAAATTCATACCACCAGATTTTCTTACAGTGAAAAAGGCATAAAACGGGCAATTCATTACTCAGAATTTGGATTTTTTCAAAATGTCACACGATGTTCCTACATACCAAAAAAACAAAAGGCGGTTGTGTAGCTGTCAACATCTCATTATACCAAAGATGAGGTTGGAGAAGCGCAAAAACCGCAAATGATATTTGACTATAATGCTACCAAAGGTGAGGTCGATTATATGGATGAAATGCTGGGTGAATATAGCTGCAAGCGACGTACGAAGCGATGGCTGTTGTCCATGTACCATATTATAATATGTTAGATGTTGCTACCTTAGCTATTTACTATACATTATATATTATAAAAACAATCCACATCTAAGAAAGACTACCAGTAGACGTCGACAATTCCTTTATTAACTCAGCAACCAATTAGCACAACCTGCTAGCACTGTACGTGAGGCAAATCCCCAGGTTTCACGAAAAATGGTTTGAAGGCATGTTAGGTCATTCCTTACCTTCAAGTTCTGTATCTGAAGGAGAGTCTTCTGGTTCCAAACGTGATGCATTAGGAAGAATCTATCACAAAGGCAATTGTTTCATGAGTTACAAACGACGTTCGACTAGAAAATCGTACGAGAAATGTTCGAAGCCCGTTTGTAATGAATATTCCACCAACTATACTATTTGTAAACAGTGTATTTAACTGTTATTCAATAAAATATTTGTTTAAATAAATAGAGTTCTTCTATTTTTATTTTCGCCTCACAATTAAAAAATATTTACCTAAATTTTTATTTATGAATACCCGGGTATGTTGGGTGTTGAGCAGGCGTAAACTTGGTCAAAATTGTGACCTCGCCTCATATATAGTATTATTTTTATTTATATAATCTGCTTTTCTTTTTAAATTTGTTAGGTTTCTTAAAAGTTCATTTCGATTGTAGTTCGAATTTATTAAAATATTTCATTTAGAATTCCTAAAACATACCCGGGTAGGTGGGTGTTGACACAAGGGTTAAATGATCCAATTATTTCCTTTCGTCACACATACTCTGGTTGGTCATTCCATAATACTGGATCAATGTGTAAAAAGTTTGAATATAATAATAATAAAAAAAATTTCATAGATCTAGCTGACAGTAGTTCAGATGGAAGATTCTTGGAAATAACATGCGAAACATCAGTTGGCTTCTAATGAATATTTTCTTTTTTACTTCTTCCTTTTGTTTATCACCATTTTTTTTCTTTTCATTCCTTTCGTTTTTCTTAAGACGTCATGTTTTCAAAAAAAGAAAAGGCAACGCATTCCTCATTCAGGTACCACAAATGAATTATGAACTTTTTTATTGCAATGACTGCTATAATTTTTTCATTTTCTTTATTAACTCGTTCAATAACTCGCTTTTTTAGGAAATAAATATCGTTTAAAGGTGCTTGCAAAACGTTTGGGGCAGAAAACCAAGTTTGGGAGTGGCATTTGACAATAAAATAGCAAATTGTGGAGAAAGCATTTTTGTCCTTGGCTGTGAGCTAAACTTGCCGCTGAAATAATAGTATTTTAAGCCAATAAATTCCTTTTGCCATCCACCGAGCCAAATGATATGCTTCTGGTATCCAAAATTAAAAACCACCTAGATTAGTCCCCCGTAAATAGATAAGAATAAGCTCTGAAAACTTTTTCTAGTCATCTAGATGAAAATTATCTTCCAGCATTGACATTGCGAACAACAGGACCTTGCTTTACATCTGCAAGCACACTGCCAGACCTTGCATCCATTGAACACACACAAAACTGTGGCTTATTAATTGTTTTCCATTGTATTTTAAATCTTTCAATCAAAGGAATATCAGGACTAGAAGATGGACTGAACTTAGATCCAATGAAAACTCTTTGCAGAATAATTTCAAAAACATGATGCCTGCAAGCTAAGTAAAGTAAGTATGTCTCGACCAATTTTATTTTCTAATAAAACACAAGCTCTGTTGAAATGCCCGGTGTTAGATGCAATTATGTCATATACAAATGCTTGCACTTTATCGACTAATGACCAGGCTTTCAAAACCTCGTACCCTGCACACGACACTTCAATCACAGTTTCAGCTGGCAGTTCCGGTACTCCAAGGAGTTGTTTAACTTTTGGAGTATTTGCAATTGCTGAAAGTCTCTCAACTTTTACTTGACCAGTTATATCCGTAAGAAGCTTAGAGCCCAGTGTATTACAGAAAAGCTTAAGTACAAGTCAATAAATGTCTTTTTTACTTGCTGTTTTTTTTTTGTCTGTCTAATATACTTTTAGCCGAAAATATTGACGGGTGAGTTTCGTCGTCAAGTTTCTCTGGAACTAAGTAAGTCAGAACTACAATAATTTTCAACCTTAAGTTTCTCTTCTGTAGACGAAATGAATGCACAAAGTTCCACTAGTGAAATACATTTTTTAGCCCAACATTTATAAATGTAAAATTTAGTACCAACCTTAATGCGAATAGGATGAACTTTGAGCCTCAAATCATTGACTTATTCTCATATCATGAGCTTCCTTGTTTTTTTTTTTTGATACCTGTAATTTTGGATTCATTTCAAGCATATAACCTTGTCGACCCTTTTCCTTTGTAAGATTAGATACTTTTTATACTCAATTGTTATGTTTGCAATAATGCCAGCATGTTAAGCGATTTGTTGGATAATCTAATGTGGGCTCTGGAATAGCAGCACACGATTCCCCTTGAAAGAAATGAGCTGGAGTTAATGGGTAAATATCAGTGTCGGAAATCTGTCACAAGGGTCTAGAATTTAAGATAGCTCTTATTTGAGTCGGTAGAGTAGAAAACTGCTCGAAGGTCAGAATATCTGAACAGATTTGACACCCGCCTCCTGCAAGCCGCGGAAATGTGGTACAGAATAGGAATAAAATGCCAAAAAATTGCATCGCTTGCCAGGGTATCTGCATCGAAGGAATTATATTGTTCTGATAAGATTAGTTTATACATTAATAAGCGAAAATCTTACGAAAAGTAAGATTTAGCCTTTAGTAAATTAAGACATAATTTGTTTTCAGCATTATTAGACCGGCGTAAGCATATCAGCAGTCCGCGAAGGCCCTTCTTGTATGAATCCGTTGTAGGGGTAGATTACCCATCAGCTGGGAAGCAACGTATGCACTCACGAGTTAGCTCTCAAAGTAAAGTCCGACAGCCGATTATCCAATATTCCGCTCGAAGTAAGCCAAACACTGTAGAGGTGCCAGGATCCATAAACCGTTTTTTTGTTTTGTTTTTGTTAAAGAACTTAACACTCAATGGGGTCTGACTTCGCTTAAAATGCCGGAGACCATATTAAGTTTTTCGGAAATTGGATAGAGAGAAAGGTGTGGCATCCAACATATAATGAGAAGAATAAATTATAAGTTTATATTGACTTGTTGTTGTATACTAGGCAACCATTATTCTTATGAGATTTTAGTTGTCTCAAAAAAAAAAATATATATATATATCTTACGGGCACGGCTGGTTCCGTCTAATTGGAAATCCAATTCACTACCACTTGAGCCACGGCCATGCAAAATTACAGCATGTCCTTTTGGCATTGTGGTAGGGTGGCTGCGGTTGAATGAGATGGCAGTCTGCTGGAGTCTTCCTTTGACTCTCATAAAGTTATCACTACCTAAAATGGGAGAAAAATTTATTATTTTCGAATTTTTAGAAAAAAAAACCATGTTTCTTGTAGGATGTTATGTAATCTGCATTGTAACCATTAGATGATTTGATTCTTAGCGTAATAGATCTCGTTCGGTTTCAGATAACGTGAATATACGCGCGATTGTTTTCGACATATAGCAATAAAGCTATATATCTGTGCGATTGTTCGAATTAATATGTTCCACGAAGATATACGTTTAGAGAGTTTATCGTATGGGTGTTCCTCGGATGTTGCAGCCTTGTTTTCCTCATGCTTACAAGTTAGATAATTTAAAAAAAAAAAGCTGATCAGCGGCGAAGTTTTTCAATTCTTTTTCCTATACAATATGGACCGATCTACCAAATAGGATGAATATTGATCTCTTCTGAGAGTGCTTATTTCAGTATAAAACTCATTTTGAGCCTACAAAAGATGAGTTTGTTTTTCACCACGAAGCTCCGAAGGCCAAAGATATCCGAACCTGCGTTCAGCCCTTGGAAGCGTTCAGACGAAAGAAGCTTACAAATCTACTTATATGTACAAACGCAACAACCTTTATTATTTTTCTCCAGGATGATACACTAAAATACGCCATGCAAGATTGTATGTGACGCCAAAGGAAAATGATGTGCATATACAAATGCTATTTGACGGAGAATTCTAATTGACAAGTAAGGAGTTGACAAAGTACTATATGTGACGGTACATAAACGAAAGTGCGATATTGGGTCATCAAAAAATTTTCTCTATACAATTCTGTGGAAATCCCTTTGTCGAAATTTTCCGAAATATTTTAACTATGTCGGCGAAGGCAAATATTATTTAGATTTCTTTGAAGAGGAGTCCCGATATGCAGTATTTCATTAAGACTTTGATTCCTAGTATCTCTATGGGAACTTTCAAACACAACTCGAATTATGTAGGTGGAGACGGCACGGTGCGGCAAATTAAAAACTCTTCCTGATGTAGGTTCTACTTCATCTTCTGAAATTCGCTCCATATGCCCTAGATCTAACCACGCCTTCATAAATTTTGTGTGTTGTAATTTTAATTCTCTATTACTTCCAAATTAATGCACCGTTGCAAAACGCAAAAAGAAAAGACCAGAAATAATGTTAGCAAACCTAACTAACTCATCTTGCCGAAAAGGAAGTTCAACCATATAACATACATTGGCCGAAGTACGAGGAAATGTTTTTTAAAAATGGGAATATGCTTCATCTTCCCTTATTGTGATCAATAACTTGTTTGAAACCCAAAGTACTTCCCAAAAGAACTTCAATAAAATTTCGAGATCAAGGCCTGCATGTAACGAAACGATTGATATCTCTGGCATACAGCCCGTGATAGTCCACCCAAATAGCATTTCATGCGCAATAATACTTTGCTTCTCATCATTAAGATGACCACTTGGAAGAATTCTGCAAACAATATATCAACAGTGTCGGGTGTATTAAAATTGGATGGAATTTTTGAAGTCATTTTATTCAAAATATAGGCCTTAATAACAAGGATATGCGAACTTACACGGGAGTTCATCATGAGATTAACTGTTCCTTATGTTACCCTAGCTTCAAATGAATAGATACCTGACACAGGTAAACGAACATACTCCCGACGAAGACCCAACCATTTTACAAAATGTTCAGTCACAAAGGAGACCTGCGATTTGAACAACAAAGAACACAGTGGGTAAAATGCCAAAGGAACGAGATTCATCTTTGGTATGATTGTTTGTAACGGATGTCACACCATTCGTATTTGAATTCACTGTATTATCAGAATCGTAGGGAGTGGTAAAGGAATTTAACTTGTTAAGGTGTACTTAATGATGACGACTACCACAAAACGAACAAGGAGCTCTAACACGACACCGCACCGACAAGTGTTTAGTACAGAAACAGTTGAAGCGTAAGCACTTGTCTCTAACGAAGCTACAAGGAGACTCAACATCCATAAATATAAATATTGGCATTGACCCGCCGCGATTTAGCTTTTAATTTTCGAATGCTTTGATGCACAAGAATTTTTAACTAGGAGACTCTTTGGATTACACGAGCCACGGGTTCCTTTTTTCATCATTTACCGCTTCCAATCCCCAAATTATATCATCTGCTTTGTCCCCGAGTTTATGTAAATGAAAACCACCCTCTGAACCGAAGCAGGGAAGAAACTATCAAGGCATTTCTTCGAGATTACAATTGGATTAATTAATTATATGTAATAACATATATGATAATGTAAAATATAATATATGTAAAAGGGGTAAATGTAAAACATTAGTAATTCACTGCATTACCAATAATAATGATATGCAGAAAATTCCCAGTATAAATGTTTGTAATTAAGACCCAGTATATTGCATTCCTTTTGGGGATAAACCACACATTAAAAATTATAATCAAATGAATAGGACGCGTTTCATTTTCCTCCGCTTTTTTCCATTTTTTCGTGTGGTGATCATTTAGAAAGGTTTACCCATCCCTTTATCAATTTTCATGGTCCTTTGGGTCCTTACGATTGATAATAAATCAATCAACGTGTGTGATAAAACTATAATATAAGATAAAAAAAAAAAGTGAAGAACAATTCTACCAGTGAGTTTTTTTTTAAGGTGCAAATCGGTTTTCCGCGTCGTGCAATTTCTTCCTTTTTTTTTTAATTGTGTTTTAAAAACACATAAGGCCAACAAAATATTGCAGTAAGATCGCAGCTATAACCGTCATCTCCGTTGTTCGACCATTTTGCCGTTCCAGTGAACAGTTCTGCTCACTTTGGAACAGCACATCCACCGTTGAGTCCGTTGCTACCGCAAAGGCTCCGTTGGAATATCCGCTACAACTGTGCGACACACATCTGGGACACCGTTTTGATTTCAAATCAATTTTCTGTAGATCTCCGGCAATTTAAATAATCTAAAAGATACCTAAGTTGAAATACACCCCAATTTTAATTTTTTTTTTATTTTTACTTGATTTCAACAATGATCACTGCTCTAAAGCTCTAAGAGAATTTGATAAAGCAAATTACAAAGGATTGTACGGAAGGAGAAGGATTGTCCTCGCCGAAAGAAAGGATAAAAAATTACATCTCCAATAGGATTGTCGTGCTAGCGGAAAATTTCAAGATAAGTACCCAACATAACACCGATGGAATATCTTCAATTGAAGCTGGAAAGGATGATGAATTAGAATTACGAGTATTTTTTTTTATTTTTACTTGATTTCGACAATGATCACTGCTCTAAAGCTCTAAAAGAATTTGATAAAGCAAATTACAAAGGATTGTAAGGACAAAAAATTACATTTTCAATAGGATTGTCGTGCTAGCGGAAAATTTCAAGATAAGTACCCAACATAACACCGATGGAATATCTTCAATTGAAGCTGGCAAGGATGATGAATTAGAGGAAATCTTTGACAGGATTAAAGACAATTACCTGGACTACAAAACAACGCTATTAGATAGCATGGATAGACTTCAAGCAACAGGTAAGACTCCGGTAAGTGATAATATAAGTACCTCTAGCGATAAGAACATCATTCGATTGCCGAAAATGAATTTACCAGTCTTTTTCTTTACCATGAACTTTTTGTATCTTTAATACATACGAAAAAAGCACTAACAGAGGTTGAGAAATTGCATTATTTGAAACGTAGTTTGGGCGGTGAAGCCGAGCGTCTCCTTCAACATTTAGTCATTGACAACGGGAACTATAAACCAGCATGGGACATTCTCACATCTCGCTATGACCATAAACGTGTCGTTGTTAATGCACAGCTGAGAATCTTTTTTGCACAAGAGAACATTAGCCACGAGACCGCTGCACATCTGAAAAAATTACTAGATACATCAGTGGAATGTCGACACGCTTTAAAAAATCTCGATGTACCAATGTAATATAAGGAACATTGGGATGTTATCCTTATATTTTGTTTAGTGAAAAAACTTCCACAATAACACAACAACTTTGGGAAGAAAAGCTAAGGACAGATAAGGAATTACCAAAGTTTGAAGGTTTCACTGAATTTTTAGAAGCGAGGTTTAGGACATTGGAGGCAGTTGGTCAACGGGAAGATATAGGAGTCAGTAAGATCTCTAGGGCACCATTAACAAAAACAACATCATTGTACTTGAAGCAGAATCAAGAGTTAGTTCAGCTGTAAAGTGGGCAATAAAGGGCCTCTTTCACTGCGGACCTGCAACCGGTTTTTAAAAATAGACATCGCGTCTCGCAGGAGTCCGATGCTACTTTTGCCAACAGCTTCACCACTCCCTTCTACACATTAACCCCCCTTCACACTCACAATTCAATTCAGACACAACAAATACCCAACACTACACAATATATGCAGCGCCTAATTCGGTCACCACCATCCAACACACATGCACCCCCACGCAATCCTATTTATCTACAGTAAACTTAAACGCTACCCCTTTTCAGCCCACACAACAGGTCAACACTTTTCACGCAGTAGAATCCCATGTAGACGTGTTACTTACAACAGCGCTGGTGAAAGTAAGATCCTTTTCAGGTATAGACGTTACACTCCGCGGATTGATAGATCCGGGTTCAGAGGCCACCTTTATTACTGATCGGGCAGTCAAGAGATTAGGTATGAAGGGAAAACGGACTTTCGTAGAAGTATCCGGGCTGGGGAAGGTCACCAGCGGAGCTTGTTACAGCTACGTTGACCTTATGTTAGGGTCTCTGCACTCGGTCTATAAATCCAGCACCCGAGCCTTAATATTCGAATCGCTGACTGGCCTTCTTCCGGCCCATGAGCTAATACCAAAACAGTGGAAACACATACACAGATTAACTCTAGCTGACCCGATCTAATATAAGCCCGCCGAAGTCGATCTGATATTGGGAAACGACATCTACTCCGAGATAGTTCTTCCAGAAATCATCCGTGGCGAGGAAGCAAAGTCTCACATTGTGCAGAATACGTCACTTGGGTGGATTTTGATGGGTAAAGTACATAAACCCAGTCGAACCATAAGCAACTTCCTTCAAGTACTTGATGTCAGCCGGCAACTCCAACGTTTCTGGGAGATGGAAGAAACACCCTTTAAGGCTCACCAAACATATGAGGACGAAGTATGTTAGGAGTTCTACAAGGCAACGACGAAAAGGTTGGAAAGCGGACGATACGAGGTATCGTTATCATTTAAGGAAGGGAGCAGACCTGGGCTCGGATCCTCGAAGGAAGGAGCCTTGCGTAGGTTTGCTCAACTAGAACGACGATTCAGGTATGACCCTACACTACACTTAGAGTACAAATTGTGTATAAAAAAGTACTTACATTTGGGACATATGGAAGAAGCCGAAGTCAGCAAGGACGAAGTACTCAAAACTCCTTATCACTACTTCGTTCCGCAAAATGCCGTGTCCAAAGCATCCAGTTCAACGACAAAACTCCGGGTCGTCTTTGATGCTGCAGCCAAAACTTCAGACGGAACTTCGTTGAATCAGAATTTAATGACAGGACCTAAACAACAGACGGATATTATTGAAATTATATTAAAATGGAGAAAACATAAATATACCTTTACAGCAGACATTGAGAAAATGTACAGGCAAATCCGTATCAGCTCAGCCGACTCTTATTACCAGATGATTGTTTGGCGTGACTGTGATATCAATCCAATCAAGGTATATCGCATCCAAACAGTTATGTCCGGTACAAACTGTGCACCCTACCTTGACATTCGATCGCTTAATCAACTGGCTATTGGTGAGGAGCACAACTATCCGTTGGGAGCACGAATAGTGAGGAAGACACTTATGTAGACGATCTGTTCACTGGAGCTGATACTGTTGAGGAAACAGTGTTGAAGCGTGATGAAGTTAAGAAATGGGCAAGCAAATCCAACGAGGTTTTAGATGAAATACCTGTAGATCAGCGGGAAGTTGCCTTTATACCCCAGATCACGTCAACAGTCTAGGAATTAAGTGGTTTCCAGTAAACGATAGCCTTTCTTTTCAGAACATTCAACTCGACGGTGCTGACTCAACAAAAAGGACAATTCTGTCCACCATTGCTAAGCTCTTGGACCCTTTAGGATGGATTTCACCCTGCGTCGTCAAGGCAAAATTTTGATGCAGAAACTGTGGCGTAGCAAGCTGAAGTGGGACGAGCTTATTTCATTGGAGTTGAAGAAGGAGTGGAACGCTTTTCGTAAGGAATTGTCGCAACTTGAAAAGATCCCTATCCCTCGATGGATCCACACTCACAACACTCTTAAGGAACTAGAATTACACGGTTTCAGTCCGAGAAGGCATACAGTGCCGCTATATACCTTCGAGTTCTTGATTCCAACGACGTCATCCATGTACAGTTGCTTATGTCTAAGACCAGAGTCGCTCCAGTAAAAACCCAAACAGTGCCATGACTAGAACTCTGTATAGCTGTTACTCTTGCAGCACTGCTGGACTATATACTTCACTTTCCAGATGTGAAGCAATATGCGAGGACTGACTCATATATATATATCGTGGACTGCTGCAATTCCAACTAAGTGGGCCACCTTTGTTAACAGCCGGCTAGCCGAAATACAACGACTGGTGAAACCAAATAGCTGAAAGCTCATTCCCAGTGAAATGAATCTGCGGATATAGCATCCAGAGGAACAACGCCTTCTGCCTTACATGCTAACAGAGTTTGGTGGAATGGGCCAGATTTTCTGTGAGCATCTTGGGAGTTTAAATGTCCACAACAATCGACGAGCTTAAATGCAAACGAGGAAAAACAGTCAATTAAAGCTCACATGGGGATTCAGGTAAAAAATGATTTTTATACTCTAATGTCAAAACAATCTAATCTTACAAAACTTATAAGGATCATTGCGTACTGTCAATGATTTATAACAAATTTACGAAACATACCTGAGTCGAGAAAAAGTAATTTAGTCTCTCCAGTCGAAATTAATTCTGCCACACTGTTCGCCGTACAGCTTGTACAGGCAGACATGTTTACTTCCGACGTGAAAGCCAAAGCCCCAATCTCGCTCTGCCCTTATACGGGTTCTGCTGAAATCTTGCGAGTCGGAGGTAGACTGCAACAAGCCGATCTTTCATTTCATCAACGACACCCAATCATACTCAAAGGAAATCATCATTTCACAAAGCTTTTGATTGCTGATGCTCATGTGCGAACGTTTCATGGAGGACTACAGCAAACCACAGCATACTTGTGCAACAAGTACTGGATCCTAAAATTTAAAAATTGTGTTAAGGGATAGTTACATAGCTGCACCATCTGCTTTCGGTATCGAGCTAAAACGTCGCACCATCTGATTGGCAATCTACCGGCCCCAAGAGTGCGCATCTCCCAACCATTTGCACATTCCGGGGTCGACTATGCAGGTCCGATCGAAGTAAAGTCATAGAAGGGACGGGGGGCCAAAACCTTCAAGGCGTACTTTGCCATTTTTGTGTGTTTGGCTACCAAGACCATGCACATCGAATTGGTGAGCGACCTTACTACAAACGCGTTCATCGCAGCCCTACGGCGATTTACAGCGAGAAGAGGATTATGTTCGCATATATTTAGCGATAATGGGACGAACTTCATGGGAGCCAACAAGGAATTAAAGAAGTCATTTCAGAAATCGAAGTTTGATTGGAAGGATGTGGTAGAAACGATCTCCAAAGAAGGAATAGAGTGGCATTTTATTCCTCCAGCTTCCCCCACTTTGGCAGACTATGGGAAGCCGGAGTGAAATCAATAAAATACCACCTCAAAAGGATCATCGGCACCGACACATACACATTTGAGGAACTCACCACTCTTCTACATCAAATAGAAGCGTGTTTAAATTCAAGACCATTGTGTCCTATGACCGACAATCCTCACGATTTCACCGCTCTCACTCCCGGACACTTCCTTGTTGGACGACCTCAATCCCTCCACCGGACATTCACAACGATGGGACCGCCTCCAGAAATTACAACAGCTATTCTGGAAGCAGTGGAAAGCTGAATATTTGACGCGTCTGCAACAGCACCCAAAGTGGCACAAAATTGAGAAGCAACCCAAGATAGGAGATCTATCAAGGATGATCACCTACTCCCCACAAAATGGAGTTTAGCACTCGTCATAAGCACGTATCCTATTACAGATAACCTGGTTCGGGTTGTCAAGTTGGAAACACAGAATGGAGAAATAAAACGACCGATCACAAAAAATTATTTACTTCCGACCAACAGCACATATAGAGACGACGAATTAATTTAATCGCTTATCATCTCTCTCAAAACATACACAATCCAAATCAGCAATAATAAATGTTCATAAAGTATATTTATAACAAAACTCAGAATGCCGACGGCAAGTACAACACACAAAATTCTAAAATTTATTGTTTTGTTACAACCCATCAACAAAACATACACATAAAACATTTACACTCAAGAAAACACATGCGTAAACATTTCACTAGCACACAATTTCGCCGCGAATCGAAATACCAATACCACAAACGCGCCGTCGTATTATTTTTTTTTTTTTTTCATACTATGCACTTATTTTTTCTCACAAAAAACAAAAAAAAAAAAAATGTTCACTAATACCTTTTTTTCAATATTTTTTTCTCCGGGTACAAAATGTACATTTCGCAAATTGGAGTTTAAGGACAACACGACAGTTCACGAGAATCCAAATCGTTTACAAGCTTCCTATACGTACTATGATCACGAAAGAGAGGAGAAGAAGGATGAGAAATTTTCATTGGGAAATACGATGCACAGTTTCAACAACAATGGCCATTGACCCCATAAGGCATACTCAAATATTTGTTAATTTACTTTAAATTACTTGGCCAACACACCATACTTACAATTTTCAATATCGCCATACTAGGAACTTCAGAGTTTGAGTAAAACCCTTTATTTCTTTTATTTATTTATTTATTTATTTTTTTTTTTTTTTATTCGACGCACAACACAACACTTACACTACACATTATACCGGTTCTGCTATTAACACAATAAACATCAATAACGAACGAAGATGATCAAAACAAACGACGGAGAAGATGGCTGTGGGTGATCGACAAGGAAAGCCTCAACATGAAGGCAGAGACACTTTACGAAATTAAGGGTCAAAACACATTGAGAACTATGTTCACGGCCGGTGAGGATGTTCGAGATTACAATTGGATTAATTAATTATATGTAATAAAATATATGATAATGTATAATATAATATATGTAAAAGGTGTAAATGTAAAATATTAGTAATCCACTGCATTACCAATAATAATGATATGAAGAAAATTCCCAGTATAAATGATTGTAATTAAGACCCAGTATATTGCATACCTTTTGGGGATAAACCACACATTAAAAATTATAATCAAGTGAATAGGACGCGTTTCATTTTCCTCCGCTTTTTTTCATTTTTTCGTGTGGTGATCATTTAGAAAGGATTTAACCATCCCTTTATCGATTTTCAGCATTTATTATGTGCAGTGGCTTGTTATATTGACGTTCTAACGTTTCCCAATATTATTGATAATTAGAATCCGATTTACACAATTTAATAGACTAAAAGCATCATTGCAGGTCTATGTTTGATGACATTGTTTTAACACAACCACTGAAAGTCGATTTTTCTAAACTATTTCAGAGATTTCGATGAGGCTCCATAAAGCATTAGTGATTTTTATTTAAGATGTTAAAGAAAAGCACATTTGGTGATTCTGCAAGTTCAAAGTCCGTTTCAATATCACCGTATCACCCTTCCGCGTGAAATTCAAACAGCGCTGTCCTGTTACCGTAAATGTCTTTGAACGATTTTTCTAGATGTTCCAACCAACTAATGAATCGACATTGAAAAAAATATTTACACAAAACTATGAACCCGAGTTATTGAACTATTTTAATGTCTATTTTATTGATTTATTGGAGTCCTTGTCCTTCTTAGTATTTCTCACTACCTTCTCCTAAGGTTGATTTTTTTTTCCAATGAGACCAAACGTCGTTGATAAATAGGAACATCTTACTTGACTATCAGTTTAATTTGTGTTGAAGCTGAAATGATTTCCTTAGGTTGGTAAGCGTTTAATAATTTCTTTACCTTTTCTTGGAAGTGCAGTCTTCTAATATGTAAGTCCACATTTCTGTTACAGATCGAAGTATTGAAAACTTGAAAGAACTTATTGCCCATTTTGTTTATTATACAGTTGTCGTTGAAAACAGATATCTGTGTTCCACGAAGAACATTATTTTGAACTAGCATAACAATACCCGAAATTACATTTACACATGCATCCTACCTTTCACCATCTATCTCTAGTTGAGGCTTAATGTAGCCATATGTTTGCACTGATTATTTCTCAAGTCCTTGCATAGCCTTATCAATCAACTTATGTTTGTGCTCCTAAAGTAATGTGATCAACTGAACAAAGCATAGTAGTGTCATTTCTGCACTTAGCGACTGCCAATTTATGGTAATCAGTTTGTTTGGGATAACCCTTGCACAATTCTCCGAATCTCTTGTATTTCTCTGTTTTGGATATTCAAATGACCTGTGCCCGAAACTGTTACACTCAAAAAATTTTGCTTGGTATTCATTGCTAGTTCTTGTATGTCCACTGTTTCTGTAATCGAAATATCGTAGAGAATTTTTAAAAACTTCCTGCTCTTTAAGTTTCGGCCTGAGTAAACTCCGTTCAAATCATTCGTATTCTATCAGCTTTTCGCGAAATTCACGCATGGTTTTTGCTCCATAAAGCATATATTTATGAGCTTCTTTATCATGCACGCCGTCGATTACATATTGAATGATGGATCGGTCATCTATATTTCCCCATAGACCGATCTCGCAAATTTTGAGTAAGTACTCCTTCAAGTATTCATTTTTTAACTGTTTCCTCTAGCACATCATTTTATGGATGTCTACAGTTGGGATCTGTTGTACGAAATCTACTATGAGAAAAGCAAAAATAAATACGTTTGCAGGTGAAAAGCACCGACAGAGACTATTTAAAAACACCAAATCAAGCAAACCATGAAATATGGTGAAGCTAGTCTAATGGTATGCGGATGTTTCACTTGGTGGCATGTTGGTCCACTAGGCAAAATCACCTGGATAATGAAGAAGGAAGACTACTTAAACATCTAACAAACCAATTTAGCTGATTTTATTGAAGAATCTGCCAACCCAACTGATACTATCAAATGACTAGCTGACCTCAAATGGCCTGAACTAAAACCTATTGAAAATTGTGAAGAAAAAGAAGGCAGACTTTGGCAGTGTTCTGAAGAACTTGGCGGAGTTAAGGGTAAGCGGAGCGGTAGAATGAGCGAATATTCCACATAAAACAATTGAAAAATTGATGGAAAGCGTGGCGAAATTCGTCAAAAGCGTACTTAAAATTTAGAAAGATTTAATGTATTGTCACATATTGAAATATAATAACTCGATCCCCAAAGTGCGTGACCTCCACTAAGCTTAGATCGTAAGGCTTTTGGATTAAACTAGTCTGTAGTTAGTCGAAGTTTGGAGCAATAATCTGTACCCTAAATTAATAACAAAAAAAAAAATTAGTAATAATTAAAGACTACTCGATTTATAGATTTATTTATAAGTTAAATGAAAAATAAAACTATAAAAAAGAAATAGAGACTAAAATAAACAGTGAGTTTAAAAATCAAATTTAAAACAAAAAATAATAATAACAAAAATGTGTGCAAACTACCTAAAATAATCTTATAAACTTAAACAGTTACAAGGAGACGCTCAAATTGTTTGCAGTTCCAAAACAACTCAACATGCGAAGTCTCTCTACCTCATGGAATAAAAAAGTAATAAAACAACGTCAAAAGAACCAAACCCGACCATTCAAACTTAAGAATATTTTACTAAGTGTACTAAAAGCGTATTATGTCATAAGTGTACTATCATAAGTTTACTAAATACAACGAAGACAACAATAACAAGTATAAACCACTAACAAAAAGGAAATCTAAAGTAAAAACAACCAATACCTAATGAAAATCTCAAAGGCGCAGTAGTCTAACCTCGAACATCAAAGAGTTTGCGTACTAAAATTCATCAAAATGGAAGTGTTAAATGGCGCAGATAGATTTATATTAATTTTAGATTTAATAAATAAATTACCTGAATTCAATGGAGTAGTATATATTGTGAACAGAATGTTCGCTAAAGATGTCGGGGGAGTATAAAAATCAGTGTCCCACAAGATGTGCAAGTCAGTTCTAAAGTGGAACAGAACGTTTACTCTACGTATACATATTACACTGAGTCAAAAAAGTGAGCATACATCAGTCATTTTTTCATATCTGTTATAATTTCTTACGATAAGGAAGTAAGAAGTAAGAAGATTATTAAAATTTATATACAAATAAAAAATAAATAAATAAATAAATAAATAAATTCTAAATAAGTCTCAAAAACAAAAATTTAAGTTAGTACTAATTTTACAATTGTGGGGAAAAAAGTTCAAATTAACATTACATATATAGTTGGCTAATAGTTTGTATGGCCTCCCTTCTCTCTAAGTATCTCAATTAAACGATTTTTCATACTTTCAACAAGTTTCTTTATGAAATCTGGCTCAATTGAACTGTACTCTGAAAGGATGGAATCTTAAATGCATTTTTGTTGTTAATGTCATATTTTTTTAATCGCCTTCCTATTTCATCCCACAGATGTTCATTGGGGCTTAAATCAAAAGATTGGGGGAGGTGTATGAAGCTGTTTCTTTTACATTCTTTTACACGCCCAGCAGTGTACTTAGGGTCTATGTCTTGTTGGAATATAAATTACCCTGTTGGTCCAACTTTCTCCGGACTATTCTTTAAATTATTTTTGAGAATATCTAGGTAAATGTGTTGGTTCATAATACCATCGATAAAAACCAAATTGCCAACACCGGATGCACTCATACACCCAAAAACCAACACACATCCACGCTATCTCAGAAGTTTTGTGGCTTATTGAGGTGAGTTTTTGCGAACTCTAACCGTTTTTTTTGTTTTTTGTTTTCTTTGTATTGCTGATGAATGGCTTTTTTCGCAGCACTTGGCCATTGTAGCCCTCCGACCTTAACGCATTTTGAACTATTTCAGGAACAACGTTAATGCTATATAGTTTTGATTTCATACCTGTTAATTCAGGGGCACTGGTCATTGGTCTCTCTCCAATTTTTTTTTAAAATTGCTCTACGACGATTTCCTGCCAATTTTCTTGAACATCCTGAACGAGGTCTATTGTCAAAACCGTTCATTTCATTATATCGATTAATGATGTACTGCACAATTGCATAGGATTTTTCCACAATTTTCCCTATTTCACGATTTACTTTCTCCCCTCATTTTTATTACAAAGGCAAGTATGTCTTGAGAAATTTCAATTTTATGCAGCAGAAATACATTTGTAATGAATGAGAGATAATCAATACTCATTTAAGACAACAACGAAGTTGCTTATCGTTCATAAATTTCATTGATAACTGTAAATATATACCTCCGATTCTGTTGGATTTTTTGACTTTTGATTCAGACATTCAGACATAAAAGTTATTATTTAGTTGTTGTTCATTCACTATAAAAATAGAAGCATTCTAATATTTTGGCTCAAAGTGTATGGAGATTTTTTGACTCATTGTATATGGTATAGGCGTTCAATCACAAATGGGACCCCTTAAAGTTATTATCTATAGCGGTGCTGAATATAGCATTTCGAACGGAAACGTATGCAATCATAAGTTGTAAATATCACACCCTTAAATATTGAATTAAGAATATTTTTCTTTAGGGAATTTAATAAACCTAAATAAAAGGAAGTCAAGCGGAAAATTATTAAGTTTAATACTAAATAAAAAAATTACTGCGTTATTCTCATATTTTATTTACACAAAATCGAGTTTAACAATGCGGTATTGATATTTTTTAAAAAAATATAGTTTAAATTCTGTCTATCCTCAAAGCACACTTGCAAACGGACTTTTAAATTTTTGAACACGCGAGAGTAAAGCGTAGGTTCAATGGCAGCAACTTCATGGCGGATATTTTATGTCGTATGACTGTTACTGTAAGCCTTCGACTCAAGATATCTCCATAATAAAAAGTCGCACGTTGTGAGCTCATCTGATCGAGGTGCCTAGGGTATGTGTCGGTACTTTGGGAAAAATTACGCTCAGCTCCTCCATTGAAATTCTAGCTGTGTGCGGAGTGGCCTAGTCTATATAAAATTATGTTCTGTTGTTGAACCCAAGAAACAACTGCAGTTACGGTACGAAAAACTCGTCGATCATTCTGCAGTTGCACACCACACTGTCATTTTTTGATAACATTGCTTAGGGTTGTCAAGGCACAAGTATCTCATGTTCTGTTTAATAACACAGTCATTGTTATAAAAATGTGCTTTATCAGTAAGCAGTACATTTCGAGGAATTCTTGCTGTTTGAAAACGTGTGAGCCTCGTTCTCACTAAGCTTTCTTATAAATAATAGTCATTTTTGTTGAGAAATTGCATAACGTGCACTTTTTATTTTTTATTCCAGTACAGTCTCCTTATCGCTTTAGGCGGAATGCAGTTACTTTCGCCTCGAATTTGAGAAAAGTTATCTGTCGTCGCTGCTGACATTGATGGTCCTGGAAGATTTTGGTTAAAAGTTGTCCCCTCTTCTCTAAACCTTTGAATCCACGACTAAATAAGTTATGTGCTCGGCCAACCACTTACTCGCCGAATATTGAAGTGAGTACAAAGCACGCAACATACACGAATCACCGCACTTTAAATATTGCCCAACTGCGAACGCGTAGTGCGCTTCTGACCAGTGATTCACTGCGGGCGGAAAATCAGCAAATTACTCGTGTCGAACGATACACCTTTCGTTTATCTCACTCTGTCAGTTTACGAGCAATTACAATTTAAACTTGGAAATTTTCCGCTGGACACCTTTCATAATATTTTCTACATTTTCTGTAATATCAATTCCATGAACCATTTGATAGATTACTTGGAAATAACATACTTACCAATCTTAATCCTATCATATAACTAAATATGCAAGTAGGTTAATTTTAACCATACAATTCCAATATATTTGAATGAAGAATATAAGCAAAAAACTTTCAGAATAAAGAGATTTTAGACAAACCTACAAACATTGTACAATCTCCAAAGAACATTTGGCAAATATTAAAGTAAACAAATATCAATTTGCTGATCTATCTACCAACTATTTAGGTCATGTTATATTACTGTAAATACTAATTTGAATAATGGAATAAAATCAGAAAGAAATAACGTAGATCAATTACCAATATGAAGTTGCAAACTTAGGTAAAAGGCATAAAACAATTACTTGAAGTAACCGGTTATTACAGGAAATTCATCATGGACTATGCCAAGGTGGCGTATCCTATGACTAAATATTTGAAAACGTTTGTAAGGCTTAAACAACTTTGGCTCTCATTATACTAGAGCATTTGAAATTTTAAAAATTTTGTTTACTTCCAACCCGATCTTACTAACAAATTTGCCCTAACCATGGACGCATCTGGTTTTTGTTATTGTATTATTACTTTTTTTTAATTAATTTAAATTAATTTAATTAATTAATTTAATTTAATTTGTAAGGCTTAAACAACTTTGGCTCTCATTATACTAGAGCATTTGAAATTTTAAAAATTTTGTTTACTTCCGACCTGATCTTACTAACAAATTTGCCCTAACCATGGACGCATCTGGTTTTTGTTATTGTATTATTACTTTTTTTTTAATTAGCGAGCGCTGAAAGGATTTGAGTACCTAAATGTTTTAAAACAGCGCTGCCAACGAATCGCGATATTTCAGAGTACTTCCAAAAATGGGCTTGAGGGTATACTAATGAGCATTTATAGCGGTTGAAAGTTTGAAGAGGCGGAATGCTGCTGTCGACTTCTATGGAGCACTGGGGTGGAAATAGCGATAAAACAAAGTGAGACTGGAGAGATTACGTAGGTGTTCGAAGGCGTACATAACTACTGATATTAGAGTCACCTATGAGTTCTATCCCATGGTATTGAATTCTATCTAGCAGGTACAGAAATGTTTTAGGCACCCAAATATTTCTTACATCACTTGAGGAAACATTGATATTTCGCAGCATTTTGACGACATCGAATATTTGGTCATAGCAACGTAGGTTGTCAGTGATAAACATATCGAGAATGGAAAGTTATTCGACTTCGACAATTCATAGATAATGGCTGGCTATTTAAATTACATACTTAACAAAAGCTGCCATTCCCGTTCTACAGCCGAAGACCTGTGGATGCCGTGTTAACTCTGTTAGCTTCTGGAACGCTTAACAAGCTTTATTTCTCCAGAGACAGAGCTCCTTGCAAACGTGTGGTCAGTGAAATATTTTCTATAAATCAAAATCGGAAATTACAATATTATGATAAAATCCAACACCAAACTAAAAGACATTGTAGGCAAAAATTAATTAATAATTAAATAAAGACCGAACGCATAAGTCGGGGGTTAAAAATAAAATGTTTTTTGAGTTAAGAAAGTTACACTTTTGTTCATGTTCGAAGTGGAGATACAAATTTTACAACAAATGTAAAATTTGTAACCTTGCAAAACATGATCGAGAACAACTAAAAGTACAAATGGAAATAATAGGAAAGGCCAAGCGTTTCAATAATATTACCCACATAAATATACTCGTTTGGTTTTCCGAACGCATATTTGACCACAATAGACAATTTTTCAAAATATGTGACCATTCCATGCTATGATATATATAAAAAGTAAAACTTAAGAGCAGGATTTAGGCTTATATTGGGTCTATTACTTATATAACTATAATATAACTATAACGTCCGATTTGCTAAGAGATGGCGTAACTTGTATTATTCCATTATTATTGTTCCATTGGAACTTGCGTTGGAAAGCTACTGTCATTGTACGTTATTTCAGTATATGTCATTCATTTGAAGCGTAAACAACAATAATTTTTTTTCACTCAAATATATTTTTGCAAGGAGTTCTTCTTCACTACTTTAATATGAAGAAAACTGCTGCCGAAAGTCATCGTATTTTGGTGGAAGCACGATTTAAAAGTGGTGATTTTGGCTTCGAAAACGATGAACGTCCTGGGCAACCAAAAAAGTTTGAAGATAAAGAACTGAAAGCATTTCTCTATGAAGATTGTTGCCAAACACAAGAACATCTCGCAGAATCCTTGGGTGTCACTCAAGCAGCCATTTCAAAGCATTAAAAAGCAGCTGGATATATTCGAAGGCAAGGAAATTGGGTTCCACATGAACTCAAGCCGAGAGACGTCGAAAGGCGGTTTTGCATGTCCGAAATGTCCGCCACAAAAGGAAGTTATTTTTGCATCGGATTGTTACTGGCGATGAAAATGGATCCATTACGACAACCCCAAGCGCAAAAAATCATATGTGAAACCCGGCCAACCAGCCAAATCAACGAGAAAGCCGAATATCCATGGCGCGAAGGTAATGATCTGTATTTGGCTACAACTTCTGTGTATATTATATTTAAATTATTAAAATTCTATTAGTATTACTAAGAAACATTGAAAATATGTAAATATATATATGTACAGTACATATTTTTTTGGACAGAACAGCCGCCGTAGAGCACCTTCGGTGACGTTATAGCAGCATCTAATTTGTGCACACTTATTTTTGAATCCAGAACAATTAACAAAAAAATGTTAGTAAGCTAAACCTTGAAAATGTAAAAAAAAAAATTAAAAATAAATAGTCAATTGAAAGCCTAAAGACGAAAGTAAAATTTATTTGTAAAAATTTCATTACCTTAACATAAGCAAAGCATATTTCTTATTAAAATATGATATTTAAAGTTTTGTAGGTTCAATTTATGACAACGCTATTTATCCAGTCGTTTTCGAATTATCTTGTACTCAAAAAACGTTTCTATATATTACTATTTAAAACTATATAAAATGATATGCATGTTGTGGGTTTCATATCACTGCATCACTTTCAGTGTTAAACAGTTTTTCGAAATTGTTTTAGTATTTGCAACTACTTTAATATCTTGTTCAGCGCGTTGTATTCTCTAAAAATATTTTTTTAGTGCTGCTTTTTCCTCTTGGGTATATCTGAACGGATATCTCTGAAAATATTTTAAATATGGCATCTAAAAAACATTTAGAACATTTTAAAGTAATCAAGCAAATGATTCAAGATTTTCGGTTTTACAGAGTTGAGTGAGTACAAAGTTATTGATTGATAAAAATAATATTATATTAAAGCTTTAAAAGGAACTCCAATTGAATCCAGTTTCCATTTAATCAGAACAAGAGAGCCAACAAAGAGTATTAGCTTTAGTACATTTGTATCATCGTTTTATATGCACAAAGAAAGAAAACAATCTCATCCGATTTTGTTTCATTCTACTTTCGAGAGGCCCAGGCCCACAAAATCCATTGCGTCCGTTGCCTCGACGTATTCGGTCTATAAGCAACTGATATGTCATTAAGGACGGATGAAGTAGATTTACTTTCTACATTTTCAATCCGTTGATCCGTTGGCAGTTCATGCATTCACACATTGAGAGAAAGCGCTTTCATTGGTGGATACATTGAGAGAATGAAGAGAAATTGTCATAGCTTACAAAGAAAACATTGACATTAATTGAAATTTAAATTATTTTGTTTCGTTTGCGATGAATTCCATGGGACTGTCATTTCCGTCAAATAAGTCAACGTCAACCAATCTGGCATCGTAACGGACTTGACTGTTATTTTCTTTTTATATATTTTTGGCCTTTGGGAAGAAACTCATTCCGCAATAAGTTAAATACCCTAATGCATGTCCTCTTCAGAACTCGAAACTATTTTTGATTAATTACAAATATTTCCACACGACTTAAAAAGATTTTAAACTCAAATGCGAATAAAAAATGTCAAACTAACGTTATGTGGTAGATTCAATAAAAATGTAGTAGTTTCTTTGAAAGAATGATGTTTAAGTAATAGCTACATACATATAAAAAATATTTTTGTGAAATTCTGTATTTTTTTTTTAAGTAAATAAAAGTAGAGTTGAATGTCAAACTACTTATGTTGAAATGATAAATTAATTAGGTGGGTTGACCTTACAAGAGAAGACATGAACAATGTATAATATTATGACGACCAGAGCGATGTATTAATAAATATAGTTTTAAATAAATTGTAAAAGAGGAATTAACAGCATAATTTAATTTAAAATTAACTATTACACTAAAATAGAGGAGAATAAAAATTATATCCCATCTTAGGTACAGTAAAGTAGCCAATTCTTTAAGGATTTTAGAAACATTTTGGGTATTGCTAGTGTTCTAATCGATTCCGGGTGTTTATAAGTAAACTATAACAAAAAACAGTATAAAAATTATGGTAGGCAGTGGTACCAATCTTGGGTATATTTAACACGTTTGAAAAATTTCCACACAGATTATAGTTTCAAATTTTGCGAACATTGCGATTACGAGATCGCAATTTACAACAATACACATGACCAACAGAAAGAATTCTTAAATCGCAAAACATAGGAAAGCTGGGATATTTAGAAGGTTTGCAAGAGATTTTTCTTACAATGTACTTTTGTAGAACTAGCAAGGGTTTGATTTTAGATTGATATCCACCTTTGCAACAAGTAATTCTAAATTGTAGCTTTAAATGGAATATTCCATAGTAAATTTTGTGTAGGATGAGCCATAAAAACTTAAATTCTTCAACACTCTCTATCAAAGAACACTTATCATTTAATTATTTTAATCCGAAATTTGTTCAGAAAATTAAAAGTACAAGTTTATTCATCTTAATCTATATTGTCCCCTTTAAAGTAGTCTCCATCGACAGCAACACACTTATGCCAGCACTTGATCCAATCCTCGAAACATTTTTTATATTCGGTTTTCGGTATGTCGATCAATGCTTCCTGCGATTTTTCCAATACTTCCTCTAGGCTGCTGAAACGCGTTCCCCGTAGTGGTTTTTGAACTCGTTTGAACAAAAAAAAGTCACAGGGAGCCAAATCAGATGAGTTCGGTAGCTATTGGATGGTATTGGTTGCATTTTTCGTCAAAAAAAAAATACAAATAATGATGGCACTGTGCGACGGTGCGTTATCATGGTGCCAAAACCACGAGTTTTCTGCCAACAATTCTGTTCTCTTTCGTCGAATTGCTTCACGCAAACGTTTCATAACACCCAAATAATACTCTTTGTTTACTATCTGGCCTTCTGCCAAAAATTCGTTTTTGACTGAAAACGACGTGTTTATTTTTGGTATCGGCTCGTTTGGTGAACGCCATTCACATGCCTGATATCTGGATTGCATGTCGTACTCATAAGCCCACGTTTCGTGTCCAGTAATGATCCTTTTGATAAATGTGGGATCAGATTTAGCCTCGGAAATCATCTCTTTTGCGACGTCAACACAGTCTCTTTTTTTACATGAAATTGAGTTCTTTTGGCACCCACTTTGCTGCTACACGACGGAAACCCAAATCATTAACCAAAATGTCTTTGACGGATCCATAGGCAATGTTCAAGTTATTGACCAACATTTCTTTCCCTTTATCAATGTTATCGTCGGTTTTCGATGTAGATGTTCTGCCACTGTGTTCATCATCTTCGATTGACTCACAACCACTTTTGAACCGCTTGTGCCATTGGTAAACGACAGTTTTCCTAAGAGAATCCTTCCCGAAATACTTTTCCAACATTTCCAACGTTCGCACACCACTTAATCCCTTTTTTACGCAAAAAAATACAAAAAATACAAATTCGTTTTTGCAAATTTAAATCCATTTCTAAAATTGTAAAAAAATCGCCAACACATGCGAAGTTAGATTTACTCTTAGCTACGTAACTTTGACAAATGTCAAGCTATGACGCTAATATTTAGAGTAAATGTCAACAATAAAAGTACCAACTTAACAAGAAAAACAGAACAATGGCGGAGCAATGCGAGCGCCACACGGTGATGCCACCGGGAACATTTTGATCAAGGTGGTAAGCCAAAAATGGAGTTGGCCCCAAGACGAAGCCTTAAGGTGAAACTTATTACTTACTTGTGTTCAGCGAACCAATGTCTTTATAGGTTTACATCCTAATTTATGTCGAACACTAAATCCAAAGAACTTTTCGAACTGTATGATAATCCAATATCGTCGGCAAAAGCAGTTGGAGCACCTTTGAAATTTAGATCAAATAATGAGTTAATATAAGCTAAAAATAGAGTTGGCCCTAAGACGGAGCCTTGAGGTACCCCGAGATTCAGGAATTTATTTTCGCTTTTTGTCCCGTCCAGCTTAACTTTTTGTGCTCTATTTTTAAGGTAAGTCACAAACCAAATAAGTCGCGGATGTCTGCCCTTTCTAGTTTTTTCAGTGAATATTTGTGGTCTACCATGTCGAAGGCTTAGGCGATATCGATAAATAAGCCAGTCATACATTTTTTACTATCGAGACAAGACATAATTTTAGAGCAGAACTGCAAAAGTGCATCTGCTGTTGATTTTCCTTTTTGGAACCCGAACTGAAAAATACTGAAGAACTTATTTTTATTCAGAAAATTTAATATTCTGCTCTTTAAAAGTTGTTGAAAAACTTTACTAATTGCTGGAAGCAATGAGATATACTACAATTATCCATTTCAGCCAAAATATTCACTACAAAACAGGCGATTAGCCTTTATGACGCAAGATTTTTTTTTTTATTTTTTTTTTTTTTTTATTTTATTTTAATTGCAACAGGTCATTAATCGAACATAAATAATAGGAAAAATAATAAAATTAAAATTTGTATTAGAAAAAATATTTATTTTTGAAAAGAAAACATGATGATGCAGAAGTGCATCACGGTGTTAAATCATATGAAAAGTTACGATGTATGAAAAACTTGAAAACAGATATTATTCCTATGAAAACATAAGGCTACGCCGCATTTTTGACATTCGATCTGGGCGGTTCCTTTACATCCTGGAAGTTTGCATCTCAACTTTTTTTCAGTCCATACTGGCCAATGACCTAACTGATCCAATCCTACTTCTTTGGGTGGAGCATACTGACATAGGCCTTTCTTCTTTTTGTTTTGGATCTGTACTTCTACATCACTAGTACGCTTGAGACATTTCGCTTTGTTTAATTTCACTAATATCTGAGCAATTTCTAGCCGAAAATCAGCAGAACATAACACTCGGTCCTTGTTGTTGGTATCAGCATGAATTCTTCTATAAAGCAGCCACGCATTACACATTGTCATATCTAGAAAATGATAGAATAGTCGTATGAAACAACGTTTGCTGGGTAGTCTTATTTTATAGTGGCCCATAACGCAGTCCATAAGGTCCACACCCCCCATATGACGATTGTATTCTGCCACAATGAAAGGCCGCTCTACGGTAACGTGCTTCTTTTGCGACTTTTCAAACCTATTTACTACAGAAGTAGGCTTCTTGCCAGCATAGCTAGACACAAGATTGACAACTTTGTTATCTCTCTAGGCTACTACGGATATGTCAACTCCATGTCCCTCTGGGCTGTTTTTTCAGCTGCTTTTCTTCTGGAAATTTGCATTTAATAATGCGATTTCTTCTTACTGTCCCCAAAGCCAATATACCACGACGTTGCAAAAATTCAATCAGTGGTAAGGATGTATAGTAATTGTCAAAAAACAGACGATAGTTTTGATTATCAGGAATATCTCTAGCAAGACGAAATACTACATTAGATGACGCACCTAACTGAGGCTCGTCATTTGCGCATATCTTCTCCTGGCCCTTGTAGACTTCGAACTTATAACCATAACCACCTACACCACAAATCACAAATACCTTGAAGCCCCTCTTGTGGGGTTTATCTGGCAAATATTACTTCAGAGCACTTCGGGCCTTCGTGGAACACATTTGTTCATCAACAGATAAATGTTGTTCAAAGGGCCTCTAGCAAAACTCTGGTTTAGTTTTTCAATCATAGGTCTGATTTTGTACAACCGATTACAATTTGGCTGACTTTATGGTATCATTTTGGAGCTCGAAACGTTTTAGCGTCATAGTCTCGTGTATGTGGACATAACCATATTTTTCTGACCAGTACATTCGCACATTAGGCATATTATGGACATGAAAAAAATAATCCCAACGAACTGTAGTATTACTTGGCTTGTAACATTAATGGGTTTACTTGCATCTTTTTGCACGCTGTACAGATTTGTTTCATCTCTTATTAGATCAAAAATGTCGCCAGTAAATAAATATGAAAATATGTGATAAGGTGTCTGCAGCTCCAATATTTCATTAGGTAAGGTGGAAGATCCCCGGAACCTCATCTGGTCTTCGCTAAGCTCTAGGTTTTTAGTTTTCCATATAGCCTTAGGAACACATGTGCTTTTTGAAGTGGTGGCTGAACTGGTGCTGGGTTCTGGAATAGCAGGGTGTTTCTTACATAAATGAATCGTAGTGCTGGTATTGTTCTCCAAGTTTGGTGGCAAGATATTTTGGTTTTGATCGTTTGGGTCTGGTACTTCTGGTTCCTTATCCGAGTCTTCACGTAAATCCTGGTCATTTCGTTCCAATACGTATGATGGATCTGCTACATCATCGTCATCTGAGTAGTCTAAGCCATCATCACTGTCTTCCCAATAGCTCAGAATATTTTCAATTTCCTCAGCCGTCAAAGCCGTATGCCTGGAACCTAAACGTAGAGGCCTCGAACTCATAATGAGGCTGAAAGAGAAAAAGATACATATTAGATACAAAATAATGAATTATAATCGTTTAGTGCAAAGTTAAACTACACCAACAACGTGAATACTAATAACTTACCGTTACTCTGCAGCAGTTTCAAGTCGTAGTTTACTCGTGCAGACTACACAAACCGATTTTGACAAGTTTCTCACTTTTAATGACACACAATTAAAAAAAAAACGTCAACTAGTATAAAAGAAAAACCAACTAATTCGTAAGAATGCTTTGTAAGTAATAATTAAAAATCATTTAGCGCAGTGATGTATTACTGCATCATAGCAAAAATGTAGCTTATCTCTATTAATGTAATAAAATACAGTTGAACTACATCAAAAAAGCGAAAATTAATAACTTACCGTTACGATTTCACGGTTTTGACAAGTTTCTCACTTCAAATGACAAAAAAAGGGAAAATGGCGCGAACTAGTTTAAATAACGGCAACTACTTTGTAAGAATGCTCTGCTGTAGATCTGCAACACTGCGCAAAATGGTATATTCTTATGGTATGATGCAGAACTTCAACGCAGCGCCGTAAAGGGTTGGATTTATTTAAGCTGCCAATCGATTTCAATATCTCTAACGGAGATAGACGTCAGTGACGTCAGTGCTAAATTTTTTTTTGCACATCCTTTTTGTGCACATAATTTGTTGTTTTGTTGTGAGTTGAGAGAATGACAGATGATTGAATTAAGCTTCGATAGCATTTTTCAATTTTAATCTTTGGAATAAATAGGGCTCTGTTGAATATATCCTTGGCGTTTTTAATGACGTTAGTGTTATTGATATTTGATACACTAACAATGTCCATTGAGTTGCTGAGAAGCTCTTGTTGATGCTAGTTCATTTTACTCTCCAAATAATTCACCTTTGATTTAAGCATTTCGTTTTCTTTTCTGAACTCACTTAATTCCTGGAGAAAACGGTGGTTTTTCTCCTCCGAATACGAACCCTTAGAATAGATCAGCTAAAGGGTGCGTTGATCCTTATTGCCCAAGTTAACTGGTGATGACTCATCAGAAGTGGGTTGACTGTTGGAATTTCCCGCTTGTCGTGGATTTGCGTTAGTCGATTTTTTTTTGTTCTTTGCTGTGACAGGTGTTGGGGCGAGTAAAGATCGTCGCCTAAAAACAGAATAATTTTTGCATCGAAAAGCACTGCCACTCGATTTAAAGAACTCGGTATCGTCTTCAGTGATATTGACACATGCAAGGTGGTAAGAGTGCTTGCAATCACCACAACTTATTTTTGCAGATGTATTCCGATCAATTTTTTGCGAGCATACGAAGCATTTCTTTTTAGTTTTTTTTTACTTTATTTATTTATTTATTTTTTTTTTTGAGACTAGCACTCATGACAGCACAATGTTACCACCCCACTACAACACGAACTGAATATACAATAAGAATAAGAATAAGAAGAAAAGAAAAGCAAGTAAAGTGTAATTAAATAAGGTCTAAAAAAAGATATTTTGTATTAGGATAATTAAAAAGCCATAATGTAAGATAAATAATAAATGGAATATATATCTTTAATTGTAAGTAAGCCTTCATTTAAAAAAGAAGGTAATAAATAATAAAACTAAAAATAAAAGGTCTTTCAAACACAACATAACGTAAGTTTTTTTTGGAGTAGATTAGTTTGTAGTCGAAGTTTGGAGCCATACTCTGTACGTGTGCATTTCGATTATTATAATAAAACTTTGAAATAAAGTGTTAAAGTGGATTTTATGTAAATCCTTAAATACATTGCTATAAAAAAAAAAAACAGTGAACCGTAAAATAAAGTAACAGTTGAACAAAGAATATTTCATTAAAATTCGATTTGAAAATTTGATTTATTCACTAAAGTATAGAAAATACGAAATTATATATCCACTCATGCTCATCACTGTATCTACAGACTACATGCATAGATTCCCTCGCGGTCGGAGTCTTGCCCCTTTTATAGACTTTTTCGGTGTAAAGCATAATCAGATTTCCCGCAACGTGTAAAAATTAATAATTTTCAACTTTAACATCAATTGTCATCAGATGGGCAAGGTTGAGCAAAAGTCGTAAGTTACTGAAGTAAAAATTAAAAAAAAATAATTTCATTTTATAAAAAGAACTGTAAAAGCTTGGTGGTTGTTGCATAATTTTTTTAATTTATTAAAAAAAAACTATAACTAATAAATACTTGATACATATCATGTTAATCAGAAATTAATTTTACAAATAAAGCTCTTAAAAAAAAATCAAATTTATCACCGGGTGCGGATTAAAAGAATGCTCTGGAGCAGATGCTTTCAAACTACTCCGACGTCAAAAATGCTGGAGTATATTGGCCTACAGCCAACTATCTGTGCGGTCGTCTACTTGTCCTGAAATGGAACTTTAAAAACGCACTTGATCATCAGGCGGAGATTCGATTGATTGATTCGTTGAAGAAGGTTTGAAAGCGGATAATTTTGATCAAATTTTTGGTAGGCTTTGAAAAATATAACTTGCATTAATTTACTGAGGTTAATTGGTCGATGCCATCGACAGTACTAAGTATGCATCTAAGGAAAAGATTGTGGAAAATGAACCAACAGGTGCTGCTGGTAATGAGGTTTCTTTACCCGAAATTCAAATTCGGCATTATGAAGGCTAGTATACAAAATGGCTGTTTTCTAAGATTTTATTTCATCGCTAGCCTACAAAAAAAAAAGAGCTGAGTGATATTAAAAAATTGCGCTTACGGTGTTGCATGGAGACAAAAAGCAGGTACGTGGCAGAGGTTAATACCCTCTTCGGGCTTATGAACGGTTTATTAACATGGAGATCAGCAAACCATCCAAGATAATGGACAGAATCAGGGTTTGTCGGAACTGTTTGGCATACAATACTAAGACGAACAAATGTCAAGACATTGTGTGTCGCTATTACTGCAAATAAGTCCCAACCTACAAGTATTTATACAAATACAATTAAAGGTACTTAAATATTTTACATAAAACCAAAAACTTACCAGCCTAAAGTTGTCTCTCCAGTAGTTTATGAACCAAGTGTGCTTCTTGCAACACCAGTTATTAGAGTCAGATCTTCAAACGAAAACTATTTTCATCTTAAGTCGATCCTAGATTTGATGTAGCTTTTATTACGGAATCTGCGATACAATTACTGGCGCTTCATCAACGGCAAACATTCTTTGAGGTATTTGGATTGGGACATATCAGTAGTGATTTACGTCAGCATTATGTCAGTATTGTCTTTGCCAACACTGTTCGAGGCAAATTGTCAATGTGTGCAAGTCCCTGACTTGCCCTAAGCTCTTTAACATTGTAAATACAACCAGGGTTTAAAGTTAACTGATCCATAATTCGATAAACCAGCGATTATTGATAAACCTCAAAATAACCCGTCCATAGCTTCTTAAAGATTTTCAATATAGGCACTCAGCTGCGAAGTTTCCGGGTCTAGAAATGTTATCTTTCGACAGCAAGGAGACAGCTGAAGACAACTGTTTTGAAAAGCTTCAAATCAAGACAACAAGAAGATTGGCTGATGGAGGGTATGAGGTAGGGCTGCAATTTAAAAACGGATGTAAGCATGTGTATGGTGCCTGGAAAGGTGCCCTACAAAGGTTTCATTAACTGTAAAAAAGATTCCAGGAAGCCCCACGCTGCGGGAATAATGGTGTCAAGGAGGGACATGTAATGAACCAATACCACAAAAGCTAGAAGAGTGATGGCATGACAAGACAGGTAAGTACAGGACATTAGCATCCCACCGTGGGCAAACGTCGAACGAGGCAAGACTGCAAATACACGAGTGTTGTGATACTTAAGAGAAAACATAAGGCACTGCTTAAAACCGTTTGTTTACTAGGACTTTGGGATTTTGTTTATCTTTCTAACGGGGAGATACAAATGGGGATAGATCCGACATGACATAAACAAATACACCTCTGCCTAACCGAGGTCATTGCCATCAGCAATGAACAATGGCGACTCGGGCGGATCATCAAAACACATACCGCGAAAGACGGGCAGCTACTTCGTAAATCAATACCGGAGAACTTAAACGTCCACTTGAAAACATTTGCTATTTTCCATCAAATATGTCAAACGAAAAGCAAGACAATTAAAACTTCACAACACAAAATTCATAAAAAAACGCACTTTAAATAAAATCACATAAAAATCAAAAGCACTTCGTTTTAGTTTAAGAGTGATTTGTTATATTATTTGATGGGTGGCCGAGGCTCACGTGGTAGTGTCCTGTTATCCAAATCGGAAGGTTCCGTGTTCGAATCCCAACCCCGCCCAAAAGATATTAATTATTCCAGTAAAAATCACGTAAGACTAGTAGTTAACTAGAAGCCAACTTCCATTATAAATTTGGTCTCCCCACTAAATGTTGGATGCCACTCTTGAAGCCCAAACATCTTTTTCTTCTCTCTCTATTCCGTTTTTTCCAAAAACTTAACACATGCTGAGGCATTATAAGTATATTCATACCCACTTGAGTGTTAAGTTTTTAAAAATAAAAAACACACAATTTGTACACTCTATGTCTACCTATAGTACACACCGCAACACACAACACATACATACTCAATCTCACAAAATCATTCGTTCCGGATAACATTGCGGAGTTCAGAAATTAAAAATATTGACGGGATTTGGAGAATCAAAACCTGTAACATAAGTTTTGTTGAGAAAACTATATTCAATGAACTTCCTTTTTGTATTTTTTTTTTTTCTTTTTTCAAGCACTGCACAGTGGTTCCACTCCCGAACAATGGATGTCATAATTATTTGCTCATTGAAAAACAACTAAATTTAATTAGTCTTTTAGTAACATGGGGGTCCTGTTTCTGAATCCGCAAGCCATTTTGCTCTATAGGGTCAAGTTTTCGAGATACGCTAAAAGTTTTCGTTGTTTTACTATACTTATTAGTCCTGTATTAGGAAAAAAACGGTTCGATAATTTATTCAGCCGGAATAAAACCAAATAAAATATCCTAAACAAATTTTTTTTTTCAAAATTTAGTTCATTTTAATACAAGCATAATATAATACATAGTTCAAGTAATGAAATCACATCGTCTGAATGAATACATTTTCGTTAACTTGGATCAGATTTTAAGAGAAATTGATGAAATAGATCTGTATTAAAAAATTTTTTCTCGATATTTTTCTTTTATGATGCCGATGAAAAAACTTCTGGAGCCTCTTCAGATAACTTTCCTATCAACTGCAGATTAATTATATCCCAACATGTTTGACATTGTGAACTGAATTAGGAAGATTGTACTACGAATATTCAGGAAAAAATTTTCTAGCTGTTTCCAATGAAAATGTTTTACATTTTTAGCTATTTATAGCCAGAAGACAAGGTGATGAGGATTGTGTGACATCACTCAATAATTTTCTCATCGATTCCAGTATTGCAAATGAAAGCGTTCGGAAAGAATTTCTCGCCCGTATTTTCTAAATTAAAGTTCCACTCTTACCACTTCGAAATTCAGAACACTGATCTGGAAATGAAACCATTAGAAGCTGCAAGGTTCTGTACTCATTTTATTACATTTTAAACCAATGAACTGTTTACCAGGTACTCGACGTTACAACGTTTACTGCGAATTACAGCATATGGAATTCGTTTTGTTAACAACACAAGAAAAAAATCGGCTGAGTTGTCAGGACCACTGGGAATCGATTAAATCTCACCAGCTCGAATGTGATTAATTAATATGTTGCAACAAGCATCCTTTGTCAAAGAGATGTCAAAATTTTCAAAAGGCGATGCGGTGGCCAAGAGAAGCAAATTGACAATACTCTCACCAATTAACGACGAGTTGGGGATATTGCGAGTTGAAGGACGGTTGGAAAATGGTGACTTACCCTACGCACAACGTCATCCAGTAATTTTGCCATCACGGTATCAAGGCATACATCGCAATTTTTGTTTGCTTTGTTACTAAGGCAATTCAGCTTGAGTTTATAAGTGATAACCAATGAAACCAATTTTCATGGAGCAGCGAGAATGATCGAACTATAGAAGGTAGAACTTTTGAAAAAACAGACTGAAAGAATCGCGACAAAATTATAAGACAATGGTACTACCTGGTATTTCACTCCCCCGGCTGCCCCACACTACGATGGGCTTTGAGAAGCAGGTGTGAAGTCTATGCAGTATTTGAAACGAATCACTGGTCACTACACCCTGACATTTGAGAAATATGCAACAGTATTTACGCAAGTCGAAGCTTGTCTTAACTCTCGACTAAAGTGTCCGGTCAACGAAGATAAATATGATCTTTCTATCCTAACATCGGGACTTTTTTTACTAGGCGAATCGTTAAGCACTGCACCTGAAAGGGATTAAACCGACATCAAGTCAAACCATATAAAGAGATGGCAACTGATGCAGAAAATCCTTCAAGATTTCTGGCAGAAATGGAAATCTGAGTATCTCGTTCGGCTTCAGCAGTGTGCGAAATGAAATAATTTAAATCTACAAATCACAGTAGGAGATCTTGTCCTTTTGTCTGACGAACAAACGCCCTGACACTGTGGCCACTGGGCAGAATTAAAGCAATGCACCCGGGAACTGACGGAAAGGTTCGTGTCTTTACCATAAAGACTGCAAGGTCAACACAAAAGCACCCAATAGCAAAACTCTGAAAATGAAATGAAAAAAAAATATATATATACATAACTATGATGGCTTCCTCCGATCTTACTTGCCATTTTTTATATATGTTATAATCTATACATGATATGATCTATACATGATACATGAGATAAATATTAGAGCAAACGAATATGTGAATGAAGTGGGGAAAGGCCAAACTCCTACTTGCATTCATCAACTGTGTGTGATTTGCACCAAAGAAAACGAACAACGATAAAAATGAATGTGATTTATTTGACAGTTAAAATCGAAGTGACAATTATTTCGTTTTACATTGATGTATTAGTGACTTAGAAAGGGACGGAGATAACATATAATTACATAAGTTTAAGTTTAAGACCACACAGTGAACAATAAATTTTTTTGGTCACGCTAATATTCTTAATATATTAGGAATCCACACAGACAACATCGATTACACCATACCTAAACTTCGGTTTGATAAAGACTTTCATGCAAGCCTCCCCTCTAGATCCTTCTGGTGGTCCACCTTTAAAGGAGAACAAGTCTATTCACTTCAACACAGACGGATCTAAAACCGATAGCGGGGTTGGTGGCTGTGTTTTCTCAGAGAAGCTAAATCTAAGCCTCTGCTTCCGTCTTCCAAATCACTTTAAGCATATTCCAGGCGGAAATTTTGGCGATTAAGGAAGCTCTGTCCACTTGAATGTCAATTATCTCTTACGCAGATGGCAGAGCAGTTCAATCTACACCTTTGTTGGTGTAGAAACATTCCGGGGAATTGTATCCAGGGAAATATAGAGACGACGAGCTCGCCAAAATTGGAATCACTCTCTCTATTCTACCGGAAAAGGGTGGCATAGGATACCAATCGCAATGTGCAAATTATTATTTTACCTGGATGCTAATAAAAGAGCAGAGCTTACATCGACCTGGATCTGAATCGCTCTAAGAGTCTGATTCTTCTATACAGGAAACATCTCAGCGCCATCATAGGTGTCATCACTGGACGCTGCCTTATAGGCAAGCATGCAAGAAGGCTTGTCGCCTTTACAAGGATTTCTGTAGAAGCTGCATGGACGAGGAGGAAGAGGAGAAAATCCTTCACTTAAGCGATCTAACGTATTAAGACGTTAAGTCTCTTGTGCTTCATCATAAGCTTGAATTATTTTTATTAGTAAGATGATCTTAGATTCAATTGCCAGCACAACGGCCGATAGGCCTAAGTGGGTTGGTTCTCCAACTGCCACTCTCAATTAAGGACTTCGCCGTATTAGAATCATTGGCCTTTGTTGCAATTGGTAGGAGTTGAGTATAGCAGTGCTTGTGGTGGGATAAAGCAAAATCTGCATTTGTTGCTAAAACTGATCTTACTGTCAAAAAACCTTTGTTGAAATGCTTTTAATTTTAAATCAGTAACGAAAAAGTTTTGGCTTTGTCACAGTAAAGGCGCTCGCCTACCTACAAATCTTTTAAGACCTTAAACAAAATAATTAATAAAGAGATCGGAAAATAATTCCAGATGAATAGCATTTGAAGAAGAAAAACAAGCAACAACTGCAATATAACTTGCTTATGATTGTCTTCCCCTTACGCGGTACGAAGTGAAAGAAAGCTCCACAGAAGCCAACTCTACTTACAGGAAATGAACGTTGACCTCTTAATGGTCTGCGAGCAGGTTCCCCACAATTTGTTCCATAAGCTTTGGTTTTTAATGATCACAATGTGTGCATCTTCGAATTATATTCCGCACAAGATTTCTGGGACTTACAACCCACATATTTTATTTTAGCAAACGGACGAGAACCTTGGATCCTGCATGAAATTGACTGTTTAGAAATGAAATTATGTTCTGCAATTAAATTGAATTAAATTTTCATCTTTTTTATAACTCATAACTGTTTGCCAAAAGTTACCTAAGCAATCTGCAACAAATTCTATTAAAGAGCAAGCTGTATTGCTCGATACCACGCAAGCAACCCCAACTCTAAAATCATCTTCTGACTTGGAACTACCCCCATGTTTTCATGTTCCTAGGCAATATAGAATGCAAGAGCGATCTATCCGGTGCTAAGAAACTGCGTTATTTCCTGTCGTTTTTTCGTGATAGTGTAGCTAAACTTCTAAATCATACGGACATTTTTGATTCTAACTATGAACAGCCTTGAGAGAAATTCGAACGTCGGTATAACAAGACTTTTTACATATTACCGCGTTTATAGAAAGCTTTCTTAAATTGCCTCCGCTGGCAACTACAGATGGTACTCATTTACGCAAACTTGTAGAGATTGCGGACGAAGTCATACGCGGTTTAAAAGCTGTGAAGTACAAAGGAAGAGTTCTGTGGCTAATCTACTTTTTACTTTACAAAACAAACATTGAAACATGTAAGGCTTGGGCTTTGATCAATAAACATTCCGAAGAGTCCACGACAGTTGATTTAATTTCATTCTCAGAAGATCAGTGCTGTGCTATCGAAGTGAGAGGGTCAAAAAATCGAATAAATACGACGCGACGCGTTCTCGAAGCATCCATAGTTTAACGATTTCAAAATCATTGTGCCCCAAATATAAGGAAAATCACCTTCTTCTCCAGTGTTCGCAATTCTTATCTCTGAATATACATCTATTTTTTAGGGATCAGAAGTTGTGCTACAGGTTTCGTTCGTGACTGATAATGTTGTTAAAATATTGGGCCTAAGTCGCCGCCATGCGCGTTTATTGGTCTCAGGAATTTCTTCACTTTCGGCGGGTGTAACTCATGGGGCAGTGACACTCTCGTTGCTTTCACGGTTTTCATTACCGAAAGGGTATAAAAATATCCTAAATGAAGTTACTTCCTACATTTTTTGCTTTTCGTTTGAATATGATAGTTCCCTGAGGTTGTATGATCTTCAGTCGGCTGACCCTGGACTCAATACTCCAGTCTGGAGTAAACTATGTATGTGGTTATGTAAAGTGATTCATCGTGAGGCTCGATTTTCAATAGGATTTTTTTGACAGATCACGCGTGACTCCTATCAAACTGATTTGTCATTTTTGTTCAGTATCGTTTGGCAATTGCTCTTGGAAAGACTTACACCACAATAGTGTTTCCAAACTGTTCAAATGTATTACGAAAATCAGCGTTCTGTGAGAAATGTTTTTCGTGCGATTCGAGGAACTTACGGTGCGCATAATCGACCTACTGAAACCACTATTGCCAATACTATTCGCGTACCAGCTGGCATTAATGGATTATACTTGAACGTTTAACGTTTCACATCCAGTACGTAGTGAAAAGACTATAGCAGCTGACGCTTAGAGTGTACTCGAAGACTGTGACGAATCGACTTCGTCGTTCTCAGCAGCTTCGTTTGGCGTATTCGAAAACTTGGCGTATTTTAACTGAGGATGTCGGCCTAAAAGCATACAAAATTTAGCTTGTGCAAGAATTGAAACCAGACGATTTGAATTTGCGTCATATTTTCAGTGAATGAGCTCTAGAAAAACTCAATGAAAATCCGGTATTTTATCGTGAAGTTTTGAAGCCCATTCCTGGCTCAATGAATACATTAATAAACGAAATTTCCGTATTTGGGCTGATGAGCAACCTGAAGAGTACTAAGAGCTACTATTACATCCACTAAACAAAACGGTATGGTGTGGTTTATGGTATGGTGGAATCATTGAAGCAAAATCAGAATGTTACCGTCAATGGTAACCGTTATCACGCCATGTTAACCTACTATGTGCTTCCTGAAATAGAAAAAATCTTCCGTGGTTAGGAGAATTGCAAATTTCTAGACGCTGTATATTGAATTCTAAGAGCTTTGACCTAATAGGTTTCTGCGCTAATTTACGCTCGCACCATCTCCGAAAATAGTGCAGTTGAAGTTCGAATTATTTTCTCGTAAGCCTATTAATGGAACTCATTACCTCGTCGTTGGATATTAAACCGTTTCAGTTTTTTTGCTTTCTACAACTCCCAGATATTTTTCGCTTTTGCCTCCGCCTCGTAAATGGAACACCTTTGTAGCAAGCCGTACCGCGAAGTTTTTAGAACCATTACCTAGATCACATTGGCATTATATTCGTTCTGCGAAAAATCCTGCCGGAAGTTGAACCATAGAAGTTAATGAAATTAGATTTATGGTGGAAAGGGCCAAGTTGTTTGTAGTTACATGTGAAAGAGTGGAAGATTCAATAGAGAATAAGTTTCCAGGATGTACCTGAAGAGAAGAAAACGATCCATTCTAGGTGAGCTAAGGGATAGTATATCTTCGTGGACGAGGCTGCTTCGAGTTACATCATTTGTTCTTCGCTTTGTTCATAATTCTAGAAATACCTCACACACGCTTAAAAGGGTTCTCTTCGTTTTCAGAATTACATACATCACTTCAGCAACCGCCAAAAAGGAAGCAAATCACTACTGAATTCAAATTTGAGGACCTGGTGACAGTCAAAGAACCTAATTTCCCTCCATCCAAGTGGTCATCAGCTCGAGTAGAGGCTATTCATCCTGGACAAGATGGTCACATACGTGTGGTTTCAGTATGCGACAATGGTGGTGTATTTAAGTGGCCAATAACCAGACTGGCATCCTTACCATCTTCCTGAAATCCTTTTAGGGGTGTCGGCGTGTTTAGAAATGAAGCTATGTTATTCAATTAAATTAAATTAAATCTTCATCTTTTTCATAACTCATTAATATTGTAATCGACTTGAAGAATATTTGTTATTTACCCCATGATTAGCTTGAGAAGTTTTGCAGTTAGTTTTTGTCAATCAAGTTATTATGATTCGATTTCAATTAAACTCTTTGGTGAGCACCATAAGATATGTGTTAGAGAGGAAATACTGGTTTTGTGTTGGCCAATATCAATACTTGTTGGTATGCTGAAGATTGTTCTCAGCTTTTTTCTGCTAGCAACCACCATCGGAGTTACCGTAAGTAGTATTGAACTCTTATATTAGAATCAATTTGCATTGAATCATTGATATTTGTCTTGATAACGTTGAATTGATTTATAACGTTGTTGAATTGAATTGTTTTATTAGTTTCGAAATTTATTTCTTTTATTTGTGATCAGTGACTTTGGTCGTCACATAACGACTGCCTGGCACCAGCATATCTTGACAACGATCAAGTGGACCCTCTCTCTGGTGAAAACTTAGAAAGAGTGGTATTGGAAACTGAAAAGCTAAAAACTGGTTTCATCACACGCTCATCACACGGTATGGGGCAGTACCGACATCAACGATAGAGATGAGTCACTTTTTGATTATATTATAACTACTAACCTCATTGTTTGTAACATTGGTAATAAGACATTTCTATAACAAGAAACCGGCAAGAAGTGTTATATATCACTCTCGTCACCGACAATATCACTCAAATGCTAACAAAACTGAGAGTATCGCCTGAACACTCATTTTCTGACCACAGATACATCAATTTAGCGTGAGTAATGCTCCTACCAGCCAACTAGGATTCCGAAGCTATCGGAAAACTAATTGGCCAAAATGTCAGAAACGCTATCCTCTGAGCTTTTGAGTCACCTGCGTGACACCAACTAGCTTAATATGAAATTCAACGAATTTACCCGGCCTCTCAATCAGACTATAGCTGCTTTCTACCTAGTTACTAACTAGGACTCATAAAAAAAATCTTTCAAAATATTTAAAAAAGAACTAAGAAATGTAAAGCGACAATCCTCGAGGTCATTCTGTGTCAAAATAACAGAAGCTTCTGACGATAAGGAAAATCCTCTTTACAAATCCTATGGTGCCTAGCTGTTTGGAAAAAAATGGCTCTTAGACAACCTCAGGTAATGAATTACTCAACTTGCTCCAGGGCACCCACTTTCCAGTGGCCCTTTTCACGGCCAGTAGTAACCAAAACAGGATTACTGCAACAGTGACCAATTTCATGGTCTGATAACAAGTGACAAACTGCTTTGGGCACTGCGTAGCTTCAAACCATACAAGTTCGCTGGTCCAGAGGGCATAATTCCCGCTGAGCTACAAAAGTCATCAAATACTATCCGGCCTACGCTTAAGAATATCATGAGGAGCTGTGTAGAATTGATCCACATACACATTGTTCGCTTTTGTGGAGATAGAGCGTGCCTTTAACGACGTCAACACATTCGCGACCACCACTGTGCTGTCAACTTTGCAGTTGACTCATTAGTGGAGTTGATTGGTCTTATGCTTAATAGCAGGATAATCAACTTTAAACTGGGTGGGGCTTCTGCTAAAAGATGTGTCAGCAGAGGTACGCCGTAAGACGGTGTTCTTTCTCCCCTTTTCTGGAACTTTATGGTTAATGAACTACTGGTATACCTGGAAGCGGGTGGTAGCAGGGTGATTGCCTATGTGGATGACGTTGCTATAGGCGATTTCGGTAAGTATTTTAATGCCATTTAAGAACTCCTTCAGTTAAATCTTAACAGACTAACTCGTTGAGCAGATCGTTGTGGTTTGGGAGTAAGCCCCCATAAAACTGATCTTGTCCTCTTTTCCAAGAAATATAAAATTCCAATCATATTCAACTGCAGCAAACTAAAAGTCAAAACAACAGCAAGTCTATCCATTAGCGGAGCCTTACACTCTAAACCTTCCGTGGCATTGGATATTCTGTTTGACTTGACTCCCCTCGATATCTTCAGCAGGCCAGTACCTGCAACGCAGCTACTCGCCTGATGTTAACAAAAGAACAGACCTTAAGTGGACTGTTGGATCAACATGTCTAGCGACGAAACAGCTCTGTCATAAGCTGAACCTGAATCGCTTTAAGAGTTTGATCTTTCCAAATAGGAAATATCTCAGCGCCATTATAGGTGTCATCACTGAACACTGTGTTATATCCAAGAAGGCTTAGCGTATTTATAAATAATTTCTGTAGAAGCTGAATGGACAAGAAGGATGAAGAGACAATTTTCCACCTACTCTGTACACGCCCAGCTCTCTCCCAAAGAAGAAAACTGCACTTAGGAGCTACAATTACTTAAGCGATCTAAATGATATAGGCGTTAACAGTCTCCTACGCTTCATCTCAAGCTCCTGGTTCCAAGAGCAGGAGAATCACAGATCACGTGACATCACAATGGACTAATAGGACTAAGTGGCTTGGTTTTTTCAACAGCCACTTTCACCTAACCTAACCTACCTTGTAGGTATCCTGTAATTTGGCTCGTAGGTAGTTATAGAAATCATATGCGCGTTTTTTAGCACCTGCAAATCTGTAAACTTCACATTGTAAACTGTACATTGCATTGTAAGATATTTGTGTGGGTAAGATAGAACTTACTCTTTTCAACACAAACACTTAATTCAATACAGTTACAATTTGCAATGCAATCGCTTTTCTCTATCGCTTTTACTTAAACCACTTAATCGATCTCTTAATTCACTCTTCAGATTCGAGTTTAGAGCTGACTTGCACTTCTTGTGGGACGTTAATATTTACATTCCTCTGATATTTTCCGAAAAGCTTCCATACATCTTTCCATTTTACCAAAATATTCACTTAAAGTTTTTGTTCTCCAATATTTGAGTCTTTTGCTATTCAAATGTGGAAATCTTCTTCTATTAGAGATCATCTCTCTTCATAGAGATGACGGTGTACATATTTTAAGAGGTTATATTCATTCCGAACAACTTCGTCATTCATCGTTCCGTTGAAATGACACATTCTATTCATAAGGACTATCTTCATTTTTCTTCGTTCTTCATGCTGGATCCAGTATACAATATCATTAATGCGTGATATCACCTTGTATAGACCTTCCCCATATTATGTCAATTTTGGTGATTCACCTTTCACAATCAGTGTTTCCACACGAGAATTTGCAGTTTACGTTCCATTAATCGCTCGAAGGTGTCTAGAGGGTTGCACAGTCTAAGCGGCATTACCGTAAACTGCCAAAGACCACTTCCTATAATAAATGCTGTGTTCTCACGAACTTGTCGATTCATCTCTACCTGCCGGTAACCGCTCTTCAGATCAAGTGTTGAAAACCATTTCGCTTCAGAAAGCGTATCCAAAGTGTCATTAGCTCTCGGTAGAATGTAGCTGTCCTTTTTAGTGACATCGTTGAGACGTGGTAGTCTACAAAAAACCTCGTGCTGTTGTCTTTCTTCTTCACGAAAACCACTGGAGATGCCTACGGGCTCTGTAATTGATCGATCAGTCCTTCAACTTTCATCTTCGACGCCATTTCAGCAACTTTTGTCTGATTTGCCAATGGAAGACGCCTTGAAGGTTGGTGGATTGGGCGGGGGTCTCCGGTGTCAATGTCAGATTACAGAAGCTGATGATTTTGTTCTTGATTTTCATACCCTAGACACTTGCCGACCGGTGTTGCATGACTCATTTCCATTGTGGTCAGAGAACAGGGCACATTTTCCCACTTTCTCTCGCTTTTTCATCTTTATTATAAAATCCCTACAAGAACCATATTGTTGTCTGGTTTCGCTAAGTTCTTTTTCACCGTGAAGTTTCTCCTATTTTCTTGCTCCATCAAATTGAAACGGTGGCTACCAGGACCACCTTCCACTTTTGCTCAAACAATTGCTTCCGGCGAAGACTCTAGAAGTTCATTTCTGCAGATGACGATTCTAAAGACGGAAGTGTTGGCATTTTGGCATATTGGTACTGTCGCTTCAGCTTTATAGAAAATTGAATGGTCGTCCCTGAATTGTACGTAAAACCGTACTACTTGCGATTAGGTTTGTAGTTATCGTGGGTAAATTGATGTTGATATTATTTTTGTCGTTAGTGAATGTATCTTTAATATCTTCAACTTATATAGTTGCTTTTTCTTTATCAGTTCGAGCGCATTCATCGTAATTGGCCCTTAATGGGGAAAAATTGTGTTTTTGAGTTTTTAATCTCTTTTGTACTTTTTACTACTTCCATAGGGAGTAGTTTGTAACTTTCGTTGCTGTTTTTTGATTTTGTTATTCCTATTATCTATAAGAAGTCCTTTTAGTTCCTTTTCCTTTTGGTTAAATGTTCCTTTGTCCTCGCGAGTTCTGGTTGCCATCATCTTCTGAGTGTTATCTTTTCTTTTATTTTCTTTAGTATTTGCGTAGGTGTATGGGTGTCTTCTTTAATAGCTGTAGTAGTAGAAGTAGACCTGTCAGTTGCTATTAGGTGTCTTTAATGAGTAGGTTCCTCAATTATATGTTTATAATTTCTCTAATATTATGGTAGCTTAAATAAAGTCTTTCATGTTTGCCAAGTTCAGTACATTCGAAGTTTTTGTTTTTCGATGATTGCAGAGCCGCCATGTGCTTTTCCATCTGGGTGATTGGTATGGAAATATTGTATCCCGGGATTCTAATATCGCTTTTGTTTTTAAGATGTGTTTCAAATATGAACATTATGTCTATTTTGTTAGTCTTGATAAATTGTCCAAGTTCCATAACTCTTTGTAAAAGACCATTTGAATTCCATGCTACTATTGTAAGTTTGTTAACTGTTAACTATGCATTGAATTTATTTAGTAATAACGTAAGTATGTTATCACGTTATATGTATATTATTATATTATCATATGATTTGCGACACAATTTGTTTATCATATTTTTTAGTTTGGTTATCTCGTTACAGGGTTGTGATGGTAGTTTTTTTTTTTTTGCTGTTGTTGTTCTCTTATTGATTCTGTATATTCTGGTTGTGGTGCTGGATTTCCTTCATATTTTTGTTGGTTTTCTGTTATTGTAGTTTTGTCGTGAGTGTTGTTGCCGCATACCTTGACGTATGTTTGTGAGTGAGCTATTGGAATTTCTTTAATATAGTTATTAACCTTGACAATTTGTGTATTGAGCATTGTCTTTTCTTGGTCGGGGTGGTTCCAAGTTGATTTTTCATTGCAGTAGTTGTGTTATATTAAATATGTCTATTATTTTCTTGGCTTTTTATTTCTTAAGCAAAAACAGGCAAACATTTTTTGGATATTGTGAATATTTGTTATATTATGACCATGGTCAGCTATTTCACGTTTTATTTCCTAAATGATGCATTTTCCGGAGGATTACTCGGAATCCGCGTTGATCTTTCGGTTTATAGGAGTAGTATTGAGTGTTATATGTTGAAACATTTGTTCAAATGATAGTGAATCTATTGTTGTATCTTTATTTTATTGTTAGGTAGTACTTTAGGACGTAGCTGTTGTCTACTGCTTTGTTTAGTGCTTTCGTTAATGTTCCTATATAATACATGGGCAGAAAAGTCCGTTTGTAAGAGAGGGCACGACTTTAAATCCATGCCATTTTCAGTTAGTACCAACCTTCAAAAGATAAGTGTATAAATTTGACGGCTGTCGGACGATTAGTTGTCGGGATATAGCGTTGTGAGTGAAGCAACTTTTGTTATTGTTAAAAAAAATGGATTCAAAGCAATTTCATGTGTTTATTTATCATTGCTTTTTGATGGGAAAAAATGCAGCCAATGCAAAGAAATGACTTGATACGTGTTACCCGGACTCTGCACCCGCCGAACGAACCAAGTGGATTGAAAAATTTAAAAGTGGTCATACAAACACCGAAGATGGTGCACGCAGTGGACGTCCAAAATGGGCTGTTTCAAAAAAGTCCACAAAACGATTACGAATGACTGTAAAGTGAAGTTAATCAAGATAGCTGAGGCTCTGAAGATATCAAAAGAGCGTGTTGGTTATCATACACGAATATTTGGACATGCGAAAGCTCTGTTCAAAGTGGATGCCGCGTTTGCTCACAGTCGACCAAAAACAACAACGTGCTGATGATTTAAAGGAATGTTTAAAGCTGCTCAACAGCAATAAGGCCGAATTTTTTGCGTCGGTATTCGACAATGGATGAAACTTGGCTCCATCACTTCACACCAGAGTCAAGTCGGCAGTCAGCTGAGTGGAGAGCCGGCGACGAACCTCGTCCAAAACGACCAAAAACTCAACAGTCAGCTGTTAAGGTTATGGCATCCGTATTTTGGGATACACATGTAATAATTTTTATCGACTATCTCCAAAAGGGGCAGACTATCAATAGCCACTATTACATTGCGTCGTTGGAGCGTTTGAAGGAAGAAATCGCAGAAAAACAGCCACATTTGAAGAAAAAGAAAGTGCTGTTTCATCAAGACAATCCACCGTGTCATAAGTCGATGAAAACGATGGCAAAATTAAATAAATTCGGCTACGAATTGCATCCCGATCCACCGTATTCTTCAGATTTGCCCACCCGCGATTATTTTCTGTTCGTGGACCTCAAAAGAATGCTGAAAGAGATTTAAAACCGATGAAAAAGTAATCGCCGAAACAGAGACCTATTTTGAGGCTGAACAGAAATCGTACTACAAAACTGGTATCGAAAGATTGAAAAACCATTTCAATCAGTGTATCGCCCTCGAAGGCAACTATCAATAAGTTGAATTTTGCAAAAATTTAGTTTTACTATAAAACGGCACTGACTTTTCAGCCCATGTGTTATATAGGGTTTTCTAATAACGACTTGACAACTTTTTTTTTAAATAACAGGCAAACTATTTGAGATATTTCAAATAATTTATTATTGACTTGAAGTACAATCAAAACATTTATGAATGGAACTCGACTTCATTCATATGGCCACCGCGGGTACGTTTGCAGCGGTCGATTCTTTGGACCCAATTTTCAACGACTCGGCCACACATTTCGTATTCAATGTTGGCTCTGAGTTCTTTCAACGTCGTCGGCGTGTTGGCATAAACCAATGACTTAACGTAGTCCCACAGAAAAGAGTCAAGCGGCGTTAAATCGCACGAACGAGGCGGCCAATCGACTGGCCCATGTCATGAGATAACACGCTCACCATACTTACTCTTCAATAAATCAATTGTAGCGTGTGCTGTGTGGCTTGTGGCACCATCCTGTTGAAATGACATGTCTTCCAAGTCCATATCTTCCAATTCAGGCCAAAAATAATCAGTATTGATGGCTGACTATTCACAGTAACTTGACGATCGTTATCGTCGACGAAAAAATATGGCCCAATAACGCCGCCGGCATGTAAACCGCACCAAACAATTATTTTTTTGTGGATGAAGTGGTTATTCATGAAGCACATGTGGGTTTTCACCCAACCAACAAGGTATATTTTGCTTATTGACGAACCCATTGAGCCAAAAATGAGCTTCGTCACTGAAAATGATTTTGCGATTAAATTCATCATCTTGGCGCATCTTCTCCAGAACCCAATTGGAGAACGGAGGTCGCTTCAAATGGTCCATCGGCTTCAATTCTTGAGTCTTGTATGAGTGTAAACCAAGATCCTTACGCAAAATACGCCATAATGTGGTCTGAGCGATGCCCAATTCTTGAGAACGCCGTGGAATCGACTGATTTGGATCGTTTGCTACGGACGTGTAAACAGCAGCGATATTTTCGACACTTCGACCAACCCGTTGTCTCACTGACACGGCAATATCACACAACGAATATGTAGACTTAAATTTTTGCACTAAACTTGTTATTGCCTGTCTACTAGGACGAGAACTACGACCGAAAATTGGAGTTAACGCTCTTCAAGTTGCAGTCACCGACTCCGAATATCTGTAGAAAATTTTTATAATTTGCAGACATTGCTCGTTAGTGTACTTCCCCATTATAAAAATGTTGAATTTACTGAATAAATTGACAGTGACAGTTTGATGATTAGTGAAAGAGTGCGTTCACAAATTAAATTCCAAGTTGTCAAGTTCGTAATGGAAAACCCTATATTATTTACAATACGTTAAAAGATAGACAGTTAATAGGTTCACAGATAATAGGTTTACTTCACCATGCCAAAGCAAATACAGATGACTTTATCACGTACAGATCGGGTCCAAAAATCGAGGTTGTTAATATACTTTTGCAACGTGACTTGAATAAAATAAAACAAGGCTTAGATGACTGGAAGTTGAAAATCAACTTTTAGAAGTCGGAAACCATTCTGTTTAGGACGCCTTTGTCTGGAGACCTTAGGGATAAAAGAAGGATATATATATACGTCAATTATATGTATTATGAGAGAGTACGACATTGCATTGAACCAGACGAAATGCATCGATTATGGACTTATTTCAAGAAAGATAGTGAATCTCGATAATCTGTAGAGTATTTCGGAAGGTGACTCGAGCAGTTAGAACCGCACTAGATCAACTTGCAAGTAACGGGTATTTGGAAGATCTACGAAAGACAAATCCGCAGCACTAGTAGTTTGTGAGGATGTATTTTAGAAAATTTTAAACGAGTTATCTCGATTTTAAGGGTACTTTTAAGGCGAAATTGGAGCTATATGCATAGAATCCTCAAGCAGAATCCCGTGCGAGACAATTCTCTGAAAAAGTCTTTTCATAGAATTTGTATGCAGTTATATGAAAATGCCGTTGGCGTCAACTCTGACATGTAGGCATAATATTGATGTTGGAGTGGTTGCTGGCTGCTCTAAATGTAACGAACTAACAACTAGCACGTACTAAGACCCACTGGTTGAGGATGCACTGGCTCCAAGCGATGCAGCCATTCAAGTTTCACGGTCAATCAAAGTACAGACAAAACTAAAAAGTCAACTAACATTAAAAAGTGCCCAGCTCAACTTAAAGCGTTGAATCTGATTAAGAACAACTTTATACGTATAATTGAGAACTTAGAGTTAACTCAGAATACGGTGTACCTAACATTCAAATTGGATAGGATTAGGAAATACTCGACGAGATCATGTCCTCGTTGGAAGATGTCGATTATGAGCAGGAGTTGGACCAGATACGTGAAGATGCTTATATCCATATTAAAGGAGCCTTACAACGACAACACCAACTAGATGCAGTAACTTTACAAGCTGTAGCACATCGGAAAATCAAACTTTCAATATGAGGCATACCATCAGCGGTAAATGTGAAGCGTAGACATCATTTTGGGAACTGTTTGATCGAACGAATTCAATATTTAAAGGAAATTTAAAAGGAGAAGCAGAAAGTATTGTTAACCCCTTGGCACCGACATCAAGCAATTATGCAACAGCTATATGTAGAATTGCCAACGAACCGGTTTCACAATTCAAAAGGATTTGCCAACAAATACATCAAAAAATTGCTTACTTTGAAACCAGTCCGACATGAGAATGCGTTCGATTTGTAAACGATCGTGAATATTTCAAAGGCAATCTTGTACGGTATCAAATATTGTGCTGGGATTGATCAAGGGTCTCAACCATGCTTCGTGACCAATTCACGATGAAAACGTCAACTTGGAGATAGATGCTCTAGTAATTTCAATTATTACATCAAGACTGCCAGCACCGCAAGTTACACACAACCAGCGGCTTCACATCCTAGGATTGAAGTTAGCAAATGCATGATACGGACAACCGAAGGAGATTGAAATACTAATTAAATCAGACACTTTGCCGCAATTTTTGACGCGTGGACTAGTCAAGGGTCCAGCCAATACTCCAATGGCACAAAACATAAGTTTTGGCTGATACGATACATCCAGCAGCATCTTAACCTCAAGGAAACAAGAGTTAAGCAAACAAACAAGTTAATATACTCACAATATGAAAGCTTAAATAAATTTTGCGAGTTAGAAGAAGCTCCAAATGCAAGGACCAAGTATACAGAAGACGAAGTGTGTGAGAATCCCGACAACCGGGATAAAACATGTCACTGCTTAAGTATCGCATGGTATTGCGAAGTTCACGTAAAATGGCATTAAAGTATTTCTTTATGTTGGAACAAATATTCGCAAAAATTGATAGTCATTCGTGAATATATTAATCTTGGACACATAGGGAAAGTATCAGAGGGCTATACTGGAAAGAGATAATATCTTTCACATCACGTAGTGATAAAAGGCTACTACCAAACTGAGAATGGTATTCGAGGCCCCGGAAAAAACAATTTTGGGAAATCACTAAACCATTATCCTACGGTACAAAAGGATGTGTTTTCCTTGTTACTTCGATTTAGGTTGTTTCCAATCGTCTTCACGTCTGACGTCCAAAACACATATCGGCAGATTTAAGCCGATCAAGAGACAAAGTCTCTCAAATAGAATACCATGGATTTGCAGATGCATCAGAATCAGCGTATGCAGCTGATGATGTACATTAGAGAGCAAAAAGACACGAATCATGGTCAGATTCTATCGTAGTATTGAGCTCGGTGAAACAACATCCAGTGAAATGGAACACATTTGTCGCCAACTTATGTCCACACCTTAGAGGAGAATGGAGGTTCGTACTGCTGATATTCCGTCTAGAAGATCATTTTGAGATACACTAGCTAAAAATTCAAACTGGTGGCATGGTGCAAAGTAGTTAAAGGAAGAACAAAAATTTTGGCCAGTTGAGAAATTTATGATGAAAATGCAAGATATGCCGAAGATTCGAAAATCTCATGCATCCCAGCAATCCTTCATACAAAGACGACATTTATCACAATTTTTCATCACTTTAAAGCCAATTGTCAACGGAGCAAAAGGCATTTACTGTTACAATATGGCAGGTTAACGGTAAAAGAGCCACTGGAAGCAGAAAAAGCTTTGGGAAGGGGTGCTCAACGAAGTTTTTCTGAAGATATTAAGAGTCTTAATGCAAATAAATTACTGAAATTAAAAAGCAAGTTTTCATCACTGACCACCATCTCTACAGTGACAATGGAAAAAATTTTGTTAGGCCAAAGATATTGTTGATGCATTACAATCCAAGCTAGCTGCAAACGCAATCCAGTGGCATTTCATCCTATCTCTGGTAGACCCTGGGAAGCTGGATTTAAGTCAGTCAAACACCATTTGGATCGCATAATGGGAGCGCAGTAATTAACATACGAAGAGATAAACAATATCTTGGTGCAAATAGACGGACGCTTAAACTCTAGACTACTCTATTCATTTACATACAACGTAGAAGATCTAGATGCGTTATTGGGTCGCCACGAATAGCACCACAACATGATGCCATTCTGGGTCTAGCAAACAGGAGTCTAAAAAGGTAGTAGTTTACTCGAAAGCTTAAAAAAGATATTTACAAGCGTTGGTATGAGGACTATATAACCTAAATGAAGAAGCGATATAAGTGTAAGAAACATTAGCAACCCGAATTGTTGGTGATACCGAGCAACATCCCTCATATCTCGACTTCCTACCACCCTACCGAACAGGAGACGCTCCGTAGTTAAGTCGCCAGTCCGCAGCTGCTCGTGCAACGTGGAAAATAAGCTGATGTGATGTGTTTACAGTGGCAATTAATTTACTGAAGTGCATCACTATTCATGTGCCTTGAATAATTTTGCTTCTAATCGTATGAATTCCCGTGTCATTTACAATTACTTCTTCTGGAGTTGGTTTCTAAGTCACAAATACAGCGGTTTCTTTGGGTGTAAAGAATATCCACGTAATGTGCGTCCATAATTCTTTTCACATAGTGTATGTGAGCCCTAGCGTCCTGGTTGGACATCGCTTAAAAGACAGCTTTTTATACAGTTGCTGGATAATGCAATCCTCACTCTGTTCAATGCTGTAAAATATTGATGTCCGGAAGATGAACGCTGTTTCGTTGTGAGCTGGTGTCTTGTTTATATTTTCCAGTGGTAATTCAAAATATCTCTGTAGATTAAAGTTGACTTCAAGCACGGACTGCTGTAATTGCAACCCTCAAAAAATCTGCTCATCGATCTTTTCAGGAAGATCTTTAGCCTAAAATCAGGCATTGCTGATCATGAAGTTGATCATGATCATGATCGTTGAAGTTGAAAACATCTCCAGTTTATCCATAGGATCTGGTAGTACCCCCATCTCTGAGCCAAGTTGTTAATGATTTCTTCCATGCTCTTGTGTGACGGAAACTCAAACCAATGACTATGTTTCAGATATGCATTTAGCAACTTATTGTATTTCGTTCCAATTTATCGCATCTAGCTAAGTGTAATTAAATATGCGTTCGTCGAATGTATATTTAATTTATTCTCGTCAACCATTTTGTAAAAAAATACTCTATCTTGTTGACCTCTATTAGAATTGCATTCAGATTTTTCACAAATCTGATGATTTCATTGTTAATTTTAGTTTATGTCTCGATCACACTCGATATTGTAGACAGCGTAGTCTCGATATTGAGGTTAGAATAGTTCCTAGAAGTCCTCGTTTTTTCCTTCGGAAAGGTGCTACTTAAAGTCTATTAAAAATTGTGAATACATTCTTCCATTATTCTTCTATGTGATGACGCAATTCATCGCATTGACTCTCCTTTGTCACTGATTTTGCCTTGTGCAGATCTCAATTATTAGATCTCTCGTTTTGCTGATGTTGACTTGATCACGTTGGCTGTTCTAATTTGTACTACAAAGTGTCCAACTTCCAGGTGGGTGATTGCATATCTTTACAATCCTAAATTAACGGATGCAAATAATAACAGAATCACAAAGCAATAGAGAAACTGGTTAGTTAGTTTCCATCCCTCGGCTTCCTCCTGGATCTGCTATGTGGATTATTTGACGGTTAAGTCATGTTATCATTAGGCTTTATAATATTTTCTTCGCTTGGCAGCAAACACACTTTGTCTATTATTCGCTTGAATGTTCCCTTTTCCGTTTCCGCTTTGTAACTAATCTGATAAGATCAGATTATGTGAGCATAAATTATTTTGCATAGAAGCCATTTCGATGGTGCCAGCAGTTTATGTTTTAGCAGCACCAAGTGCCCAAGTTCCAAATTCTTCACTAACTGCTTCCACTTATATCGCCGTTGCAATTCGTTTATGTAGTCCTCGTACCAACGCTTGCAAGTATCATCTTTGAGCTTTTGAATTTACTTCCACTTTTTTAAATTACATACTGTCTGCCAGATCCAGGGCTTTCAGCATCTAGATGTTCGATGTTGTCTATTACTGGGCAGAGTGACCTCGAGTTCAAGTATGGAACTCATCTCTTCGTATGTTAATTTCTGCTCTCCTATGATGCGATTCAAGTGACTTTACTCCGGCTTCCCAGGGTCCACCAAAGTGTGAAGATCCAGGTGGGATGGAATGCAAATGGATTGCGTTTTCGGCTAGCGTGGATTGCAACCCATCAATAATATTTTTTTCGCCAACAAAATTTGGTCCATTATCGCTATAGAGATGGTGAATAGATAATCTTCTTTTGATCATACGTCGCAATGCTGCCATGAAACCAAACGTTGTCAAATCAGAAGCCAGCCAGCCAGCACATTGGCTTTTGTTGTCATGCAGACGAGCAGCGCTTTTAAGCTTTATCTGAATTCAAAACTTTACTCCAGCCTCGAGTTGTCCAATAAGTTGATTCCTTGGAATCCTGATGCATTAGTTTATTACGGTCTTGACAGTGTACATGAGTACTGAGTCGACTAATGATGAATGCAAAGGTCAACCAGTAAACTCGCTTTTCGTGTGGTGTAAAAAGAAAACAAACACCACCGGTGAAAAAAAATACATACAAGTGCAATAAAAAAATATATATATTAGACACCTCACCTCTCCCGCTCGGGATCGAAGTACTTTTCCTTGCACTCGGTCACTGCCGTTACTTTATTTATTATACGGTACGTGCAGCACCTGAGTGTATGCAACAACCGATGGATAACGGGTTGCCACTGTGAATTTTTTTGGTGCACTATGTTATATTGTTGTAAGGGCAAAACACCTACCGCAATTTAATTCGGTAAATCAACTTCACAATTCTGACGTCGCAGCCTTGCTTAGAATCATCGGTATATGTGTCTTGTTTGTTGCTTTTGTTTTACTTTTATTACAGGGAATTTAGGGTAGACGTTGCCAATAAACGCGTGCTCAAAAGTAATCACTTTTTTGCGTACGTCCACGTCTGTAAGTGGATACTAGCTGGCATGTCTCACCTAAAAGTGGAGCCAAAGGGTACATCAATCTGGCGAAAGCAAAATAGTTAAACTTGATATTTCTAAGGTATTTAACAGAGTTTGGCATCAGGCTCTTTTGTTGAAAATGCGTGCTTTTGGAATTAAAATAAGAAATTACCTTTCGGAACGTTCAATACAAGTTATCATGGATGATTTATTCACAAAATAAATGCTGGTGTACCCCAGGCTCTATTCTGTCTTCGACAATATTTTAAATTTTGGAAAATGATCTCTTGTTTGCTACTTCTAATCCAAAATATTCCTTTGTTGAAGACAGTACTATCCGCTTTTCATATTCGTTCAATAATTACTTCCCTGCTCTTCGGCTATAGAACGGGAATGGCAGCGTATGTTAAGTTCATTAAACACTGATATTAAGAGCATAATCAGTTGATGAACTATCAACAGAGTGAAATTTAATGCTTACAAAACACAATGTTGTCTGCTGTCATTAAAGCAAAATTTAAATACTCATCGCTTATCCATCAATGGCACTTACATCGAAGAAGCCGAAAATCTGTCCTTTCTCGGTATATTGGAATGACTACATTTTCTATGTCGTCAAAAATGTTGCGAAATATCTAGATTTTCTCAAGCGATGTAAGAAATATTTCACTCCCTCTTACATGGCCTCAATATAAGTATAAGGCATTCATCCACCCAAAATTTGAGTACAATGCCGATATCTGATCAGGTGCTTCTAAAATATCCTGCACCTGGTAAATAGGTTTCAAAACCGAGCGGCAAATCTCATAGGTGACACTGATATCAATCTGTCAATTAGCACCCTCTAACACCGACGTAATATCTCCTGTTTTACTTTGTTTTATCGCTATTTCTACCACCAGTGCTCCATAGAAGTCGCCAGTAGCATTCCGCCTCTTCAAACTTTCAACTGTAACACCCGTCTTGCTATGAATGCTCATCATCATCATATACCTCCAAGCCTACTTCCGGACGTATTCTGAGATGTCGTGATTCATTCCTAAGCCGTACAACTCGCTAATGGAATGCCCTGCCGAGCTCTCTATTTCCAGGTCAATTAAACTTGTGAAAATTTAAAAACAATGTATATTGGTACCCCTCTTTTCTGTCTCCTTAAATTATTAGCATTTTAGGAGTAAACATATTCCTTGTACGCGCGCTGATTAAAAAAAAAGGGCTGGTTTCTCGGATGGTCTAACATTTTCTTCGAATGTAAATCAGAGTTAGTTTTGCTCCGCCGTGAAGTGTATCGCTATGGGTCTTATTTATGATTATTTTGTCCGTTGGATGCAATGATGACAGAACTATAGGATGTTTCTGATAAATGTGTATGTTACAACCGACCTCCCACCGCAATATTTCAATGGCGTCGCTGTACGGGTTCAGTGATGATATCGTGCTGTTTGATTTCAGTGCTTTCTTTGCATTTCTATTCTCCATATCCTCAGGAAAATTACGCTGAGCACTCCCTACCAATGCTCTCTCTGCTACCAGTAGCTCCTTTACCGTTAGACTTCCATATTGCTCCGTTGGCAATTAGCTTTAAACCGTGGACAGTATGCAGTTACGCGGTGAAGTTTTGAAAGTGATGAAAAGTTGACATAAATGCCGTCATTGTGTGAAGGATTGCTATAATGCATCTTGCATTTCCAGCTAGGATGTCTCCAAATGATCCTCTAGACGGAGTGTTAGCAGGATTCTCTATTCCGGGTACGAACCTCCACTCTCCTTTAAAGTTTTGCAGTACGAAGAATACCCAGTTCGCGACAAATGTGTTTCATTTCACTGACCATGCTAAAACCTTAGTATAATTCATGTCTGTTTGCTATCTGATGTACCGCTGCAAGCGCTGATTCTGATGCATCTGCAAATTCATGTAACTCTATTTGACGCAGTTTGCCGCGTCCATCGTGAAATTCTTACTGTTCCAAGCGTTGATAGTTTTGTTTTTAATTCGTTACATTCGTTTTGAATTTTCATTGGAAAATATCCGTCCCATCCGATACCCAAAAGCCAAAGACTTTGAATAAGGTTCTTTGCCTTGATAGAAGCTGGCGACAACTAACCGCATGGATCGAAAATTTTGCCAGCGATATTCAATATTGCTTGTTTGGTACGTTTCGAAGTCGTACATTTTGTTTCCAACATTTTAAATGTTGTATTACTATAAAACTCATGTTCTGGCATTAATTCATGTCCATTTGCGTAACTTATATCCGCCATTCCAAAGTAGCTGCATCAATTCTCTTTGAAGATCTCAACATTCTTCTAGTGAACTTACACCTCCTAGGCAATCGTCTTTAAAGAATTTTTCAAGCAATGTTTTGCATGCCCATGGATACTTTTGTTTTTTATTTTCGGTGAACTGGCATAGATTTTTATATGCTTAACATAGTGCGATAATGTGCCGTATATGACGGTTTTAAGAACGTATTCTTTTATTAGTTCCTTAAAGTTTTCACAAGCTATGTTGTAAATTACGATCCTCCTGATCGACTTAAATCAACTGTGAAGACGATTAGCAACGACCGTCGAAGTAACAAGGAAGTGACAAGGAAAACGGATCTTTTTGTACCGTGTGACCGTTCACCATCGTGTTTAGTCGTGTTTAGCGATTCCCCAGATATTTTCTTGCTGAAGCATCAAATACTACTCTCATTTTGGTAGCAGCGCTGTCTTTTTTTTTTTCACTGCGTGATGTGGAAGATAATACCTTTTCCCAGTATAACCCACTGATACTTAATCCATGTGTACAAAATTAATGTATGTATTGTATTTTCGAATGAAATTTGAATATTCATCCCGAAGACTTTCTCCCAATACCATGCGATACCTCAGCAGTGGCAATTTGAAAATGAAACGACCTGTTTCATCCCGGATGTGCGACATTTGGAATGATTCTCGCACATTTCGTCTTCTGTAGACGTGGCCTTTGCACTTGAAACTTATTTTAATTTAGAAAATTTATTTAAGCTTTTGTCATTACTGCACACGATAATGTATGTTTTGAGTATATTAACTTGTGTTTTCCTCCTTGAGGTTAAGATGCTGCTGGCTGTATCGTATCAAACAAAAACATGTGTTTTGTTTCATTTCAGTATTGGCTGGAACTTTGACTAGTCCATGCATCAAAAATTGCGGGAAAATATCTGATTTAATTAGTAGTTCAATGTCATTCGGTTGTTCGTATAATGGATCTGTTTACTTGAAGCGTTCTTACGCTGGTTGCGTGCAACTTTTTGTGCTGGCGGTCTTGATATAATAACTGGATTAACTAGAGTATCTACCTCCAAGTTGACCTTTTTATCGTGAATTGATTGAATGGTAAAGTGGTATGCAGCGATGATTTCTATAGCATGACCGTTGATTCAATTAATCTTTGACTCATAATTGACCATTGGAACTTTTATTTGACGTACTAATTTCGCCGTCAGGAAGCATGATTGAGACCCTTGATCAAATCCAGCTCGTTCGCAATATTTTTGATTCCGTACAAGATTTCCTTTGACATATCCATGATCGTTTACAAATCGAATGCATTTTCATGACGGACTGATTTTAAAGTAAACAATAATTGGATGTAGTTGTTGACAAATCCTTTTGAATTTTGAAACCGGTTCTTAAGCAATTCTAAAGTTGTTGCATAACTACTTAATGTTGGTGACAAATGGTTAACAATCCTTGGTGTTTCTCCTTTAAAATTGAGTTTAGATATTGAATTCGTTCAATCAAACAGTTCCACTCTTCATATTTGCCGCTAAAGGATGGTATGCTTATTGGTGGAAGTTTGATACGTTGCAGCTTGTACGATGAGAGTTACTGCCTTTAGTTGGTGTTGTCGTTGTTATGCTTCTTTAATTTGGATATAAGCGTCTTCATATATCTGGTACAACTCAATGAATTAGTTGGACACGTACTCCTGCTAGTAATCGGCATCTTCTAATGAGGACGTGATCTCGTCGAGTATTCCCTAATCTGATCCAATTTGAGTGGTTGGTAAACCGTATCCTGAGTTTACTGTAATCTCTCAATAATGCGTATAAAGTTCTATTTGACTCTTTTGTTTTGTCTAAGCTTGGATTTGAACTTCGATTTACAGGAGATAACCGTGAAGCTTGAAAAGCTGCATCGCCTTGTAATGGAATTCCCGATGGTTGCGTGTTTTTTTAATTACCTCCAATTTTGCCTTGAAAGTAATCTTATTATTGAGATAATTCGTTTCACGTTTGCTAAAACACTTCCTTACAAACTACTTGTGCTGCGGATTTGTGTTTCATATAGTAGATCTCCCAAATACTCGTTATTTATTTTGAAGTTAGTCTAGTCCTGTTCTAACTACTCGAGTCTCCTTGCGAAATACTCTACAGAGTATCGAGATTCTTCACCTTTCTTGAAATTAGACCATAATCAATGCACTCTTCTTGTCATTATCGTCTGGTTCAATGCAATGTCGTACTCTCTCATGATACATATAGTTGAGATATTACGCCCCGGAGATCAGGTCGTTTGATGAGCTCATTACTCCTGCAATGTGCCTTCGAGCCAACCTAATGACGAAATTGTCCAATGTTACTAAGTTCGCCCTAGGATAGAATTTTATGTACTCAGACAAGCTTTGACGTCAATCAGACAGGCACCTTGTCGGCCTTGAAGCCGAGTCGGTACATTACACTGTGTTGACCCCACAAATTCAATAGTAGGTTCCCTCTTGTATCTGGTATATTATTTCCCCAATCTCTATGTTTGGCGTTGAAATCTTCTCCAATTATAAAATAATTCTACTCCAATTTCAGCCTTAGGAGTCGAAAAGTACCTCGAGCTCTGAAATTTATAAGGTGGATTGATTATCCTTAGGTGCATAGAGAGACACACGATGCATTCTTCCAGCACCTGAAACCTACGTACTACTTGACTGTATTCTCTTTTAAAACTTAGTCCATTTCTTACAAAGATCGCAATGCCTGCTTATTGAATTGAGTTGGATAGGTTTTTTCGTACTATTTTATACCTTCTCTGTCTCATTTTGTGTCTTTTGGCAAGTTTAGTTTGGTAACACGTACCAGTTCCGACTGCAGGTGCGTTAGTTTCAGCAAGAGCGCGAATATTTGATCTACTCACGTATCCTCTTCCTTTGTGTGACGCTGAAGCTGAGCCGTCTACCCCTGAATAGAGAGCGAGATAACCAACATATCAGATACAAGTTTCCGTGCTCTAGGCGCTGAGGTCTGGGAAACTACATTCGCTTGTTGTACCGTATTCCCCTTACCTATCGCCATTTGTGCGTAGGTAACTTTGGGTGGGGGGGGGGGTTGTTTGTACATGCATGAATGGACGTTTAATTCCGACTTTGTGCTTCCAAACCAGATTTACTCTTTTGATGTACTAGAATTTCGGACAACCCCAATAGTTTGCGGTGTGTCGCGTGTTCCTACATAAAGCACGAGAAAGTTGGCTTTTTTCTGACGCTCTGTTTCCGTCTTCCCAGAGCACATTCCTCAGATTTGTATTTCTTACCGCACTTCATACACAGCATTTCGCAGTTCGACTTGACGTGCCCGAACCCTTGGCAGCGAAGACATTGCAAAATGTTGCCACTTTGCTTTACTCTTTCCAATAATACAATTAGGTAGTGTAAGATGTTGATGCTTCTTAGATCATCCAGTTTTCTTTTCGGAGTTAGTTGAACCAGGAAGCAAGGTCATTTCCGCTTTTTCCTTTTGGCTTTGACTGTGGTGAAAGGCTCGACTTCCACGAATTTGAGCTCATGGCACTCCTTTTCTTTAAGTAGTGCAAGGAGCTCCTCCGGATCCGTCGATGGTTCCAAACTTCTCAGCAGCATATTTTGCAGCTTTTTAAACTTTGGTGTGAATGAGAAGAACTCAGAACCCTTAAGAGATTTTTATTTCGTAGTAGCATGCCTATCTACCCTTAATATCTTTATAAAAAAAATTACAGCCGGCGTACAAAGTTCAATTTTATCCTTCAATTCGACTTTATATGTGTTGTACCTCTTCTGTCTGCTTTTTTTTTTCTGTTGTTTCTGTTGTTGTTCCTATTTCTGCTGCTGTTGGTATGGAAATTGTGTTAATGTTGCTGTTGTTGTTGCTAAAGTTGTGATGTTTGTTGTTGTTGCTTTTGCTTTTGGTGTGTCTGTGCTTGTTTTTCATTGACACTTATGTTATTTTTTGTTATTATAGCAGCTTTTCTTTCTGTTTATCCTAGATATTTGTGGGCTGTTGATGAGAGCTCAGAAGTTGTTGTTGTAGTTTCTTTTGTCACTCGCCTTTTGTTTGGCTTTAATAGCTGGTACTTTTTGTTGGATCTCTTTAATGCTACTATTTGGTGCATCTTCCTTTTCATAATCTGACTCTATGGCCACCAGAGATTGAAAGGTATTCTTACCTCCTACATAGTGACCTTCCCCACAATCAGGCACGTATAGGTATTTGTCTTGGACTGATTCAGCTGCCGCCCCTGTTGACGTTGTAGGGCCTTCTTGCCTCACTCTACCTGGCAGCTTTTCAGTGCAAGCTGATAGAAAGGGGCGCTTTCCAAGGCTCGGAGTTGTTTTAAGCTTCCTCCTTCTCTTCTTTACAACATTATCAGATGACGTCGTGCCACTTGCTGGTCCTGTTATTAAAATAGCGGACTGTTTGTTTGATTCAACTTTTAAAAATAAAAATTAATGCAATTTTTCATGAATCGAACCCACGACCCCTGGGCTGATACCACTACAACTGTCACCGAAGCACTTGGCCAAATTGTTTCTTAACACACTTTTCACAGAAATTTTCTTCTTTACTTTTTTTACTTTGAAAGCCGAAACACGTCTATTCATTACAGAGTTCAATGAACGACTGGTATCAATCCTGCGTGCTCTTGCCAGGCGGAATACATGAAGTACAGTGGACCAGTTTCGTGTATGAGTGCTAGCGTTCCGAAAAAAATTTAAGTTCGCAGGTTTTAACAACAAAAAAATCAGCCATGGAGTTGTATAAAATTGCATCAGTTAATGCCGAGTTCTGAAGGAATCAATTTTCTTTGAAATGCAAGGAAATTAAACCCATGCACCGTGCTGAAGTACCATATGTGATGAATTGTTTTCACTATCTGAGCTAAAGTTAACCATGTGCATGAGCTTATTTAACCGACAGCACGTTTGTAAGAGAATGTATCCTATATACACCAGGAAATCTTAATCATAGAAGTGTTACCATATACAAGTATACGGTTCAAGAAATTCTCGAAATATGTAGATTACTAGAACAAGCTCAATTTTCCTAATTATTGGGTATTTTCTACGGCAACTCTCGCAGAATGTCATTATTACTATCACTATTATGCTGGCAGTTTGCTGGTTGAAGGAATTGATTTGTTAGAGATAAAGGAATAAAACTTGATCAAACCACACATGACGGTGATGATGAATATAACAAAACCAGAGCTAAAAAATATTCCTTTATTCAAAAACCAACGTACGTACTTGGATTTATACAAAAACAAAACGGCTACTATCATTACACGCTTAGCTATTTGCTAATTGCTGACATGCCTGGGAATGTAGTTTACTTTTGCTATAAAAGGACGAATCAACAGCAGAACGTGGCTCAAAAGCCGCCCCAAAGACAGGGGCTAGAAGGAAGTCACTGTATCTTAGCAATAATTTGTACCATCTAAAGAGTAAGAAACCCTCTATAAGGGAAAGTATTTTAAGTTAATCATATATGAGTAGTATTTAATTCAAAGGTAAATTCATCAGACTTCATATGTATTTCTTTCAACTCAATTAAATGTATTGTTTTACTATAACTCTGCATAGACTGTAGGAACATAAATAATTGAGAAACTCAAAAGTTTCATATTTCAGCTTGCAATTTTAGGTAAATACAGAATTTGTTTATTTCTATTTCTGCAAGAGTAGTCTTCTGTTATTTGTTGTATAGTAAAGTCATTCGTGAGTTAATAAAGTTGTTGGTTAAACTAACGAGTTTTGTTGTTAATTCAAATTGTTGTTTAATTTTCCCATAACAGCCCACTGTCATCCTACGGGAAAAATAAACTAAATCCTGAACACCACTTTTCGGTCATACGTATCGGAAAATCATCGACCTTGGAACAACCATATGTTCGAGGTAGAGTATAGTTTTAAGCAGTTTAGGGAAGATCTTATTGAGGAGCTAGCAGCGGCTACTTTGAAGACATCTTGCGACGGAGAATGTACATTCCAATCGCGCGGCGAAATTTGCGCTTTGCTCTGCCTGTCGTTCCGGATATGACATTAGCTACTCTGAAGATAGAGCTACGCGGACGGTCTGAAAATTATCCCGATGGTCAGGTCTGTACCCCGAAATGACCGCGTAGACTTATATCAATATCCTAGATGTCCTAGAAGGTTGATTTACATTGTTTGCCAAAAAGAAGAGCTGCTAAGAAAGCATCTTCCTCTCCCTACATAAATTTATAGAAGCAAAATTGTATGGGAAGCCCTAATTTTTTTCACATTCACTCTTAAAAGAGAATCGATTGCTTCTATTTGTTAACTGCAAGACAAGACATCAGAAATTGGTAAAGAAAGTGCATACAGTGTGTGGCTACTAAGGCCTCGAAAGTTTAGCCACATGAAACAATGCAACATTATAACATCGTTGACACTGCTAGCCCATTTTCCCAAACCATTAACGGCAACTCCTATACCTTCGTCAAAGTGCAGTACCTTTAGTAAGACGCGGGAAGTGTTAGCAATTCTCAATCAAGAGTTTAAGACCGAAACAAAGGAAATTGTCTAAAACTGCTTGAACAGATTTGGGGTAGCAGTTAGAAGTCTACAAAGAATGTCTTGAAACCCGTTTCAAGACTTTCCATTTTTTTTATGGTACTTCATTCATTGTGCTTACATCTTGAAAGATCAAATGAATGAATCACTTGATATTCGATTGGTGAGTTAATACTTCACCCATTGATAACAAAACATTTAGTTCAGAGTACCCATATCAAACGGGTACACTTCATTGAGTACACCAAATACTCGGTGTGCACTAGTGCACTTCGCATGCACTGAATACTTCGTGTTAGTGCACATTTGCCGTCTTGTACACAGACTGTGCAGCTGTCCATATTTTCGTTGTAAGTGTATCCAAATGAGTCTACAAACTACTCAACTGATTTCTTACAATTTCTCTGATTTATCCGAAAAGTGAATATATATTTTTTTTTAATCCTGAGTCAATCATGCTCAAAGTCCAATAAGTTGTAAGTAACATGGCGACGCTTCGATTCCGATCTTAGTGATCTCAATTCGTCCGTTCATCTTTGAGAAACCGTTGATTAACATTTTGGCTACATACCATCTTATATACACATACATTCATACATCTCTCCAAAAACTTCCAACAAAATGTCAAGATAGCATGAAACTTAAAATAAGTTTCGTTTTAGTTTTTTGGCTCATTACAATAACTTTCCCCTATCTGGAAATTTGTAAATAAAATTAAATAAAAGAATTATAGTATAACTATTTGTAAATAAAATTAAATAAAGGAATTATAGTATAACTATTTTATTTAAATGCTCCTTTATCTTCCTCTAAGTCATTTCAAATTTTAGATTTTTTACATTATAATTTAGAAACATAATATTGTTGACTAAAACTGGGTCAGATACAATTAAGCTTCGTTTTTCTGACATTAATTGTCTGGCTGAAGAGAAAACTCGCCCAGCACAACTTGCTGGTGTAGCTAATATTTTGCAACTTACTTTAAATAAAATCGGAAGTTCTACTTGGTTTAGATGCCACCACTGCAAAACATTGAAATCTTCGTAAAAAGTTATGTTTATGCTTTCATAGTCGCAAAGTTCATTGTTTACTTTGTCTGCAGAGTTTACAATTGCTGCAGGTGGAATAAAGTCCTTGAACAACTCCCTACCATCCGATAATATACCAAGCAACTCTTCATTTAGCAGTTGTTTTGTAGGTTGGACAGTCGGTTTAGATAATTCGTAAGCGTATATTTGCATTATACGCTTACATTCATCTCTAGTCACTTGTTTTTTTTTGTGGAAAATTGTTAAATTTTGTAATACTATGGTATGGAATCCAAATAAATATTTAATTTTGTCTTGAAATTTGAAACTACATCTAAATCTTCCAAATAAATAGTATATTTTTTTTATAAGCGATGAATACTATATGAACATTTACTGCATGAATTGTTGGATAGTTCTCTGCCTCTAAGACTCTTGATGTTTCTTCAAAAGGTTTTAAAACTTTTGTTTTCGCGGATATATGGCTTAAATTTATGTTTACAATTCTTCGTAATTCGTTCTTTTCCTGTAGTATGTCGACCCAGTTTTTTTCTATTGTTTCTAATAAATATTACATTGTGTTCCAACGTGTGCATAAGCTACTTTTTAAAGAGGTCTTAAGGGAGGAATTTTTGCTTGATTATTTGAAATATTTTACAAGTTTTGTGCACAGATTACACATATAAAATATTTGCGGACTTTCCTTAATTCTTTTTTCGATGGCGTCGTGTATTGAGTGATTTATACAAAATATGTTTTCATATGAACTGAAAGCGGCGACTATGTTTGCACATCCGTCTGTTACAGTGATTGGCATTTCATATAGGTCGCATTCAAATTCATTCCGGAGAGAATTAATTTTGGACTTTAAAAAGACTTTAACAAGAGATTTACTAAACACTTAATATCAATTTTTTATTATTTTGGTCTTTATTATATCAAAACATTTATTACTTACACTTTTGATGTTTCGCGAAACTGTTGTTGGGTGCGGTAACAGTTTCTCAATATTAAAGTTTTGCCCATAGTTTGCACGAATTGATATTAGGAAATGTGCGAAGTTTTGAAGACCCGAATCTTCTACAATTTTAAAAGTACTGCAATTTTCGATTGTCCTCTGTGTTATGACACGCAAATTTGTCAACTTGTCATCACATCCTTGTCCACATCCTTTTTCTCTACAGTGTTTATACTTTTAATTTTTTTTTAACAAATAACAATTGTGGTTGACCATTTCTGTTTTCAATCACATCAAATATATCCCAAACCGTAATTCTGCCTCTATTATTGCTAATTAATTTAGCTTTAATGGCCGAATTGCTTAAAAAACCAGTTGCAGTTTTCATTGAAAAATCTGAATCGTTTGTTGAATCCTAAAATAAATTTATACATTGGCACTGTCAAAACAAATATATATTACTAAATCTATGCAAATTTACTTAGTTCTTGAAATTCCATTTTTCATTAAAATCCATAACAAAGTTATTTGCATCAACAATGTTAGAGTCACACTACCCACTCACTTCATTCGTATTACTAAAGACATACGTTTCACTCAAGAAATTCGATTAATTTAAGACATTCGTTTCATCCAAGACATTCGGTGTACTCAGCACACGTTTTGTTTGAATGAAGTACCCACTTGCCGTAGAGAAATCAAGTAGTGTATTCGTTTCGTTATCTTGTGATGGAATCTTGTGCAGTGTTTGGCTCCTAAACAGTGGTACCCATTTTTAGGGTACACCAGTTTATATGACTGCAGTTAATAGAATACACTGAACTACTGTATCCATTGAGAGTATTCAAATGAAAGAATTCATGCAGACCTTTAGTCCCATTGTCTGATCAAGGACAACTTGATAATTTATAATATAAGGTATAATATAACAATAATACGATATAATAATACCTTGAATAAAAATTGTTTTCCATCAATTAGTTGGCTTGGAATAGGTGATTGGCAAGCAGTAGCTTCTCTATCAGTTAGATGAACTGAAGAAAAGGCGGCTGAAACTCTTTAAATGATTTGAACTGAAGCAAGGCAAATAAAAACTCTTAACCTTTCGCTCTTAACCTTTACCTTTCTTAGTTGATTGCTCGCTGATGGAAGGTTCTACATATAATTTTTTTCTTTCCTTGAAGCTTCTGATGGATGATATACTACTCAGCTGTTTATTTTAAGGTTATTCACTCTGACTTTTTGTTATTTGTGTTGTGTGCATAGAAGCTAGTTATTCGTTACGCGTTCCATTTTTATTTCACACGACTAGTTAGCTTCCTGCAAATGAACAATGTCTTATTTTTCTCTAGTTTGTGGTCAATTTTGTTGGAAAGCAACAGTTGTTAAGGGTCTATGGAAGCCTTAAACATCCAAGAAAACCAGTGAACAGCAGAATGAAAATTAGGTGCGGCAACATTTTCCGCATTCAAATAAGGAGAGTTGGTGTGACTCCTAAACCACCTAAAACACAGCATGAATGAGAGATTACATATAAGATAATTGAACGCATGAGATTATTACTTTGTGGAAAAGAAAATGTGATAAATATTTTGTGTTAAAAATATATGTATTTTTTAATGAAAATTGCAACAGTGGGAGAGGAAACCTCCTGGAAAAATACTTATCGCAGTACTGCCACTAACGTGAAGGTGGCTTTTACAGAATGTTGGACCGGATTATATAGCCTTCGATGTATGAATGACAATCAGAAATTTTAGATATATTGGGTATATATTTTAATTCGTGCGGTTTTTTTTTCAAAATTTGAACGTTTATTTAAGAAAAACATGTACAATAGTATTATTCAAAGTCCATCTGAAGCTATGACTTTTTCCCATCTTTCTGGCAATTTGTGGATCCCATCCCAAAAGAACTGCGCCGGCTTGGCAGCCAAGAATGAATCAAGCCAATTTTTGATATTCTGCTCTAATGTAAACTGTATTTCAGTGTGGTATCCACTGTTTTCCAAGTAGTTCTTAACCGAAATAGCAACGTAGGGACGAGCATTGTCATGATGGAAAATTATTGCTTCGTGTCTGGTTGCATATTCCGGACATTTTTCGGCTACTGCTCTCTTCAAACGGATTAATTGTGTTTGGAAGCGTTGCCCATTGATGGTTTCACCCGGTTTTAGCAGCTCATAATACAGCACACCCATCTGATCCCACCAAATACAGAGCATTACCTTCGCGCCATGGATATTAGGCTTTGCCGTTGATTTAGCTGGTTGGCCGGGTTTCACATATGGTTTTTTGCGCTTGCTGTTGTCGTAATGGATCCATTTTTCACCACCAGTAACAATCCGAACAAAAATGACTTTCTTTTGTGGCGTTCCAGCAGAATTTCGGACATGCAAAACCGTCTTTTGACGTTTCTCTGCTTGAGTTAATGTGGAACCCAATTTCTTTGCTTCTGAATATATCCAGCTGCTTTTACACGTTTTGAACGCTTGAGTGACACCCAAAGATTCTGCGAGCTCTTCTTGTGTTTGGCAACAATCTTTATAGAGTATTGCTTCCAGTTCTTTATCTTAAAACTTTTTTGGCAGCCCAGAACGTTCATCGTCTTCCAAGCCAAAATCACCACTCTTAAATTGTGCAAACCACTTTTGGCACGTTCGCTCAGCCAGCGCATATTCACCATAAACTTCCACCAAAATACGATGACTTTCGGTAGCAGTTTTCTTCATATTAAAGTAATAACGAAGAACTCCCCGCAAAAATACTTTTTCAGGCACAAAGTTCCACATATTTTAGTGAAAAAAAAGTATTGTTGTTTACGCTTCAAATGAATGACATATACTGAAATGACGTACAATGACAGTAGCTTTCCAACGCATGTTCCAATGGAATAATAACAATGGAACAATACAAGTTACGCCATCTCTTAGAAAACCGCACGAATAAGTGATAGACCCAATACTTGAATGGCTTTCAATTTTATTCATAAATGAGTAATGTAGAGAAAGCTCTATATACGATGTATATTAGGCAAAAGAAGCACCTAACTATGCACTGCTGTGGCAGAAACCATGCGCAGGTATATTACCATCTGTCAACTGATACAAAAATCTATGGAGAAGATGAACCGGCACAACATAAATAAGATGACATTTCTGGATGTTAAATTTGTGACGAAATCTTCTAAATATGATAGAGAAAGTATTAAAAACGATCCAGTTCAAGTTATTTTAAAATATATGATATTATATAAAAAAAAAATATTATTATTATTATTAAGGGAACGATACAAATTAATTAGGGTCCGGGATATAACGCCGGGGTACTATGCCCATGTGGCGCGTTTTGTCCACAGCACGCGGAGTACTGAGTTCCCATATTGACTGAGATCTAGTTGACATATATAAGAAAACATATTTTTATTTTCTTTCAAACAACAGTTTTAAATCACATGCTGAAATGAAGTCCCACAAGGTACAATCATGTCATTTTAATTGATACATAAATAATATCGTTTATCCAGCATTCCTACGAAAGTGAGAACACATTTTGTCCAACGCTGAAAATAACAAATCAGTTCAAGTTTTGGTATTCTGAAATTTGTTCGATACTAGACACAAGAAGGTGAATGAAGACACATAAAAGATGTCAGCTGAATGGAGAATATTGGTGTCATCTATCGAATGACTTTTAATTATACCTGAGAAGAACCGATGGCTGTTTAATGGAAGATAGGTGGCACTACTGAGTATACTATTATTAATGTAACCTCTTTTAGGCCGCCTGTCAAATCTTGGTGAAAATCCGACACTTAATTTTGTTTTGACACTTATTTCAAAACATTCTGTTAGTATTTTGTGATCTGATTCTTGTTTTTGAATGGCAAAATCTGTGAAGAATCAAGCCCATTCTCGATGGCATATATAGGACCCATTAATTTTTCTCTACAACCGTTTACCATTGGCTCGCAGAGCTTAGGCGTGACCGCACGTCTGTTTTTGATGAAACGCGTCCAGGTACCCCAAAAATGGTTACCAAACCGTGGACAAAATCCATGATCTCGTATTGACAGACCGCCGAGTGCATATTCGCGAGTTTGGGCATGAGAAAGCTGTCTGCGCGATGGGTGCTACGTTGGCTCATACTGCAGAACAAGCGCAATGGTGAGACCACTTCAAAGACGTTCTTGGTTCTGTTTAATCGAAATCCGTAGGAGTTTCTGTGTCGTTGTTTCGTAACAGTCGATGAGACATAAGTTCATTGGTGCTCACGAGAGGCAAGTGAACAATCGAAACAATAGGTTTTACTCAGTGAACGTGATCTAAAAAATGCGAAGAACGTGCCTTCGGCGGGAAAGGTGATTGACACCGTTTTTGGGACGCACACGGTATGATCCCCGGTGCCTATTTGGATAAGGGAAAAACAATCAAACAATTACACATTTGTTACCGATGCTAAATTTTATGACTGCACTCGTCTTAGGTTAGATCGGTAATCTATTTTTAAATTTTTTTTATAAAATTTCCATAAGAATATTATTCACAACATTTTTGCTGACATATTTGCTGTTTCAGCGCGAATCGAGGGACAACCATAATCTTCACCTTCTTAAACCGCACCATCCCTAATTACCACTGCTGGGTGGCCATGGCTCAAGTGGTATTCAAATCCTAACTTAAATCTGTAAACTGTGTATTTGCCTAAAATGCATCAAGTCAAATCACACTAATAATAATTTATACTGCCAATTAAATGTTGGATGCTGCTCCTCGAGAAAATTAATCACAGAGCCCAAACCTCTTTATTCCATCTCTATCCAATTTTCCAAAAAAAAAAACTTAACACGTGCTCCGTTCTTTTAAAACAAAAAAAAGTACTGAACTCTTTTCTCACATACTTATAGATATCTTACAAGAACAACGACAATACAAAAAAAAACCACGACATTCTTCTCAAAAAGGAATGCAAAGAATCAATTCATGAAGACTTCCTGTTTCGGTTATCGAACTTTTCGGAACCGGTACACAGAATAGTGACGGATAAGCCTCCTCAAACCATAACCGACTCACTCAGAAAGCTTAAGGTCGATATTCTTATTTGTTGGCCTGCCACCAAAAGACATTAGAAGGCTAAGAAAATTATGCCAACAAAACTAGACCTTCAAGTTTTTATGTCCAGCTGACCACAAGTCAACTGTCATTTGGAATTGCTATGATCAATAATCTAGAGCTGTAAACAAGGCTACAAACAAGGCAGACCAGACCATATCCAGATCATGCTCGATATCATCGTCTTAATCTCCAATATAAAGGTCAAGATCGCATCGTTTCGACGGATGACCCGATACAAAAGATTCAAAAAAGCTTGTCCAGTCATTACGCGAAAGCGTAAAAGGCTAAATTGTGGAAATAATTTAGGCCAAATAAAAAAATGAAAAAAGATCTGTTTCGAATGGTAACAAATACAAATGTACCATAGAATCTGATTCCAAAGCTTTCAAGAGGTATGTCAGAAGCTAAATGCAAAGGCTGGTGTTGTTTCAAGAAAAAAAAGGAATTTGTTTTAAACTTTAATTTATTTACATTTAATCTGATTCATATGAAAATTTAGGATTAAAATAATTCGTTTTCTTGCTTGACTGCTCTTGTACTTATACTAAAGGGTGATTCACATTAATTTGAAAGTGAAATTAAAATTTTTATTATCAGTTAAAAGAACAATTCATGGCATTTACTTTTTAAAAATGATATCATGTAAATTTAGGCCATGATTACGTCTGAGGTGGTCCAATCCTTAGGTCCAATTTTGGGTGACTCGTTCGAGCATAGCGACTGGTATCTGGGTAACACGAATAATGTTGGCTTCCAACCGTAGCTGGCTTATTCCAGAAGACTTCAGACTTTACATATCCCCAGAGAAAATAGTCCAAAGGTCTGACATCGCACGATGAAAATTAGTGCTCACCAAAATGATTTCTCAACAATTCTATTGTTTCAGGCGCTGTATGGCTCGCAACGCCGTCTTCTTGAAACCAGAGCTCACCGAGATCATGTGCTTGAATTTCAGGAAGCACACAGTCCTCTTACAAGGCTCAAAAACGGTTACCATTGACGGAAACGGTCTGATTTGCCTGAATTTTGAAGAAATATGTACTAAAGATTACACCAGCCCATAAAACACACCATACCGGTGTTTTCAATGGATGTAGTGGTAGCTCTTGGTACTCTTCGGGTTGCTCATCAGCCCAAATACGGCAATTTTTTTTATTAACGTTTTCATTTAGCCAAAAATGGGCTTCATCAGTCAACAAAGTTTCACGATAATTTGCGAGAGCCCATTCACTGAAAATATGACACAAATTGAAGTCCCCTGCCTTCTATTCTTGAACAAGATGAATTCGCCAAGCTAAGCTGCTGAGAACGACGACGAATCGATTTGTCACGGTCTTCACGTACACTCTCAGCTACCCCTGCTACGAGGGCGGACCCAGAAGTACCAGGTCTGACCAAGACATGGCGCTAGTTGTTTGAAAATATCACTCTATTGGAAAGTGCGCAGTCTATAAAGCATATGTTTCAAGTTTGAAAGCGTCACGTTGTTTAGTATTTGTTTGGCAGTCACCAATAGTGTACATTGTCAGTGAATTTGTGAAAATAGAGAAAATCAGTCATGGTTATGTGATACAATACTTTTTTTTGAAAGGCGTTAGCCAACCAATATAAAAGCTGAACTGGATTCTACTCTGGGTGAGTCTGCTCCTTCGTTCACAACAGTAAAATTTTGAAGTTGCTGAGTTTAAACGAGACCGTACGAGCTGCCAAGACGAGCATCGCAGTGGTCGACCAAATGAGGTGACGACTCCAGAAATGGTGAAGAAAATCCACAAAGCGGTACTGGATTGAAAGTACGTCGACTGAAAGCGCGCGAGCTAGCAGACATTGTAGGCATTTCAAAAAGTGCGGTACATCGCATATTATTTGAAAATTGGCAAAAACAGTGTCGTGAAGATGTTTCAATTGAGTGGTTAGCGAAGTTTCATAACAACAAAGTATCATTTTTGCCCCGTCTTATAACAATGGATGAAACATGGGTCCATCACTTTACACCCGCGACAAAAGAACAATCAAAACCGGTTCCAAAGAAGGCAAGACCGTTTCATCTGCAAGCAAGGTCATGGCGTCGATTTTTTGTGATGCGCGTGGGATAATTTTCATTGAATACCTTGAAAAAGTAAAAACTATCAACGGCCAGTGAAAAAGAAAGCGTTGTTTCCTCAAGATAATGCACCAGCCCACAAATCCGTTTAACAATGGCCAAAATTAATGAATTAAAGTTTGAATTGCTACCTCATGCAGCCTATTCGCCAGATTTAGTCCACACGCATTATTTTCTGTTCCCAAACTTGAAAAATAGCTCAGTGGTCAAGAATTTTCCAACGATGAAGAAGTGAAGTCGGCAGTTAATGTCTGTTTTGAGGATCAAGATAGTTCTTATTAAAAAAAGGGTATCGAACTTTTTGAACATCGCTGGGGAAAGTGTATAGAGCTGAAAGTTGATTATGTTGAAAAATATATAATTTTTTTCCCAAAATTTTTGGGTTTCTTTCGGCTTTCCTAGTTTGGACAAAATTGCTTGATTGCTAATATGCACGAATCACTGGATAGGTTATGTGGGATTTCAATTTGAATTGCTCTTACTCTGAGGCACGTGAATAAAACACAAAATCGATTTTCTGTCCGTCGTCCTACAAATACCAGCATTGGGACAAAATAGTCCACACCTACATATAAGAATGGCCGCGTGAAAGGTTTTAGACGAGCTTCAGGAAGTTTGGACGTACATGGAGCTACTGGCATGGCTATCTCCTTTGTTCCTATATACTTGGCAATCTTTTTTAACCTTTTTTATTACTACTCGTTACGTTGGGATGTAAAGAACTTGACGGATCTCGTTTAATATACTGCTATTTCGAAATAAATGTACTTATATTTTTTTGTGGAAGCTTTGCACAATAAATTTTGTAATATGATGTGTTTTTGGTTGGAAGTATCGGTCGTTTACATTCAAGGGTCACATGTTTAAGTAGTCTATGCGGCCTTTCAACTGCATTACTTTATGAGGATCCAAGTAAGGACTCGATGGGTATAAAGGATATTTATTTCTTTTAGGTAACATACAGCTTGGCACATTCGATGTAGACAGGTTTCAGCTTCTTTGAAGTAATCCAAACTGCCTTCTTCGTTTTGGCATAACCGAAACAAGTGGTTTTTTGATCCTTTATCATTTGATAATGGAGCTAAGTCTTGTGGTTTACGAAGTACCAGCGACTCTGGTTTCTTAAAAAATAGTGTATCACAGGGTTCGCATCACGGTCCTATTCTTTTTTTGATATATGTAAACTCTGTTTTTCAGCAAATTTAATGAATTTCCTACAGCTATATAAGCAAGAGCTAAAACGGGTCTGTAAATATGGTAAACAGCTTTGGGGTTGTACCAAAACTAGTAACTTTAACGTCTTACAGACATTCCAAAACAAAGTTCCCCGAGGGTTTGTAAATGCACCGTGGTACATTAGAAACGATGATATCTACAGAGACCTAGGAGTCGAACACGTTCAGAACGAAATTAAAATGTTTACACGAAAACACAAAAATCGACTACAAGGGCATACGAACATTTCTATTCAACAGATCCTTGACGAGACAAATTTATTGAAACGTCTGAAAAGGAGCAAGTCTCTCGATCTAGTGCGGTAATCAGCAGCGCCTAATTTTTAAAGTACATAAGTAACTTCAATGTAAAATCGCCTGCAAAATATCCTATCAAAGCAAAATAAACGCGAAGGAAAAACTGCTTGTTGAGTGTGAACTCAGTCGTAGTCTGCAAAAGGGAGGTGTTTTTCAATGAGCAAGAATCTCACACTACTATAAACATCGGGCTTATAGTGTCTATGAAGATTTCTCACTCACACCCCCCCCCCCCCCCCCCCCACACACACTCTTGACGATTAAGTGTGGTCCAGAGTATAGCCGATTGAAGAGGTTTCCGGACAGCATCGCAACGGAGGAAGACATGTGAGCATTTGTCCAAGCCCGGGAGCACGAAGATGTTGTTACTGCTGTTGTGATGAGCTACTGAACGTGACCGCAACTTCCTGATGTTCTGGCGATGGGTTTGCACGAAGGCCTGTGGATTAAAAGGAGCCTTCCGGTTAATGTAGAACTCACCTGGTATTTGGATTACCCTTCCGTAGAGCATTTCGGCTGTAGACGCTTTGATGTCAGCTTTATATGCAGTCCGCAGTCCCAGGAGTACCGTTGAAAGTGCTCTCGTCTATCTAGCGTTTGGGTGACACATTAGTGCGGCATTAAGATTTCTGTGCCAACGCTCTATCATTCCATTGGACTGTGGATAGTAAGGTGATGTCCATATCCTTTGGCTACCGCACATATTGGTGAGTGCATTGAACAACGCTAACTCAAACTGCGTTCCCTGGTCCGTTGTTAAGGTCTTCGGAGATCCGAAACAGTGTGCAGTATGTGTAAAATTTTGCTGCTTCACTGTCTGCAGTGATTTCATGAAAAGGCGCAGTCTTCGGCCAACTCGTGAATCGATCGATTAAAGTTAAGCAATACCTGTATCCTCGGTATAAAGGCAAGATTATGAGATCGATGTGTACACGGTCGAAACGATGGTCTGGTTGAGAAATTGTGTTTGGATCCTGTCGGTTGTGCTGATGCATGCAAGTGCATGACCAGTGCAAGGCGTTATTCTTTATACTCGGCCAGAGAGCATACCTCGTCGAAAGGTACTCGTATATGTGCACATTTTGGTGTGTATCGCCGATAGTAATTGACTATCCCAAGAAAACAACAGAGTTCGCAGATGGTAGTTGGTTTGAGATACTTCAGAATGGTTTGAATTCGGTCTTAAGGTGGTTTGCAACCCGCACCAGTTATCAAATGGCCAAGATTAGTCAATTCTGGCTTGCCAAAGGTGCACTTCCCGATGTTGGTTTTAAAGCATGTTCTTTTAACTGCTAAAGTACTGCACGTATGTGTTCTCGGTGGAGTTCTTCGGTTTCTGAAAAGATAAGAAGGTCATCTATGTAACAGAAAACAAACTTTAAAGAAGAGGAATTCTGTTTATGTGCCATTGAAAGGTCTGCGTAGCATTTTTGAGACCAAACGGAAATACGTCACACTCGAAAATACCGAAAGGGGTGGTCACTGCTGTATTCTCCGTGTCTTCTGGTGAAATTGGTATCTGATAATATGCTTTATTCGAGTCAGGGGTTGTGAATGGGCTTTTAATGTGCAATTGTTCAGTGATATCCATTATATAGGGTGATTCATTGTGATGTTTGTTTTATAATGTAAAACAAAACACATAAATTTTCATTACCGGTTAAAAGAACAATTCATGGCATTTACTCCCTGAAAATGATATCATGTAAATGTTGGCTATGACTACGTCTGAGGTGATCCATTCGGAAGGTTATCTCGCGGATAACACAAGTAATGTTGGCTTACAAAGCGTCAATCGTAGCTGGCTTATTCCTGAAGACCTCGGCTTTACATATTTCCAGAGAAAGTAGTTCATACGTGTGATATCGCACGATCTACGCGGCCAATTTACTGTAGCAAAACGTGAAATAAAATGCTCACCAAAATGATTTCTCAACAAGTCCATTGTTTCACGCACTGTATGGCTAGTATTGTCGTTTTGTTGAAACCAGAGCTCACCGTGCTTCAATTTCAGGAAGCATATAGTCCGTTAACGTGACGCTATAACCATTACGGTAACATTCTGATTTGCCTCATTTTTGAAGAAATATGGACCAATGATTCCACAAGCCCATAACCGACACCATACCGTTGTTTTTAATTGATGTAATAATAGCTCTTGATACTCTTCGGGTTGCTCATCAGCCCAAATACGGCAATTTTGTTTATTAACGTATCCATTGAGCCAGAAATGGGGTTCATCACTGAACAGAATTTCACGTTAAGACACCGGATTTTCTTTGAGTTTTTACCTAAAGCCCATTCACTGAAAATATGACGCAAATTCAAGTCGCCTGGTTTCAATTCTATTTTGTACGCTTTTAGGCCGAGATCCTTACGTAAAATACGTCAAGTTGTCGAATACGCCAAGCCAAGCTGCTGAAAACGACGAACAATCGATTCGTCACGGTCTTCGCGTACACTCTCAGCAACAGCTGCTATAGTCTCTTCACTAGGTGCTGGATGTGGTATAACCGGTCCAGTATCATCCACTAATGTAAACTGGGACTCAAATTTGCGAATAGTTATGGAAATAGTGATTTCAGTAGGTCGATTACGCACACCGTAAGTTCCTCGAATCGGACGAAAAATATTTCTCACAGGACGCTGATTTTCGCAACACAGCTAAACAATTTGGAGACGCTGTTATTGTTATTATTGCTGTAATTGTTAACTTTCCAAACGATACTTAACAAAAATGACAAAGCAATTTGATAGGAGTCACACGTAATCTATCAGGAAAAGTCTTTTGAAAATCAAGCCTTACGATGAATCATCCCTTATAAACTGAGATCCAAATTTGCGAATGTTATTGGCAATACTTGTTTCAGTAGTTCGATTATGCACACCATAATTTCCTCGCACAAAAAACATTTGTCATAGAACGCTGATTTTCGTAATACAGCTGAACACTTTGAAGACGCTGTTACGGTGTCTTTCCGCGATGACTTGCCAAACAATACTGAACAAAAATGACAAAGCAGTTTGATAGGAGTCACGCGTGATCTATCAAAAAGAGCCTATTGAAAATCAAACCTCACGATGAGTAATATAAACTGAGATTCTAATTTAAGAATGGTATTGTCAATAGTGGTTTCAGTAGGTCGATTATGCGCACTGTAAGTTCGTCGAATCGCACGAAAAATATTTCTCACTGATTTTCGTAATACAGCTGAACAATTTGGAGAAGCTGTTATAGTGTGAGTCTTTCCATGATGACTTGCCAAACGATACTGAACAAAAATTATAAAGCAGTTTGATAGGAGTCACGCTTGATCTGTCTAAAAATATGGGATTGGATATCGATCTGCTTCTGTCTGCGAATTAAGACGGCGATAATCGCCACATGGCCTCCAACCACCTGACTTTTTCTTAACCATGTGGATTGGACTAGCCCAAGGACTGCTGGACGGACGACAAACACCCTTCTCTATCATGAACTTAAACTCATTTTTTGCTTGCTTGAGTTTCTCACCAGTAAGTCTACGTGGGCCAGTGGCAACGATGTGGTGCTGCACTGTGTTCTGTGGACTTTACCAGATATTGTGACTGATGTTTAGCGTCGATTAAGCTTCAATGACCAACCCATAGTGAGCAAGTAGATCAGCTCCGATGATGGTAATCCTAACATCAGCGATGATGAAGTTTCGTGTAATTGAGCGCCGTAAACCAAGGATCAGGGTTAGAGTTTTCTCACCGTATGTACATATTGGTGTATAGTCGCCCGCGTATAGAGTCTGATCAATGTAGTGGACGAGGTAAAACAGAAACAGTGGAGCCAGAATCGACAAGATGTTTTTGGTTCATGTTCTTGTCGAACACATGAAGCCGATACTCTCGTTGGCTGCTTCCTACCGGCTTAGATGGTAACAGCAATTATAGTTTCTAGCGTCGTTGACAAACCGTTGGTGATATTTGCAAAATTTGTTTTTCCCCTGTTTTGTGCTTCTGTTAGGTGAATTACTATTAGGGCTGTTGCGATGTCATTGAGATCGGTGCCTCTGGAATTCACTGCGACTGTGTGACAGAGCCTGATCCATCGTTATTAACGTGAAAAGCCTTTCCTCCATTGCAAAATGTCGCTGGTTAACTTTGTTGGAGAAAGTAGCTTCTGCAATCTGGGTAAAATACACCGCTGGTCCAGACATGTTTTTGATAATCCGGTCTGCAATCTCAATAAGGGCTGCGAGAGGAATCTCAGGGTTCGCTGACTATATCGCTCTAACGTGGTTTGACATACGACTCCGTATGTCATCCGATCCTTTTTGGGAGCAAAAGGAAGTTACAGGGAGCTAATTTGTAGTGCAATTCGACCAATTTAGCTCTGGCGACTGCGGAGGTGTGAGCCTGTGTGTTATGGTGGTGGAAGAGGACTTTTTTATTCGCCAAAGTCAAAGGCAAAGTCTTCGCCTTATTTGGAATGCGTTCACCGGGTAAAACTCATTGTTTCGATTGATCTTTGGTTTTTGGTGTGTATCAATGAATCCATGTCTCATCAACGATCACGAAACGACGCCCAACAGGGCCAAGTCCGTATTTGAAGTGGTCTCACGATTGCGCTTGTTCTCCGGTGTAAGCAAACGCGGCACACATCGCGCGCACAGCCTTTTCATGCTCAAAGTCTCGTGTAGCTAACGCGTTTAGTTGCTACTTCTGCAGCTCACAAATTTTCCCTCGGCGGTCCGCCACTACGAGGTCATGGATTTTGTCCACCACTTATCAAACAGCCTCCGTATCATTAATAGTGTGTTTATTTAAGGCGAGTTTCATACGACTTTTTTTGAACTAGAACTATAGGTGAAGCATATGGGAATAACTGTGTTTTATAATTTTTCGCGTTAGTAGGTTTTGAAAACTTGCATTTACCACATATTTCTTAGCGAAAGAAAGCCGATGTGTGCGACAATAGATTGGAGTATCTGTTACAAATCGGATTTCCATTTCATACTTTAGTGGTGCTGTCTTCGATTTGTCAAAATTTAAATAACCATTTCTAACAACAGTGCGAACCTTATTGACAGTGGTTCTCTGTGTTAACCTCAATATTATCAATCGGATTTACCTCTATTGCAAAAATTGTACATCCATTTGCATCGCGAGATTCTAGCTTATCTACAACCTCATTCATAAGTCTCGGTTTGATAACGGAGGCTATGCAAGTATCACAATAATAAAATGCATTTAAAGGAATGGAAACATTTTTAACTACCAAGTGTACCGGTATTAAGTGAGCGTTGTTTTGTGAAAATAAAGCACTAATTTTTAATAGGAAAGTAAAAAAACATTGTATTCAAAGTATTGGCCATTGCTAACTACACATTTTTTCCATCTTTCGGGCAATACATGGATTCCACACAAATAAAACTGTTTGTCTTTTGTAGCAAACCAAAAAGTCACCCAATTTTCGACTTCCTCGTAGGATTCGAAGTGCTGCTCAGAAAATGCGAGTCTCATCGATGAAAACAAATTGTAGTCGGAAGGAGCCAAGTCTGGCGGGTGGGATAGTAGCTCCCAGCCATGTGCTTTGGTTGTATCCTGAACCAGTTTTGCTTTGTGTGCAGATGCATTGTCATAGAGCAAAATTACCTTGCCGTGTCTTCTGGCCCATTCTGGTCGCTTTTTGATCAATGCATGATTCAAATTGATCATTTTTTTGTCGGGAGCGATCTGTGTTAAATGTTTCACCAGGTTTTATGAGCTCGTGGTATACCACACTTGTATCTATCTGGCCCTGCCAGATACACAGCATTACCTTCTTGCCGAATCGATCTGGTTTTGCAGTCGAAGTTGATGGTTGCCCCTTACTAACCCATGATTTTTTCCATTTTTCATCGCCAGTAACAATTCGATGCCAAACTGATTTTTTATCGTGTCTTTGAAGCAAAATTTCACAAGTAGTTTCTTGGTTTTCCATCTATCTTTTATTCAATTCATGTGGCAACAATTTTCCAGACTTTTGGGAACTTTCCCATAGCTTTAAACGGTCAGAAATTGTTTGTTGTGCAACATTTAACATTTCTGCCATTTGTTTCTGACCCAAAGTGTCATCTTCATCCAATATTGTTTGCAATTCGGCGTCTTTAAGCCTTTTTGGTGGTCTTCATTTCTCACATCAAAATCATTATCTCTGAACCGTTGAAACCATCTTTTGCATGTTGCTTCTGATAGAGCATGCCTCGACAAACATTCGATGCGACTCTGCAGCACATTTCTTCAAATGAAGACAAAAAATTAATGCTTTCCGCAAGTCATCATTTTCTGGTACAAAATTCGACGTATTTAACGCGATAAAAAAATGTAACGTTTGACAGGTGTCATAGCAGCCAAACAAAAAAAATAAGGCCCGTTCACAATAAACGTTCCCTATCGAGACATTTGTATCTTAACGCTCACTTCATACCGGTACACCTGGTAAAGCTTCTATTTTCGAATAGTTTTCAGCGCTCGCGATCGGAACGTAGCCCCAAGATTCATTGCCCACTTTATAATTTTTATCTTAGTTAAAATCTGTTTCGTCATATAAAAAAGTCGGAAAGTAAGTGTAAGTAAACTATATGTATTTATAGTTAACTTATTTTTATCCAATACAAAAAGTTGTTGTTGCTGTGGCACTTCGGTTCGTTGTTGTTGCTGCACTTTTGGTTACACCTGATGACTTCTTCACTTTTCTCTTTTCATAGCGGGGAGAACTGCTTTAACTCTGACATTGATTTAGCAAAGTAGAGTCTTGATATATTGATACATTAGATTGTGTATCCCCAAGCCCGTCTATTACAATATCGATGAGATCCAGGTCGTCGACATCAGCATGTGCAGCTAAATCTTGCATCGAGGGGACGTAATGCAGTAGAGGCTTATCGCGAAGCTTAGCTGGCGGTAAAGGAGATTTTAATTGCCGACCAACGATCCACTCGAATTGTTCGCAGCAAAACTTTAGCAGTGCCCTCCATGAGCCTGTGTGCAAACATATATTTCAGACGCTCACCACATCCCATTGAGAGAACAACATCCTGAAGTCGGTAATCCATTTGCGTACACTATAAGCATTATTGCCAGAAAATGTCAGAGAAGTCAACCCGTCTTGCCGGATGATGAACGGATTCCATCTCTGTCAATTTCCTTTTTAATTCAGCGATTTCCTTGCGTCGATTCAATCGTTGGAGTTCCTTCTCCCCTTCAGCGTCGAGGCGGAGGCGTTATGACCCAGGGGTGTCGGAGGTCTATCGGCTTTTCGGAAGAGATAATTATACATTTTTTAGAGACGGTAGCATTAGAGATTCCAACAGCAGAAGTTCCGATGTGAAATTTATCGGCAGTTGTGGCAGAAGTCTCGGCGAAAGAGTATGTAGAAGTCTTAACAGCAGTGGTGGCGAAAGTATCTTTCATTGCAGAATGAAAGTGGCAGAAACTGTGGAAAGTTTCAATGACAGTCTCGTCAATGATGTTAATCTCATCGGCAGTAGCGGCGGTTTCGGTAGCTGAAGTAAGATCACTCGCAGAATTCTTCATAATTTCGTTATATAATTACAATCAGTTGGCCTTTGGTGCCGAAACACTTACACCAGCCGATATTTTGGCATGAAAGGGTTTTTTCTACACATTTTTTTATTTTTTATATAAAGTTGTTTTGTGCAGTACCCCACACCTGACGTTATAGTATCTAAGAATTAAAACACTATTTCTAAGATATTTTACTTTTGATTTTCTTACTAACTTTTTATCGTAACTTGCGGCTGACAGTCTTACAAACACAAAAAAAAAAAAAAAATGCTAACGTGCTAAATCTAAAAAAACGAATGATGGTCGACACTTACTTGTAGTTGGCTGCAGTTGCGCCTTCTAATTTTAAGTTTAGTTCGGTTCTGTACGAACAGAGGATATTTTCTGGAAAATGTAACAACTACATTATTTATTTTTTAGGTTGGAACCTACACCCGTTTTTCGCCAGCAGCTTATTTCTTGCAGCACATCCTTTCGCTGCCAGCAGTTTGCAGCCTTCGATGAAAGAACTGTCCATATCGTCGGCACTTTAAATGACTTAATATTAAAACTCCAATGGTAAAATTTAAAACAAAAGACAACTTTTTGTTGTGTTTGTTTTAAAAAAGTAACTTCAGCGAATTCAAACTTACGTTATATCCATTAATTGTCACGGTCCCCTTAAAAAGCTCGCAATGCGAATTGGTAAGCGTGCCTTGTTTTTACATTAGCTAATTTGCTCTTCCGGTATCCTACGCACTTTCTTTTTTCACTAGCAATCGTGGAGAGTGACCGACGAATAGGTGTGGGCAGTAAATTTAACAGTTAAAATAAAAAAAAATCAAAGAGATTATAAAACAGAAAATTGGTACATTTTGAAAATAATAAAATATAATAATAATAATAAATTTTTTTTTTGAATTTTGTGCATTAACAAGATGTTCAGGTGCAATATCTCTATCCTGAGACATCCAATCAAATAGGCACTTGTTGTATTTGGTGGAGATTTTGAATCTCGTTTGGATGCACAAAACCCAATCTTACGACCGTATTTTGGGGAAAATTTGTGAGAAGAGTCTTGCACGGCTTGTCCAAACCACATGCCTTTAGAACAAAGTCACCAAAGACTCGACTAGCTCTGCTACGGCCGTCGCAAAGAAATGCCATACCAATTGGTGGCGTCAAATCTTTTGTCCCTCCACTTGGCCACTAAACTCTAATGAATTTTCTAATAATCGTACTCAGCGCAGAACATCAACAATCTATTTTCTAAAGAAAACTATTAATGTATAGAAATCAAATGGGACATTCATACTCACCAAAAATTGCATACATACCTACATTTTATAAAAAAAGTATATATACACATATGTGCATAGATATATTCTATGTAGATTTTCCTAACGTGAATAGTGAGACGTGCCAAGTCGTATTAACAAAAGAAAAAAACAAGAAAAAAAATATATGTGGTATATATAGCTAACATAAATAAAACAAATTATCATAAGCAATGGTAATCTATAGATATTTGTTTTTAATTGGACTGGATACAAATCTTGTTATATTTCTTCGGTACAGGCGAAACAATTTATATATGTAACCTACCTATTTTTTTTACGGGCTTGGACGACTTTTTTAAAATATAAATCAAAACAATCTAAAATTTAAAAATACACATCTGACTATGGATTGCGAATGTTTTATTTTTGTTTTGATCATGCAGATTAAACTTAAGATACATTTCGAATCATGTTTAAATACTTGTATAGGGTTTTCTAATAACGACTTGGCATTTTTTTTAAAAAAAAAAGGCAAACCATTTAAGATATTTCAAAAACTTTATTATTGGCTTGAAAACATTTATGAATGGAACTCGACTTCGTTCATATGGCTACCGCGGGCACGTTTGCAGCGGTCGATTCGTTGGACCCAATTTTCAACGACTCGGCCACACATTTCGGCCGCAACGGCCGCTATTTGGCGTTCAATGTTGGCTCTGAGCTCTTCCAACGTCGTCGGCGTGTTGGCATAAACCAATAACTTAACGTTGACCCACAGAAAATAGTCAAGCGGCGTTAAATCGCACGAACGAGGCGGCCAATCGACTGGCCCATGTCTTGAGATAACACGCTCACCATATTTACTCTTCAATAAATCGATTTTAGCGTGTGCTGGGTGGCTTGTGGCACCATCCTGTTGAAACCACAAGTCGTCCCAGTCCATATCTTCCAATTTGGGCCAAAAATAATCGGTGATCATGGCGCGATAACGCTGACCATTCACAGTAACGTGACGAACTTTATCGTCGACGAAAAAATATGGCCCAATAACGTCGCCGGCATGCAAACCGCACCAAACAGATATTTTTTGTGTATAAAGTGGTGATTTATGAACCACATGTGGGTTTTCACCCGACCAATAACGCATATTTTGCTTATTGATGAACCCATTGAGCCAAATGAGCTTCGTCACTGAAGATGATTTTGCGATGAAATTCATCATCTTGGCGCATCTTCTCCAGAACCCAATCGGGGAAAGTTTGCAGACGTTGCTCGTTAGTGTACTTTACCAAGATGAAAATGCTGAGTTTACTGAATAAATTGACAGTTTGACAATTAGTGGAAGAGTGCGTTCACAAATTAAATTCAAAGTTGTAAAGTCCCTATTGGAAAACCCATATATACTAAAAACTATTGAATTCCCCTAAATGAAATCATAACGAACAGATAAATTCTTGCAATAGCTTTTAAAGCATTGGATTTTTAAAATTCGCTGTGGTGTGACGTGGTGATAAATGTGATATATAGTAAGTGGGTTGCCGTCAGAATCCACAGGCAAAGCAACCATGGTGTACCGTAATCGGCGAATTAAATTCAACTTTGCGTTGAATAGCAAATCGCGGTCAACAGATGCTCTTGCATTGTTTCTAAGAAATGCACACATGAACTAAGATTATTCAGTCAATCACGCCTCCCATTATCTCTATGAGATAACACCGATCACCATATATCACATAGGCTGAAAAGTCAGTACCGTTTTATAGTAAAACACAAAATTTTTTAAAAATTCAACTTTATTTATTAATATAGTTGCCTTCGAGGGCGATACACTGATTGAAACGATTTTTCAATCTTTCGATACCAGTTTTGTAGTACGATTTCGGCTTAGCCTCAAAATAGGCCTCTGTTTCGACGACTACTTCTTCATTGGTCTTAAATCTCTTTCCAGCGAGCACTTTTCTCAGGTCTGCGAACACACGGTGGGTGGGGAAGCAATTCGTAGCCGAACTCATTCATCGACTTGTGACACGGTGCATTGCCTTGATGAAACAGCACTTCCTCTTTCTTCAAATGCGGCCGTTTTTCTGCGATTTCGTCTTTCAAATGCTCCAACAATTCAATGTAATAGTCGCTGTTGATAGTCTTTTGGAGATAGTCGATGAAAATTATTCCATGTGTGTCCCAAAATGTGTATCTCGATCAACTTCACTTTACGGTCATTTGTAATCATTTTGTGGACTTTTTTGATGTTTTCATCTGAAACAGCCTCTTTTGGACATCCACTGCGTGCATCATCTTCGGTGCTTGTAAATTTAAATTTTTCAATCCACTTCCGTATGGTTCGGTCGGCTGGTACAGAGTCTGGTTAACACTTATCAAGCCATTTCTTTGCAAGAGCAATGATAGATCAACACACGAAATTGCTTTGAATCCATCTTTTTTTTCACAATAACAAATGTTGCTTCACTCACAACGCTATATCTCGAGAACTAATCGTCCGACAGCTTTCAAATTTATACACGTATCTTTTGAAGATTGGTACTAACTGAAATTGGTATGGATTTAATTCAGGTAGCGCCCTCTCTTAGAAACGGCACCCTCCTTTATATAGGGTTTTCCAATTGGGACTTGACAACTTTCAATTTATTTTGTGAACGCACTCTTTCACTAATCATCAAACTGTCACTGTCAATTTATTCAGTATACTCAACATTTTCATCGTCGTAAAGTAAACTAACGACCAACGACTGCAAATTATAAAAATTTTCTACAGATATTCGGAGTCGCAAAATCATCTTCGGTGACAAAGCTCATTTTTGGCTAAATGGGTTCGTCAATAAGCAAAATATGCGTTATTGGTCGGGTGAAAACCCACATGTGCTTCATGAATCAGCACTTCATACACAAAAAATAACTGTTTTGTGCGGTTTGTATGTCGGCGGCGTTATTGGGCCATATTTTTTCGTCGACGATAACGATCGTCACGTTACTGTGAATGGTCAGCGTTATCGCGCCATGATCACCGAATATTTTCAGCCCGAATTGGATGATATGGACTTGGACGACATGTGGTTTCAACAGTATAGTTCCACAAGCCACACAGCACACGCTACAATCGATTTATTGAAGAGTAAGTATGGTGAGCGTGTTATCTCAAGACATGGGCCAGTCGATTGGCCTCCTCGTTCGTGCGATTTAACGCCGGTTAACTATTTTCTGTGGGGCTACGTTAAGTCATTGGCTTATGCCAACACGCCGACGACGTTGGAAGAGCTCAGAGCCAACATTGAACGCAAAATAGCGGCCGTTTCAACCGAAATGTGTGGTCGAGTCGTTGAAAATTGGGTCCAACGAATCGATCGCTGCAAACGTGCCCGCGGTGGCCATATGAACGAAGTCGAGTTCCATTCATAAATGTTTTTATTGTACTTCAAGCCAATAATAAAGTTTTTGCAATATTTTAAATGGTTTACCTTTTTTCTTAAAAAATTTGTGAAGTCGTTATTAAAAAATCCTATACTAAGCAAAATTAGTCTAAATGTCGCAATACTCGTGCAGTGCCAAGAGGTAAACAAACCAAAACAACTGTTTACCAAAGTGAGCATATCACTATATCTCAGTTAACCCGGAGCTTTCATCTGTGTATAACGTCTCTACCCCGTGCTAGTATGTCCGATAAACACATTCATAGGAAGGACTCTAGATTTAACTACTGGAGTCCCCTTCAATGTCAACCGGACGATGATAAAGAAAGTGAAATTGTTTCGCCAGTGCAAAAGAAGGTGTATGTTCCACCCATAAAATTGATTCGAAAGTCGGGTGAATATGTGCACCAATTAATGCAATCACATAAAATAAATGATTATTTTATCAAGAAAATCTCAATCGGAATTAAAATAGTCTATGAAATAATTAAATCGTACACGACTTGACTCCGTAAGCAAAAAGACAATGGTTGCCAATTTTTTTCACATGACCTTCAAAGTGCAAAAGCGTTTAAAGTTGCCTTCTGAATCACTTCCAATATCAATTTTGTATCCTCTATGTCCTACATATGTTGCAGCTGGTTCTCGTGGCCGACCTTCTGTCCTCGATATTTTCATTTCAAATAGTCCTAGTTTTATTACGCAACCAATATCATTAAACGAGCTATGCTCTGACCACAATCCAGTCCTGTGCAAACTTCTTTAGTCGGGCAAGGCAAATGTACAGTACTTTCAAGACCTAAAAAATGCAAATTGGAAACGATACCGTGCAATTATTAGAAGAAGAGTTCAATAAAACTATGCGAACGTTGAAAATATATCTACTTAAGAAGAAGTAGATGCCGTTGTAACTGACTTCAATGATTTAATCCTTGAAGCCGTAGCTGATTCCATACCAAAAATTAAAATAAATAAGTTTTACAAAAAGCTTTCCCCTCATTTAGCAATATTAATTAAACTGAGAAATATGCAAAGAAGAACTTGGCAAAGATATCGGCCTTTGTTATATCGAGATAATGTGCAGCACCTAAACCAGTTGATCTCGAAACATATAGCTCAACAACGCCACGACGAACTTGATTCTCTAGATAAGAACGCTTAACCATTTTGGAATGTAGTTAGAATAATTAAAAATAAAAACAAACAGCTACCTGGACTTCAGAATGGATCTCATTTCTATTACACAGATGATGAAAAAGCAGACGCCCTTGCTATTACTTTTTTAAGAAATTATTGTGTATAACTGCAAGCCTAGGCGATCCAGCAACAAATGCATTGGTTAGTAAAACAATCCAGGATTTCAACACCCCCATTCCTGTCACCGCCTTAAATGCACTTCTTACAGAAGACGACGTAAAATTTCATAACGACAATTTAAATATAAGAAAGTCCGGCGTGTTCGATCTTATAAAAAATTGTATCTCAAGCATTTGCCGAAAACTGGAGTGAACTTTTTAACAAACATTCTAAATGCATGTTTGAAAATCCAATATTTCCCCAATACTTGGAAAACAGCCAAGGTGGTTCCAATTCAAGTTTGAAAACCCCCTGTAAGCCCTGAAAGCTATAGGCCGATTCGTTTGCTTAGCAGTGTAAGTAAAATATATGGAAAAATTCTCAAAGAAAAAATATCAAATATAATTGCAGAATGTAGCATATATCCTGACGTGCAGTTCGGTTTAGACCTCAGCAGGCTCTCCGAATTTGTAATTTTGTCAAAAAAAAACCGCAAACAAGGAAAATCAACCGGGGTGATGCTTTTGGACATCGAAAAAGCGTTCTATTCCGTTTGGCATGATGGTCTTTCATATAAAATGATTATGTACAACTTTCCTCCGTTTCTGTGTAAGATAGTCCAAAGCTTTTTGTCAGGTCGTACTTTTAAAGTCCAAATCAATGGTAGCGTTTCAAGTCTTATATGTTTTGAGTCGGGTGTGGCGCAAGGTTCTGTTCTTGATCCAATTTTGTACAATTTGTTTACGTCTGATTTTCCCAATTTAACCAACTGTGAAGTTGCAATGTTTGCGGATGATACTGCGTTACCCTCATCAGACGAATTTGCTCTCACTATTGAGACTAATCTTCGCAATGCGATGGTAGTAATAAAACACTATTGCAATAGGTGGAAAATTAAGCTGAACGACGAAAAAAAGCAAGCTATCTTTTTTACCAGAAGGAGAAAACTTTGCTATCTTCCGAACAGACAACTGCAATTGCATGGATCGACCATAATCTGGTCCAATTGTGTAAAATACTTAGGTATGTACCTTGACAGCAAACTTACATTTCATGAGCATATTTCGAGAGCCCTACAAAAGGTCAATATAGCGATAAGGATGTTATATCCTTTTATATATAAACAGAAAATCAGCTCTGTCTAACTAAAGCAAAGTGATCATACACAAAGTAATTTTCCAATCGATACTACTTTATGGGTCCCCGGTGTGAGGAAATTGTGCGCAATGCCACATTAAAAAAGTGCATGTTACTCAAGATGATACTTAACCTTCCATGGAACCATTCTACTTCAAAGCTCCATAAAAGAGCGAATGTTGAATTGATATCGGTAAGAATTACGTGCAATTTTAAAAACAAAAATCAGCTACTTAAAGACCTTTTGTAGTTTATCCATATTCTATTCATTTATATGTCAGTTTATATGTTGTATACATGTAAATTTATATTTATTTATTTATTTATTTATTACAATATTTTATATATATTTTTTAATTATCTATTTATTGATTAATTCTTTATGTTATGTTATTTATTTATTGTTTTTTTTTTTTGTTTAATTTACTTATTTATTTACTATTTACTCACTTTTTGAGCCAATATTTAATATTGTTAACATATTTTTATTTTTATTTACTTACGTACCTGTATCCTTATTTATTTATTTATATACTAATGTGCTATTTATTTACTATTATTATAATTATTTAATTATTTATTCATTTTATTTATTTATTATTATAATTATAATTATTAATATTATTATTTTTGTACTTAGATGGGAGGTTTATATCGTATTTTCCTTCAAATTTAATTGAAGTTTTTTATTTTTAAATTATATTAATATTGTACTTTACAAAACAAAAAAAAAAAACAATGTTTCAGTAAAAAGATAGAAATAATATAATATCTCTGTAATGTAAAATGTGTGGTAACTATACTTTGTAAAAATTTGTATACGAAATAAAGATCTAAAAAAAAAAAAACTCACTGTATTAGCTGGTATAAGGAATACATCAAATGTAGAAAAATTGTTAACGTACATGAGAAATAAACCTGTACGGCACACGCCCACTCACTACAAATTCCCATAACTTTGCTTTAAATCAAATTGTCAATCAAACACTAACTGACAACGAGCGCTCAGTCATCGAGGCAAGTTATTTTCTTATGACCAATATTCAATTGCAAATTTAGTCAACACGACCAGCGGCATCTCTTTCAATAATGTCATCACTGCAAAGAGCATAAGCTGTTCAGCAAAATATCAATACGAACAGTAATGATCTCTTGTTCCCCACAGTACTGCAAGGAGGCCAAAGAACTCATAACTCTGATAACTCAAAGAGCCCATTACATACGCATATGCAGGCTTCCAAAGAGTTTACCACTCTTATCGAACAAAATGTTGAAGTCTGAATGAGAAGTTTATTTAATCAGCTATATAATTATGCTATTGGTCAAATACATGCGTAAAACAATATGAGACCTGCGGTCAGAAATTTGTCAATGAATTCTTATAATCATTCTATGAGCTCCTAATGTAAAAGGAATCGTGAAAGCGAACTTGTGGAAATAAAGAATTGCAAGTCAGGTAGATCAATTAGATCGCTGGGATTCGACAACTCGATGAAAGGAATTTCAATTGAGGACTTTATTTTTCGGGTTGAAGTTCTTAAACGAAATTATTACTGCCAGTGGTTTGAAAAATTAAAAAAAAATTATCAGTTGATCGCTGGATCTGCCCAGGATTGGTATTAGGAATTTCTTAGACACAATTTAATAGCAGATTGGAACGCTTTAAAATCAGCCATCCTAAAACAATTCCGTTGTTATGAGAACGATTATCGAAAACAATTGTCCAATGAAAGCTTCGATGATTTGTGCAATACGATTGATCGTCTAAAACGTCAGTTGAGAAGTCCAATCAAGGACTTAGATCTCGTTAATTTATTGTGTGGAAACATCAATGAGGGGATGATGATGCAACGCAAAATAGGTTCAATTATAGAATTGTTTAAGAATTGGATTTCGATTTAGATAATTAATTAGACGAAACAAATTCGGATTCGATTAATAACTCTCAAAATTTCTGAATCCACCCGCTAATTATAACACCAGTGTTTCAGTTTGCTTCAATTCTAAACAAGCATGACATATTTTTATAGATTGCAAGGCTTCGGTACGAAATCTTTTCTGTTACCGTTTTGGTGCAGATAACTTCACAGTTTTGAATTGACTTAACTGCGAAATGGGAAACGTGAAGGCGGACGAGTCCACTTCCGGGAAGTCTCGTTCGACACAAACTGGGCCGACTTAGTAAAATAGATTCATCAACCAACACTTGTTTTGATGAAGATTGTTCAACAATACATACTTTCGAAACTCAGTCAATATCTTTTAAGAATCTTTCTATCTTATTCAAACATTCGAACTCTGCTTCGCCGAAGTAGGTATTAAATTAGTTAAAACACCCATTTACAATATGACTTATGAGCAAAGGTTACAGAACTCTGAAAATTTGGAAAACAAATTTTTAATATTTCGGTATTAAGTCCTCATAATGTATGCAAAACATATCCTTAATACTAAGAAAAGGCAAAGACTGAGTAAAGCTTACAAGAATATAATTAGCGAAACTTATCTTGATTCTATGTCACCATCAATTTACTCGGTCTCCAGTTGAAGGGATTATTGGATAGTGTTGCTTCAATCTTATGTTTTGGGAAAAATTGCATCGAAATTGAAATCCTCAATTTCAAATCATCTGTTCAAACAGCTGGTGGTGGAGATCACCACATAGTCGTTCGGATATAAGTAGAGGAAAACGGCAATGCGGAAAAAAAGAGATTTGTTTCTTGTTCTAACTCTACTTAAACTGTTATATCAGATAATAATTTTTTGATTAAGTTTTGAGTTGCACCTTATCTCATCAGCGAGATTAACCTTAGAAGAGAGCAACGTCTCTGCTGATGGAGAGGTGTCTGGCCAAAAGCCACTAATGCACAAACTTTCAATGAGCGGCAAATGAAGCTCCAAATGATTATTTCTGAATTCCCTCTTTTTTTGAACTTGTTTTAGGTAATACGGGTTGTTGAGCCAGCTCTGTGCACGACAAATTCCGTTTAAAGAGAAGTCAAGAGAAAAAACCACATTCTCTGTGCAAGATTGATCTCTTTATCAATTCTCTCATATGCTTTTTGGACTTTCTGATGCAGCTCAAAGGATGTGTAGGTTAATGGATAAAGTGATCCCCAGTGCACTAAGGGAACGCGAGTTTGTCTCGGTCATCCAAGACTTTCCGATCCCTTGTCCACAGAACAGATAAGACGATTTTTTAAACTTTGGATGGTATCGCTGATTTATTCGAGACTTTTCTACCATTGTGGCTACTTTAATGGATACATTAAAAAAGGAAGTACCTTATTCCATGACAGCAAATGCTATTTCGCCTTCCAAAGCACTTAATAAAACTTTAGTTTCAGATCCATTACTCAGCAACCCGGAGTAATACAAGCCTTTATTCGTTCAATGTGACGCTTCCTATAATGAAATTGAAGGAGTTTTGTTCCAACAAGACAAAGAAGGTAATGAGAAACCTGTGGCTTACTACTTGCAGAAATTCAACAGCTGTCAATGTAACTACTGAACTCGAAAGTTTTTCGGTAGTAAAAGCTACCCATAATTTTCGACCGTATATATATACATATAAAACATCAGGCAGTACGGTATTTTCTGTAATCATGTGTTTGCTTCTTATTTCAGGCACAATAATTATTTTATAAGTAAGTTGGTGAGCTACTTCCGGGCATCGCCCGTTGTCACAAGGGAAATAAATTTCTGAACGCTGCCGGCGCAAATTGTAAAATCCCTAGCTCTCAAAAATTGTGAATTTGTGAAAAAAAAGCCAATGATTACCTATAATCTCTTTATGACTAACAGTGCAAATAAGGGTGAGAGCCGACTGGTAGAACTAGCATGGAATGAGCAAGTTTAAAACTGTCAGCCCTCTTATGATTCTTTTGGTTCATTAATTTTTGATTATCTTGTTAGTTAGTTAGTTGTTTTAGTGGCTGATGATTCGTGTAAAAGCCAAGGAAAGAATGGAGAAACGGATTCAGATCTGGTTATTTGAGATATATTATTTTCAACAAAATACAATACTTACAGAAAGGCTTCTAACTTTAATACTATTATTATTATCAAGGGAACGATACAAATTAATTTGTAGGGTCCGGGATTTAACGCCGGGATACTATGCCCATGTGGCGCGTTTTGTCAACAACACGCGGAGTACTGAGTTCCCATGTGGTCACTCACCTACGTACTTACCGCGTCCAACACTGCTTGATTTCGATGATCTAGTAGGAACCGATGCTTTCAGTGTGGCGAGGCAGTTGACATTCTATCTTTAATGTACATATACATTAATATATCGTATTTTTATTTCGGGTCGTTCATATGTGACGTCGTATGTGAATTTATGGGGTTAGAAAATAAACTCATGATTACGAAGACCTCCTTGTCCGAGATTGCTTTTGAGGATGTATCCTTCTCCGCTTTTATGTCATCTTGCTTGTGGGTTTAGTAGGATGGCTGCATATTTGAAACTAACTCTGCTGTCGTACTTCTCTTAGAAACCACGCTTCCCAGAATTCACTAGGACCTTAGAACGGCAGTGCATATTTGAAGACGGTAAATACTCGTTTGTCGTAGAATATATGGGTTTGTGTGGCCCTTCTCCTTCTCTGCAGCACCTAGTCGGTTACAGCTTACCTGCATATGCGCAGGGCGTTTATCAATTTACATCTTCATGTTTTCTGTTTCTCCATTTCGTCATGTTCAGAATTACGTAATATCCGAAAAATACGGTAAGTGTATTTCCGATTTAAAATTTAATGATAAATGTACAATTTTATCTGAAAGTGCCATCAGCATTTGCAACTCATGTATAAACTTTGCATTGACGTGTAATACTTGTGATAGTGTCCCGGTGCCTGACTTAGTATATAAAGTTGCTAAATTAGCAGAACGGTTTAAATTGTACAAGAATAAATTAAAACCCTAAAAATATATTGTGAAAATCACTCAATCAGAAATAAGTAAGCATCAGAAAATATGTAACGAGTTGATGGGCCAATAAGTCCATAGTAGACTTAATAATAAAATAACTGCCGTAAAATATCAGTTAGGACTCCGCTTACAAAGAAGTAGAAGCAATATTAACAAGGAAATGGCTTCATTTCTTTCGTTTCATGCATCGAAAAAATTAAATGTTCGGGTAAATCCTCTTACTTCTTCCAATTTACAGAAAAGATGCATTATTCAAATTTGTTAAATTTGGCCTTGATATTCTTGCATGTATTATCAATGATTTACTGAATGCTGATAATTTACCTTTGAACGTGCATGTAAAAATGTGCAAATATAAACAATGAGGTGAGTAATTCACATTCCGAATAGCAATATTTCTGTTTTAAGTTCGGAAGAAAAAAAAATAGAGTAGATTATAAAGTAAAGTCGTCAGTTTTTGCTTTGACGTAAAAAAGGGAAGAGGAAAAGGAGGAAGAAAAGGATGAAGAAGCAAAGCAAGAGTATCAGGACGAAAAGCACTGTTCCAGAACGGGGCATAGCGACCGCCAGGAGAAACAAAAGCTTTGTATTTTATAGTATAGAATAGTTAAGGGTAGTGAAAAACGTTTTCTTATATAGCGAAAATCAGGACTCCGGTAGGCCGCGCGTGTGAATACCTCGAAAAAAGGCGAGATACACGACTCTTTTTATTTGGTGCTCGGGACGGTGCAAATAGCGGCTTACTCCAGAATGTACCGCTAAAGCAAAACATATTATGTTTTGTACCGTCGAGGTTCACCGGAGTTTTATAACGTTTGAACACGTGTTTTATAAATTTGGTTTTTCGTTTTTTTATTTCATAAATGTTTCGTAGTTCAGGAAAAAAAAAAGTGGGGTTTAACCTTTTTTGCCGTTAAGGCGCTACCTGAATGAACCCAGGTCTGGTAGTGGATCCCAGAGCATTATCTTTGATTCAGGGCATCATTTGACAGATACCGGGAAACAATCATAACAGTGTATACAAATGTCATCTACTTAACATCGATTTTATTGCTGAACAACTTATTAAAAATTTACGTATCCCAATGATCATAAATGTTGAATTAAAAATAATATGATAAAGGATTGTGAGTTCATATATATTGATACGATGTTTGCTATTAATTTATTTATAAAAGAAGTAATGCCATAATTCATTAAACAGGATTCTTAATTTAATATTTGCTAAAATTAAATTAAACTTTACTGTCAGGGTAGTTTCATGTCCTGTAATGATAAATTTGACTCATCATATTGCTGTTTATCCAGATTTGCCGCGCAGTACACTTTCGACAATAGGACCAAATTCGAATAACTGTGAATCGAGTAATATATTTTAAAGAGAAAATTTTAATGTTTTAAACAAATAAATAGACTCGGTTGATTGGTCAAATATTATTTCCGGTCTGCAGCTATGTAAGGGGCGATTCATCGTGTGGTTTGATTTTTAATATTCTTTTTCTACAGATCTCGTGTGACTCCTATCAAACTGCTTTATAGTTTATGTTCAGTATCATTTGGCAATTCATCATGAAAAGACCTATATTACAACAGCGTTTTCAAATTGTTCACCTGTATAACGAAAATCAGCGTTCTGTGAGAAATGTTTTTCGTGCGATTCGAGGAACTTACGGTGCGCATATTCGACCTACTGAAACCCCTATTGCCAAAACCATTCGCAAATTTGAGTCCCAGTTTACATTAATGGAAGATACTCGAGCGGTTAGAACACATCCAGCACGTAGGGAAGAGAATATAGCAGCTGTAGCTAAGAGTTTTCGTGAAGACCGTGACGAATCGATTCGTCGTCATTCTCAACAGCTTGGCTTGGCGTATTTTACGTGAGGTTTCTGTCTAAAACCCCAAAAAATTAAACTTGTGCAAGAATATATAATATATATTATATATAATAAAAGGTAAGTATTTTTAATAATATATTTATCTTTTCCTGTCTTCTTACCTGTTTTCGCGAAAATTATATTTCGTTCGGATTTGTGTACACTGGCGGGAGTACACAATCGTTTGTAAAATACATATGGCCGTGTATATATGTATAGGGTTTTCCAATATGGACTTGAATACTTTGAATTTAATTTGTGAACGCACTCTTTTACTAATCATCAAATTGTCACTGGCAATTTATTCAGTAAACTCAACATTTTCATTACGGTAAAGTACACTAACGAGCAACGTCTGCAAACGTTCTCCGATTGGATTCTGGAGAAGATGCGCCAAGATGATGAATTTCATCGCAAAATCATCTTCAGTGACGAAGCTCGTTTTTGGTTCAATGGGTTCGTCAATAAGCAAAATATGCGTTATTGGTCGGGTGAAAACCCACATGTGCTACATGAATCACCACTTCATCTACAAAAAATAACTGTTTGGTGCGGTTTACATGCCGGCGGTGTTATTGAGCCATATTTTTTCGTCGACGATTACGATCATCACATCACCGATTATTTTTGCCCCGAATTGGAAAATATGGACTTTGACGACATGTGGTTTCAACAGGATGGTGCCACAAGCCACACAACACACGCTACAATCGATTTATTGAAGAGTAAGTGTGGTGAGCATGTTATCTCAAGACATGGGCCAGTCGATTGGCCGCCTCGTTCGTGCGATTTAACGCCGCTTGACTATTTTCTGTGGGTCAACGTTAAGTTATTGGTTTATGCCAACACGCCGACGACGTTGGAAGAGCTCAGAGCCAACATTGAACGCCAAATAGCGGCCGTTGCGGCCGAAATGTGTGGCCGAGTCGTTGAAAATTGGGTCCAACGAATCGACCGCTGCAAACGTGCCCGAGTTCTATTTATAATTGTTTTCATTGTACTTCAAGCCAATAATAAAATTTTTGAAATATCTCAAATGGTTTGCCTTTTATTTAAAAAAAAAAAATTGTCAAGTCGTTATTAGAAAACCCTATACATCGATATACACAAATCATGTGTTTTGTTTTCGCGAAAGTAATACCCAAGTCCCAGTGCTTAAAGAAAAAGGAAAAAGAGGGAAATTCAAAAAGCAAAAAATTCAGTGAAATTATTGTTCCAAGAAATTCGGTACAATTTGTGGTGTTATTTTGTATGCTAACTGTTCTTCGCGTGCGCATTTCTTGGTTGTCCAGTGCGACGATGTACAATGAAATTTTCGCGAACGGTGTATTGTTTAATGATGGCCGAATTGCCTGTCCAAGTGTGGTTGGTGTGTGAATTCTATGGAATAGTTGTTGCAATTTGCAAAAGGTAAACAATTAATAAGGTGTAAGTTTTTATTATTATTATTATTATTTTTTATTTACATATTTATTATTTAACTTATTATTATTAAATTATTATCTAACGTTAAATTAGTTTAAGATTTTTATAAGTATTTGTTATTTTAAACGAATGTTACCTTTAAATTATTTTAGAAAATGAATACCTGTTAACAGGTTAAAGTGTTGTGTTGTGTTTTCGGTGGATAATGTTGAAAGCGTTACTGAAAGTTCGAATGCCGTCGGGATCTTGATTCTCCTATTCCCGTCGGCATTTTGGAATTTCGGAACTTCGCAACGTTGTCCTGGATGAATGATTTTGTGTGATTAAGTGGAAAACGTAGGAGAATACCAAACCTTCAAATGTCGTCGGGGTTTTGATTCTTCAATTCCCGTCGGCATTTTGGAATTTTGGAACTCCTCAACGTTGTCCGTTGATTTTGTGTAATTGAGTGAACTGTATGTATGTATATATTGTGCTATGTAGAGAATTCCATGGTGAAAGAAATTTGAAATCACTTGTACTTAATTAACGAATAAATTACAATATTTGTAAAAGTACATTTTGTAATGTGTCTTTTAAAAAGTCTTGTTTTTCGTTGCGATGTTTGAATGGTAAATAGAAAACTTTTCCCAAGTTATCGCTTAAGTTTTTCGGTTTCAGTTTTTAACGAAGCCATTCGAGCTTGTCTTTTCCGGGATGTGTGTCGTTGATCTGTTTGAGCCGCCATTGCAATGGCGCTAGTCTCTCATCGTTGATGAGAACCAAGTCTCCGCATCTTAATTCCGGTTTTCGTCTTGTTCACTTCGGGCGCTCTTTCATCCTAGACATATGTCCCTCGCTCCACTAGAGCACGAAGTAGTTGGTCACCAATTGAACTCGCTTCCATCGCTCAAAGTCACTTACCTTCTCCACGGCAGGAGACATCCTCCATTTCCCAGGACCTTCGTAGCTGAGTGTTGTTATCGAGAACCTGTAAGAAGCTATGGACAGGTTCTTTATTTATGAAACCGACTTCCCAAGGAGAAGCCAACCTAACTCTGATTCCTGTGCAATTGGCGATCTTTCATCACCACCACGGATAATGAATCCTAAAATAAATTCAGAGTAAACATCGGCTCCCAGGGGAATATTAACAGTCCCAGGTTTATCGAATTGTGTATCAGTTAACCTTAAACCCTGGATGTGTAAGCAATTTTGAAGAGCTAAAAGCTTAGATGGAAAAACACCAGTCTGGGACTTAGACAAATAGGCTGGGGTACTTGTCTCAAAAGGTATTACCAGCGACATAAGGTAGGGCTTACACACTGTTTACATGGACAACTGCTAACTTTTCCCAATCCAGGTATTTTAATGAGTGTTCGCCGTTAATGAAGCCCTAGAAATTTTTGTATGAAATGTTTGTGTACTTGTTGTATTTATATAAATCCTTGGTTTGGACCTTTTGTTATTATCATGTAGCAGAGAATGGTTTGTTTGCATACAATAACAACAGCGCACACTGCTTTGACTTTGGTTGTCTTGTGACTGTATGCCAAACAGTTCCGACAAATCCCGATCCTGTCCACTGCCTTAGATCGTTCGTAGATCTCCATGTCAATAAGCCTTTGACAAATCCTAAAACAGTGTTGATCTCTATCACATACCTGGCATGCAAACTGCTTCTTACCGATGTTAAACACGATGTGGTGACGAAGAATCTGCTTCAGAACACCTTTCTGATCTGCACCCGATGATACATTCGACATATTTAAAAGTTTTTATTTGTAAATTAATTAACCAATATGTGTAGGTATCAAGTATTTATTAGTACAGCTTTGTTTTGTTTTTAAATGATATTAATTTAATTTTTTTTATTACAGCAACTTACGACCTTTGGTCAGAGAATATATGTATTCGTATGTACTTAGTTCTATATATTTATACAGGGTGAGTTTTTTAACTTGAGACATCCAAATTACTCGAAAAATACGCGATATCGCGAAAAATGTTTCAGACAAAAGTCACAAGGTTTTGGAGGGGACATAAAATGGTGACCCTGACACCCATTTTTAAGATCAAACGAAGGTCACTTTTGATTTTTCAAATTATAGTTCCTAATTTTCATTGCTCAGTCGTATTCCTCAATGGGGCACACGACTTTGTCTTAAAGGTCTTATTCATTCAGTGTTAGATACCACTGCACTGGCACGCCTAAATCATTAATCTGTTTCCAACGGAACGGAACTATATTTCATTAAGAAGTTCGATATTTGTTTTGAGGAACTGATTATTATTTGTAACATTTTCCAGATTAATAATACAGGCTATTTCAATTTAAGAGAAAATTGAAATGATATTGATTTATGTAGAAAGTGGAAGGAACATCGATGGTGCTGTTGCTCTCTAAGCCCAACGTTTCCCAGACCAGATACGGTCGCGCGCTTCCTTTTATCAGGTCATGTGTGCAACCAAAGGAAAGGAATCGGTCAGATGGGGTGGCTGTTGAGGACAATGAAATAGCAGTATTAGCTGCCGTTGCACACGATCCGCACATTAGCACTCGACAAATAAGTCGTAATAATAATAGGCACCCAAACTTCGAACTTCTTTGAGTAGCCTGCTCGTTTAAGATGATTCCAAACTGTCATACGATTAATGTTTATTGAATTCGCTATCTCCAGACAGCTTCCGTCCCGGTCTTGCTCCATCAGTTGCAAAATTGTATCGACTTTTCAGTGACAGACCGACCAGTTCGAGGTGCATATTCTACATCGAAATTTCCGGAACGGAATCCTGGTCCGGCATTCACTCACAGCATTCTCACCGTAAACTGCACAAATTCTTCGACATGTTTTTGCAGCGTTTTTCTCTTTCTTATAGTAAAAAAACAACACATAGCGTATTTCTTCAGATATTTTACTCATACAACTTATAGCACGAGCAACGAATTACACAGCTGTCATCACAAATAATGTAGCCTGACATGCCACTATTCAAACACGTGTTCGTTTGACACAATCAGATAAGTGTTTCCAGGTAAAAGGAGACCAACACCATCCAGTGACAGAAAACCGCGGATGCATTTTATATGACCAAAACGTTTATATGGTATGTGCCAAATCGTTCATTTATTTTATAATACTTTTTCTTTTTATATGTATAGGTTGATTCATCGTGAGGTTTGAATTATAATGTAAAATATTCGTAAGACACATAAATTTGAAAATTAATTTAAGCTTTTAAAATCGATTAAAAGAACAATTCATGGCATTTACTTTTTGAAATTTATGTCATGTAAATGCTGGCCACGCAGATAACACGAGTAATGCTGGCTTTCAAAGCGTCAATCGAAGCTGGCTTATTCCTGAAGATCTGAGAATTCACATATCCCAGGAGAAAATAGTCCAAAGTTGTATTATCGCACGATCTAGGTGGCCAATTTACCGTAGCAAAACGCGAAATTAAGTGCTCACCAAAATGATTTCTGAACAAGTCCATTGTTTCACGCGCAGTATGGCTTGTAGCGCGTCTTGTTGAAACCAGAGCTCACCGAGACCATGTGCCTGAATTTCAGGAAGCACATAGTCCGTTAGCATGAGCCAGAAATGGGCTTCATCATTTAAAAAATTTCACGATAAAAAACCGGATTTTCATTGAGTTTTTCCAGAATCCATTCACTGAAAATATAACGCAAATTCAAGTCCACTGTATTCAATTCTTCCACAAGTTAAATATGTTACGCTTTTAGCCCGAGATCATCACGTAAAATACGCCAAGTTGTCGAATACGTCAAGCCAAGCTGCTGAGAACGACGACGAATCGATTCGCTACGGTCTTCACGTACACTCTCAGCTAAAGCTGCTGTAATCTCTTCACTAAGTGCTGGATGTGGTCTAATCGGTCATCCACTAATCAGCATCCACTAATGTAAATTGGGACCCACATTTGCGAACAGTATTGGTAATAGTGGTTTCAGTAGGTCGATTATGGGAACCGTAAGTGCCTCGAATCGCACAAAAAACTTTTCTCACAGGACGCTGATTTTCGTAATACAGCTGAACAATTTGGAGACGCTATGGTGGGGTGAGTCTTTTCATGATGAATTGCCAAACGACACTGATATTCCCGGAACTCATTCAGAAAATTAAAAATACTTGTTAATTCATGTAAATCTATATTGTGCCCTTTAAAGTAATCCCCATCAACTGCAACATACTTATGCGCTTGATCCAAACCTCGAAACCTTTTTTATAATCGTTTTGTATGTCGGTATGTCGATCAGTGCTTCCTGCGATTTTTCCATTACTTAATCTTGGCTGCTGAATTGCGTTCCCCGTAATGGTTTTTTAACTCGATTGAATAGAAAGAAGTCACAGGGAGCCAAATCAGGTATTCTCGATGGCTTTTGGATGACATTTGTTGCATTTTTCGCCAAAAAAATACGAATAATGATGACCTTGTGCGACGGTGTGTTTTCACCGTTGTAATCCATGAAAACCGTGAGCATTGCCTTCTTTTTTGACTGAAAAAGACGTTTTTTTTTTTATGTAGAACATTATCCGGCTCGAAGGACCATATGTTGGGGTGTGTAGGGTTTAATCTTTGTGTTTATAAGAGTAGGTCTGAAATGGGGTCGAAAAATGCGGTTAATCCTTGTCTTTTCCCTTAAAATTAGTTCTCAATTTATCCTTAACTTAATGTTTTTAGATATATGAAAATTTCCGTTTAAAGCTCCCATAATTAAGGCTTGACCCCCTTATTTTCAATCAAGGCTCATTGAAGTCTTATCTGGTGTTCCCAAAGTAGTCACTTTGTGCCTTTGCTGTTTAGTATTATTTTTTACGAGATCGTTTCACCTAGCATGTGCCCGATGTTGCAAATAACGTACAAACTATTTTACCTGTTAAGAAGGAAAGATATTTGGTGTGATGTACACCGACTTACTTTGAACATAAAAGAATGTCTAGTTCAATGTTCTCTGGAATATTGCCCTATAGAGTGTTCAATTTGTATGAATTCTATAATACGACTAAAAAGGTTTGAAAGTCCTATACGAAATTTTTTGTACGGCAAATTATATGTTGCCCCCTTGTCCAACTAGGTGCACCTTAATTAAATCAGATGTGTAAGAAAAAATATCGTACATTTTGTCCTGGTATACTTCAAGAATTTGTATCACAATGTATGCCAATAACGGAATGCATAATACAGTATCCACACCGCATTGAAAAGCGAGTTTTCGCGAAAACTCTCATTATTTTAATGTAAAACAGAACGTGCCCCATATATTTTTTAGTTTTGGAGACCTCTTAGCAAAACAAAATTGCTACTTATAATTTTGAGATTGTTGAAACAGGCACACTTTTGAAGCATATAGTATGTCAGCAGAATAGCTAACAGAGGAGTTGTGTTCAACAAGACGGCACTACAACACACAGCGCGTGAAACAATGGACTTGTTGAGTGATAATTGTGGTGAGCACTTAATTTCACGATATCACACCTTTAGATTATTTATTTTCTCCGAGGATATGTAAAGTCTCAGGTCTTTAGGAAAAAGCCACCTACGATTTACGCTTAGAAAGACAACATTACTCTTGTTATCCGCGAGATACCAGTCGCATTGCTCTAACGAGTCGCCCAAAATTAGGCCTTCAGAATGGACCACCTCAGACGTAGTTGTGGCCAACACTTACATAATATCATTTTTAGAAAGTAAATGCCATAAATTGCTCTCTTAACTGATAACAAAAATTTTAAGTTCACATTTTATGTGTTTTATTTTACATAATAAATCAAACCTTACGATGAATCACCTTATATATACAGAATGTATACGAGTATGTCCATTTGCTTGAATCTTTTTTATTTTTATTTTATTTATAAACCTATCGGTTACTTAAGTGCTTAAAAGTTGCTTTCAGTTTGTGTTTTATTTGCTTTTTGAATTTACGAATACTTACTGATTTCATTATTATATTTATTAGGTTCACATTTCATTTTTGTTCCATCCTATCTACTATGTGTGGGAAGCATATTCCTTGGAGAATTCGCGACTTTACGTACATACGTACTTAAGGTTTACCTCTCATGCGGGTTGTTTCAAAATAATTACAGTCTCTATTATTATTATTTTTATTTATTTATTATTGTTCCGTTAATTTCGGTCCTATTACGAAAGTATTGTAACTTACGAGTATGCCTCAATCGTATGGGCGACTCACATAGAAAGGACAAAGAAACATTTGTAGGTTGAGGATTAGTTGATTACAAAGTGGAAAGGCAGATTAACAGGGCACCAAACATAAACTTATAGAAATGTATGGGAATAAAATTTTTGTTATTGCTTACCTGCTTACTAATATAAAAAAAACGCTTATAAAGAAAATTCTTCGTAGGAGCCAATATAAGGAAGTTTATGTTTTTCATATGGAAAGAATAGTGGAAAAGTTTAATTAATAATTTGCACTTGAAGCTAAGGAGTATTATTGCCGCCCATAATTACGGCGTTAGACTCAGAAGCACTACGTTGCCGCATCTGGAAGCTGCGCTTACTAGAAATAGTGCAAAAAAATAAACGCTGAAAACTAAAAACGCGCTGGTGCTTAAAACGAACGCTGATTTCTGTGGTCAGGATCAGATGAGTGTAGAGGTGAATAGGAAAGAAGTTAAACTGTTATACTGGAAGAAAAGTTTACTAGAATATACCAAAGTGCACTAGGTGCACATATCTGGCAGAACATAAAAAAAGACGACGGCTTAACCAAAATAACAGGTATGGTGTCGAGAGAATATTTTATAGCTTTTATCTTCTTTTTTTATAAAATCTGTGTGAGCTTTTTTATCTAGCGTCACTGGATAATATAGGGTTTTCCAATAGGGACTTGACAGCTTTGAATTTAATTTGTGAACGCACTCTTTCACTAATCATCAAACTGTCACTATCAATACATTAACGAGCGACGTCTGCAAATTATAAAAATTTTCTACAGATATTCGGAGTCGCAAAATCATCTTCAGTGAGGAAGCTCATTTTTGGCTCAATGGGTTCGTCCATAAGCAAGATATGCGTTATTGGTCGGGTAAAAACCCACATGTGCTTCATGAATCACCACTTCATCCACAAGAAATAACTGTTTGGTGAGGTTTGCATGCCGGTGGCGTTATTGGGCCATATTTTTTTGTCGACGATAACGATCGCCACATTACTGTGAATGGTCAGCGTTATCGCGCTATGATCACCAATTATTTTTGGCCCGAATTGAAAGATATGGACTTGAACGACATGTGGTTTCAACAGGATGGTGCCACAAGTCACACAGCACACGCTACAATCGATTTATTGAAGATTAAGTATGGTGAGCGTGTTATCTCAGGACATGGGCCAGTCGATTGGCCGCCTCGTTCGTGCGATTTAACGCCGCTTGACTATTTTCTGTGCATGCCGGTGGCGTTATTGGGCCATATTTTTTTCTCGACGATAACGATCGCCACATTACTGTGAATGGTCAGCGTTATCGCGCTATGATCACCAATTATTTTTGGCCCGAATTGAAAGATATGGACTTGAACGACATGTGGTTTCAACAGGATGGTGCCACAAGTCACACAGCACACGCTACAATCGATTTATTGAAGATTAAGTATGGTGAGCGTGTTATCTCAGGACATGGGCCAGTCGATTGGCCGCCTCGTTCGTGCGATTTAACGCCGCTTGACTATTTTCTGTGGATCTACGTTAAGTCATTGGTTTATGCCAACACGCCGACGACGTTGGAAGAGCTCAGAGCCAACATTGAACGTCAAATAGCGGCCGTTGCGGCCGAAATATGTGACCGAGTCGTTGAAAATTGGGTCCAAAGAATGGACCGCCGCAAACTTGCCCGCGGTGGCCATATGAACGAAGTCGAGTTCCATTCATAAATGTTTTGATTGTAGTTCAAGTCAATAATAAAGTTTTTGAAATATCTCAAATGGTTTGCCTTTTATTAAAAAAAAAAGTTGTCAAGTCGTTATTAGAAAACCCTATATATGTTAGCGTTCCTTTCATGGATTATTATCTCTATTCTTTTCCCAGTTCCTGAGTCAGTTTTTGTTAGTTTTACGTTTCAATCAAAACGAAGCTTTGGAAACCTTTAGAATGCCATCGCTTCGGTGTTTAAAAGTATTCCTACGATATTTTCGCTCACTGGAGTGAACACTTACAGAGAATTTAATTTTTGGCGCTTCTTATGATCGTGTGGGGTATGCTTGAAGCTGTGTTGGGCATATATTTTGTTTTTCCCCTACGGTGAACGAATGGCTGTATACAACTTGTCAAGACCTATTTTTTGTAATTGATTTATTAAGCAAGTTATTACTAAAAGTAATAACTTATTTTGTCAATCTATTTTAACGTAATGCAAGGGAGTTTCTAAGTGGTATTTAAAAACTTTTATCAAAAAGTAGATTGAAGATTTTTATTCAACATTTATGTTAATACAGGCCTTTGCCTAACTCGAAACAAATGATATAATTAAAAAGGCAAGAAAAACCTAAATATTTTAAAGTTTCTGTATAATACTTACACATTTAGAAGCTATAACTATGTAATATTAACTAGTATTCGTTTTTCCTTGTATGGTATGTAACAAATTTTCTTATGTGCAGTTTTAAGTGTTTTCACTCGCAGCTCATTTAACCTTGGATTCATAAAATAGATTTTATATACAAGTATTGTTTTCTTAGGTACTTAGAAAGATTAAGAACATACATTTAAAAGTAAGTATAAAACAGATTTTGTTAAGGCTATAAATAATTAAATATATTACATGCAACACCAGGAGCATTCTTCCGGAAATTTTGATGAATGATGAAATTAGGCTGTTGTATGAAATGAGAGAAATTCTAGTTTAAGCTCATATATGTAGGCATGAGCCCTTCGTACAATCATATATGTATATTATTACCATGAATCGTATTGACGTATATAATTTTTCTAGAACTGATTGATAATATGTACATTTATATAGATTGTAGATAGCACGACATCTATGATAGTACTGCTGATAATGAAAGGATGCAAATAATTGTAATAAATTTTTCTTAAGTTGGACTTGATACTGTCGCCAAGTTCGAAGATCGAATATCTTATTTCTTTTAATAGTTTGATGTTGAATACAATGCAAGGACTTGATCAGAAGAGTTGCAATACAAAAGATAATTGGCTTTATTATACTATTTAGTGATTTTTTCATGTAGAGATGATGGTGTTGTACTTTCATCGAAATTGTCTGGTAAACACGATAGTAGATAAAAATGTTGATAGGTGGGCCAATAGATAATGATTTGGAGATATTCGATGATGTGCTTGTCCCGCGCGCTGCATTGCTGCTGGGAATTTCCCTGGAAACAGAATGAGAAACTCCTATTTAATTTATAACTTTTTTGCTGTTCTAGAACTTAAGCAACTTATATTATATTTATTAGAATATTAAAGTATAGTTTAAAGAACAAAGAATACATTTTTTTTTGTAAAATATTATATGCATATGTAAAAGTGAAATATTTGCCAGGAGCAAAATAATGGCTATGATTGCTGTTTATTTCAAAATCTGTATAGATATATGAATATCAATGTGTAAAGCAATATGCTTTAATAAAAGTAAAATCTTGTTCTTCAAGTAAACAAAATTTTTTTTCTTAAGAAACTATAGCTTAACTTAATTCGTGCGGTTTGCTAAGAGATGGCGTAACTTGTATTATTCTATTGTTATTATTTCATTGGAACATGGGTTGGACAGCTTCTGTCATTGAACGCCTTTTCAGTATATGTCATTCATTTCAAGCGTAAACAACAACAATTTTTTTTCACTCAAATATGTCGAACTTTGTGCCTGAAAAAGTGTTTTTGCAGGGAGTTCTTCTTCATTACTTTAATATGAATAAAACTGCTGCCGAAAGTCATCGTATTTTGTTGGAAGTTTATGGTTAACATGCGTTAGCTGAGCGAACGTTCTAAAAGTGGTTTGCAAGATTTGAAAGTGGTGGTTTTGGTTGGAATAAGATGAACGTCCTGGGTAGCCAAAAAATTTTTGAAAACGAAGAACTGGAAGCATTACTCTATGAAGATTGTTGCCAAACACAAGAAGAGCTCGCAGAATCCTTGGGTGTCACTCTAGCAGCCATTTGAAAACGTTTAAAAGCAGCTGGATATATTCAAAAGCAAGGAAATTGGGTTCCACATGAACTCAAGCCGAGAGACGTCGAAAGGCGGTTTTGCATGTCCGAAATGCTGCTGGAACGCCACAAAAGAAAGTCATTTTTGCATCGGATTGTTACTGGTGATGAAAAATGGATCCATTGCGACAACAGCAAGCGCAAAAAACCATATGTGAAACCCGGCCAACCAGCCAAATCAACGACAAAGCCGAATATTCATGGCGGGAAGGAATTGCTTGGTGGGATCAGATGGGTCTGCTGTATTATGAGCTGCTAAAACCGGGTGAAACCATCAATGGACAACGCTACCGAACACAATTTTCCGGGCCGAAAAACGCCCGGAATATGCGACCAGACATGACAACGCTCAACCCCACTTTGCTATTCCGGTTAAGAACTACTTGGAGAACAGTGGATGGGAAGTCTTACCTCACCCGCCTTATAGCCCAGACCTTGCTACCTTCTGACTACCATTTGTTCCGGTCGATGCAGAACGCCCTCACTGAAATACGGTTCACATCAGAGCAGAATATTAAAAATTGGATTTATTCATTCTTGGCTGCCAAGCCGGCGCAGTTCTTTTGGGATGGGATCCACAATTTGCCAGAAAGATGGGAAAAAGTCATAGCTTCAGATGGGAAATACTTTGAATAATACTATTGTACATGTTTTTCTTAAACAAACGTTCAAATTTTGAAAAAAAAAACCACACGAATTAAAATATATACCCAATAGTTCTTAGAAAATCGTTCACTTTTTTTTACTATTTATTATTGCAAACAAACCCTTTGTTCACAGTTGGTATATAATCGTATTTTCATACTTTTTTAACATGTGGGAAAATTACTATAATGTGCCTGATGGTGCTGTTGTATGTTGGCAGTTTACAAAACTGTTCTCCTTAGAAAATTCTTTGTTCCGAAAAGATTCATCAATTTTGAAGATCAATTAATCAACATGCACCCCATTCACTTTTCTTTAGCGAAAAATCCGAGTGACCCACACATATTCCAAGTCTTCTTTCAACCTGATGCCTGCCAATTGTTTCTTAATTCATCAGTAAGCGGGTCTGCAATCTGCATAGATAGCAATAGGTGTTTACTAACCTTAAGTTTCATACAAATTCGCAATTTCTGACAACGTGTTGCACTTGGTTGGTGTTATCCGTTCATTATTGTTTATTGTAATCTTGGGTACTATATACTCGTAAATAGATGAACTCCAGTGAATGTTCAATGATCGTTTTTTTCTGTTTCAATTTCATGCTAATGACATATATTACGTCGCTTATAGCTAAAGTAATAAGGGATTGTTACTAGACCATTTTAAATATGGTCGATAGGATATCTTTCGTGTTAATCGAAGGCTAACTGTTGAAGCGTTTTGACAGCTAACTATGGTGCTTCCGTTTTACCATTTGTATCTGTAGAAAGCATGAGTCATGTGTTACTGGTTCCTCAAGTGGCAAAAATTTCGTGAGTTTTAGCAAGACAAAAGTTTCGGCTTCAACATTGGGATTGGATTCAAATGGCGTGGAAACCATGAAGTCAATTGTACTGTGCAAAGATCTTGCTTTCATTATCAAATTCTACTTTTTATGTCTTTCATTTGGGGTTTGTTATCAGCGGCAGATTAAGACAAGAAGGTTAATGCTAACGAACACCTTGTTATTATACAAAACGAATCAATGTTCTATTAACCAACATCATGTTTATAATCGTCGGCGTTTGTGTTTTTTTGTGTTTGTGTAGTTTTGATGCAAAAAATACTAAAATGTTGCAAAGGTAGTAAAACTTGTTGGTTATTCGTCAAGACTATTAGAAGTTCTACCTCATCCTTTATACCTACACTCGTTTTTAATGACATTCCAGGTGTCAGCTCATAGGACAAGACCAGTCTGTCTATTGCACACTTTGCGACCAGCTTAACACTTACAGATAGGTTTAAATCTCCGCCTACATCTGAGTGTAGGGATGAATGGAACGAATCCACTTTCACACTTTCGAAGCAAGAGTATTTAAAGATCTTAACATACACAAATCCGCTGATCTAGATGGCATATCTCCCCTTCTTCTGAATATGTGTTCATCTCAAAAGCACTGCGTTAACTTTTTTTTCTCAATCCTACTTTTTAAGACTATTTCCGAGCAGATGGAAAACAGTATTTGTCCAGCCCATCCCTTTAAAAGACGAATCTTCTTCCCTCTCCTTCTTCAGATCTATTGCACTTATGTTCCTTCTATCCAAGGTCATAGAAACGCTAATAAACCACCAACATATGAAATATCTCAAAACACGAAAAGTTCTCAATAACCGACAGGAAGGTTTCCGTAGCAACAGGTCCACTTGTACTTTGATGCCACGTTTGACTGAGAACTGGAATTAAAGCGTACATCAATCTGCTGAAATCAAGATAGATGCATTTGATATTTGTAAGGCATTTGACAATGTTTGGCAACAGGCTCTTATATTCACAAAATAAATGCTGGTGTACCCCAGGACTTCGACACTCTATTTTGTTTACAACAATGTTTGCAATGTCTGCTACTTATAACCCAATATATTCCTTTTCGAACGACAGTACTCTTAGCTTTTCATATTCGTTCCCAAACTCAAGTGTATACTCTTCGGTTGTGTAACAGGAACTGCAGCGTATGTTATGCTAACAAAATCCCGATATTAATAGCATAGCCAATTGGAAAACTATCAACACAGTGTTTAGACAGCACAATGCTGTCTGCTGTTGTGAAGAGGTTAGGCCACTTGTGATTCTTTTTTCTTAGGAAAAATATAAAATTAATCGATTAACTGTAAAACATATCTTTTATAGAATAAATTATGTCTTTAAAAAAGCGGCTGTGCAGCGTTTCTCAGATTACCTCACTTTAGTATTGATTTTTGGCCGAATGACGCACTTTCAAAGCCAAACTTGCAAAATGCGTTTAAAATTTTAGGTTGGCTCGCTGTTTAGCTGGCGACCTTATACTATACTTTGAAAAACAAAGATATACTTCGAGATATTTCCCGGTCATAATCTTTTGGGATCCATTTTTGAGTTCCTAAGGGATCATCGAAAGCAATAATAAAATAGTTTTTTTTTTAAATTCTAGAATGGCCGAACCACTTAAAGCGAAATTACCAATGAATGGTCCTGGCATAAAAGACACCGAAAAACTTTCTACGTGTAGGTATGCTCAAATGGAGTAAAAATACTTTTTCCCCTCTGACCTGGTCTCATTATATATGTAACACATTGGCTGAAAAGTCAGTGCGTTTTATAGTAAAACACAAAATTCAACTTTATTTATCAATATAGTTGCCTTTGAGAGCTATACATTGATTGAAACGATTTTTCAATCTTTCGATACGAGTTTTGTAGTACGATTTCGGTTTAGCCTCAAAATAGGCCTCTGTTTCGGCGATTACTTCTTCATCGGTCTTCAATCTCTTTCCGGCGAACATTCCTTTGAGGTCTGCGAACAGGAAATAGTTGCTGGGGGCCAAATCTGGAGAATACGGAAGGTGGGGAAGCAATTCGTAGCCGAATTCATTCAATTTTGCCATCGTTTTCATCGACTTGTGACACGGTGCAATTCCATGTGTATCCAAAAATACGGATGCCATAACCTTGCCAGCCGACTATTGAGTTTGGACGAGGTTCGTCAGCTGACTGCCGACTTGGCTCTCGTGTGAAGTGATGGAGCCAAGTTTCATCCATTGTCACATACCGACGTAAAATTTCGGCTTTATTGCGGTTGAACAGCTTTAAACACTCCTCTGAATCATCAACACGTTGTTGTTTTTGATCGACTGTAAGCAAACGCGGCAGCCACTTTGAACAGAGCTTTCGCATGTCCAAATATTCGTGTATGATATATCAAACACGCTCTTTTGATATCTTGTGAGCCTCTGCTATCTCGATCAACTTAACTTTACGGTCATTCGTAATCATTTTGTGGATTTTTTTTATGTTTTCATCTGAAACAGAATCTTTTGGACGTCCACTAAGTGCATCATCTTCGGTTATTGTATGACCACTTTTAAATTTTTCAATCCACTTGCGAATGGTTCGTTCGGCTGGTGCAGAGTCTGGTTAACACTTATCAAGCCATTTCTTTGCATCGGCTGCATTTTTTCCTATCACAAAGCAATGATAAATCAACACGAATTACTTTGAATCCATTTTTTTTCACAATAACAAAAGTTGCTTCACTCACAACGCTATATCTCGAGAACTAATCGTCCGACAGCTGTTAATTTTATACAAGTATCCTTTGAAGGTTGGTACTAACTAAAAATGGTATGAATTTAATTCCAGATCTGGTCAATTGCAGTTAGTTAGTTTTAAATGCATTTTATTTTCTTAAACACTAACTCTTACATACTAACAAAAATGCTTAAATGCTAGCTTACAATTACTAAACAATCTTATACTAACTTACTGGCCCCACACAGGCACTCTAAGCTACTCTAAATTCTTATATCTATGTCTTTCGACTTCATTTACATTTTATTTAAAAAATTTTATTTTATATACTTAGGGCTAAGAAAAAATTGTTAACAAAAAACTTAGCCTATGGATGTAATTTTTTATTTTTTTATAAAAACTTAATATCTAACTTAAAATAAACCTTAGTCTACCTAATCCTACATACACAAAACACACATACACACACATAGATATTACACAATTGTATGCATAAATTGGTATTTACCTTTGTATATACCAATAGATGTATATTTTTCTTAAGTGCTAACCTAAACCTATGCAAGCTGGCCATCGCTATTTACAGAGCAAATAGATTGGTCAGCTCTGCCTCATTAGTGAGGCTGGTCCGTACTTGACGGAAACGACGACGAAACATCTTCTCCATCATTCAACCACCAGAAATGCTGGTGCTGCCGAACGACATCCCTCTTATCGCGATTCCCCACCGCCCTACTGAACCTGAGATGATCCACACTTCTATGTGCGACGTCTCTGTTGTAGTTGAGTCGCCTGTCCCCAGCTCTCCGAGCGACATGGAAGATTAACGGAACCGCTGATCTATCCTGGATCAACCCTATCTGATCTAAGTAGAGGAATGCTTCCGGTGGAACGAAGCCGTTAGAGCGCACATTCTCGTGGTAAAGGTAATTGGGGTAGTAAGCCCCAGATATCAGGTTATTCGTCGAGGTCATTGCTCTTGCAATGTGCCTTCGAGTCAGCTTAATTACGAAGTTGTCCACTCGTATTATGTTAGCCCTGTTGTAAAGGACCTCATTAGGATAAAATTTCTTGTACTCCGACTCTGGTGTTCTGTACAAGCGAAGACAAGCCCTAAGGCAAGCCCTCTCAAACACCCGAATCTTTTCCATTAAGCTTGCTCGTACATTGAACCACACGGGACACCCAAATACCAGCATGGGCCGGATGAGGGCCATGTAGTAGATTACCTTTACCCTCGCATCGAGTTGGCTGCTATAAAACAGTCTCCTTGTAAGGGCAAAAGCGCCTTTAGCTCTGGCCAAAGCAGCATCTACGTTTTTGTCAAAATACAGAAACCGATTTAACCAGACCCCAAGGTATCTGACCACATTTCGACAGGCAAGAGGCTGCCCGTGTTGTCCAATGATCGAGAACTTTCGCCAATTTTTTCTGGTATCCCTAGAGGCTCTAGACAACGGCGTCCTAAAGAGAATGGTTTCCGACTTCTGAAAGTTGATTTTCAACTTCCAGTCATCGCAAAATCGTCTTATCTTATCGAAGTCACGCTGCAAGAGAGTATTAATGACCTCGATTTTTGGACCTGTTCTGTACGCTATCAAATCGTCTGCGTACGCAATAGTATGGTGAAGTGAACCTATCAAGTCGCTTGTATAAATGTTGAACAGGATCGGCGAATTGACCGCGCCTTGCTGAAAACCATTTTTAATTTGAAATATTCCAACAGAAGTCACATCACCATTCTTCACGACGAACTGTCTGTTGGTTATCATATTATGAAGAATGTACAAGAGTGGTTTACTGATCCCCAGCTTAGTCAGCTTATAGAAAAGACCCTCTAGCCATACGGTGTCGAAGGCCTTCTCCAAGTCAACAAGGCAGGCACCAGTACATTGGTTTTGCCTTTATTCCATTGTATATCGGACACCAGTTTAGACGCGGCATGTGAGATATCATGTCTCGCCTTAAAACCGAATTGATTATCCGGAACTATATGTTTGTCCTCAACCCACCTAGACAGAGCTCTATTGATTACTTTTCCAAAAACCTCACTGATATTCGGAAGGAGACTTATCGACCGGAGATTCGCCGGATTGGATATATCCTTTCCCTTTTTGGAGATAGGTTGAACCACCGCCGTTTTCCAATGCGTTGGATAATGTGCATTATTCATTGCATTATTAAACAGGGTGGTATAAATGTCCACCGCTTCTAGAGGAAGATGTCGAAGCACGATGTTCGGAATACCTTCGGTCCCCGCTGACTTTTTAGCCCTGATTGTGTCAAAGATGTCATGGAGTTCTTCCTTCGAAATGAACGGGGGTAAGTCACCCTTTCTGGTAATGGCATTATTTGCCATGTTTTCGTCGCTGAACTGGGTGAAACCAGTCGTGCACCAAGACACGATCTTCAGGTCATAATAATGAGGCCAATGGTATCATTGGCCTTGTATAGTTCCTGGAAAGTCGCCCCTATGGCCTCAACCTTCTACTGTGGATCCTCGACCACAAAGAAGTCGTCATCATCATTTGGGTCAATACCTGATATTGTCAGTAACCGTTCGTTGTTTGATGTCCGGGCTATTTTAAGACACTGAAGGTCGTTTTGATTTTTTCATCGAAATAGTTTATTTATTAGCGGGAACATATTCGGGTTACTGGTGTTTACAGCCCGAACCTTGTTGTTCCAATACAAACTTACAGAAATTCTGTAATTCTCTTTTATTAACGTTTGCAGATTTTTAATCGACGACTTTAATGTCCTGATCACCGGGTGTTGTCTGTCGGTAAACTGTCTGTACAAGTTTTTGAGTCTTGACAGAAGTCTACTTTTTTGTCGGTGCAATGCGTCAATAGTAGGATTACCCATTACGACATGTGTTGCGTTAGACCCGGCAGCAGCGCGTAGATCTGTTCCACTCACTTGGCCTGTTCTTGCACCTGCTTTTGCAGCTGAGCCATCTGCCCTTGGATTGCGAGCAAGGCCAGCATGTTAGGTGCAGCTTCCGTTGTTCTCGGCATTGGCGCCGGAGAAGCAACAGTTCCTTGCTGTACCGTAGCCCCCCTACCTACCGCCATTTGGGCGTAGGAAATTTGGGACGTGACGGCTGGTGTTTGATACCTAACAGGTGAACGTTTGACTTCCACCTTCTGCTGCCGAGCCAGTTTTGCTTTCTTAACGTCAGCGAACTTAGGACAACCCCGATAGTTTGCGGTGTGTCCCACATTTCCACATAACACGCACGAGAGCTGCGACCTATCGGATGCTCCGTCAACACCCAGAGCACACTCCTCGGAACTGTGGTTCTTGGCGCACTTCACGCATCGAGGCTGCATTTGGCAGTTCGACGCTGCGTGCCCGAACCTCTGGTAGCGAACGCATTGTATAACGCCTTCGCTCCTTTTTAATTTTTCCCAGTGAACCACCTGGTAGTCTAGGACATTGATACTCCTTAGACTATCCAGACGGCTTTCGGGACTGAGCTTCACTAGGAAGAACGGCAGACTCCGCTTCTCCCGCTTGGCTCTAGCTGTGGTAAATGGCTTTACCGCCACAAACTTGAGTCCTTCGCACTCTTTCTCTTTGAGCAGTGCCAGAATCTCCTCAGGATCAGAAGACGGTTTTAACCCCTTCGATTGCCGCTTTTCACACTTCGGTGTGAATGAGAAGTGCTACGTCGTCGTTTCTTTTAGGAGCTCTTTCACTTTCGCGTAGCCTTCCACTGTATTACAGTGGATGGCATGACGATCGTACCCCAGTCTCTTGATGTTAAAATTGTTACCAATGACCAACTTACACAGGTCCTTGGTTACACTTACCTCTAATTTAAAGGTATTGTTGGAGGCACCTTCTCCTTCTTCTTCTGCTGCTGTTGTTGTTGTTGCTGCTGTTGCTGTTGTTGTTGTTGCTGCTGTTGTTGTTGTTTTTGCTGCTGCTGCTTTTTTTCAGCTGCTGTGGTTTCAGATGTTTTTGCAGATGTTGCTGTATCTGCTGCTGCTGTTTTGATTGCTGCGGTTGTTGTTTCTGCTGCTGCTGGTTTTGTTGTTGCGAGCTCGCTGCTTCTAATTGCTCCCTCTGCCTGCGTGCTTTTTGTTTTTGCTTAATAGCAAGCACTTTTTCTTGCAGCTTTTGTATGCTGCTGTTAATGTCATTTAATTCTTCATCCTCATCTTCCGACTGGGATGCCGCTAGAGAGGCAAAGTTGTTATTGCCCCTATCATAATTGACCTCATCAGCCGTTAAAACGGCATTTACTTTCCTTTTAGTAAAATGAGGAGGGGTTTTCAGACTCCTCCTCCTTTTAATGGCTTTCGCCAAGGCACCGGCAACACTATTGTTGCCTTTTCCCACTCCCGTTATGGGAAGAGCGGAGCGCTCTCCACCATCCATCACGTGATTTGCTTTTGTTTGATTACTTTTCATTATCAAACAACACTTTGAGGGGAAACAAAAAAAATATATATATATATATAAAAGTCCCAAGTTTGGCTTGGACTCGAACTCGTGTCCCACTACTCAATAACCGACGCCGCTAATTGCACGACTACCGGGTCAACTGACTAAGCTTCAACTAATTATGTTGAGCAGAAAACTGTTTCACAATTTTTTTTTTTTTTACTTTTTGTAAAGCCGAAGCACCACATCGGTGATGTTAATATTACTTAGTCAATGGTATAATCCTCGTGTTACCCTCGAACACCGACGAAATGTTTCGTGCCTCATTTTGTTCAACCACTACTTACACCACTAGTGATCCACAGAAGTAGCCAGTAGTATTACTCCCCTATAAACCTTAAACCGTAAAACGCGTCTTGCTATAAATGCTCATCACCATACCCTCAAGCTCACTTTCTGACGTATGAATGCTTTGAAATATCGTGATTCGTTCCTTAGCCGTATAACTCGCTTATGGAATATTCTTCCGAGCTCTCTATTTCATTTTCATTGTAACACTCAGACATTTGAGATTTACTTTCTTCCTTAATTTTTCTTCGACCGCATGCTACTTTAATAAATTGAAAAATCTATTTTTGATTATATTAATAAAAACATATAACTAAAAACATAAACTTGAAACTAGCACTATTAAATGACTTAAGAACTACAGGAAAGGCCAGGGATCAAGGAGCTTGTGAAAAGAAATTTTGAAGACTAGTTTTCCTAATATAACAAACAACATTAAGCATGTTGTTCGCAATTCTGGTTAAAAGTTGGTTATAGTCGTTATCAATTTAGAGAAAGTTGAGGTGGACCAAAGGTTACATGATTTGGTATTGACGGGGGACATCAGCATCCTGTCGAGGAGCTAAGGATTTAATTGCTTTAACCGATCTTCATACTTAAGCAAATTATAGATATCTGCCATGCCTCCTAGAGTGACTGTGGTGTAAGGGGACCAACCTTAGTATGAATATTCAAGTATCGGCCCAACGAATCTAAAATAAAGGGATTTCGTTAGGGGTTGGAGAATTCCTTGGACTATAGATTAACGAAACCCAGTGAAGAATTAGCTTTGTTAATAATATTATCACTATTCGCCGGTTCTTTGTTTTTTGTCGCTTGTAACACACAAATAGCGTAATAAGGTGACAGGAGTTATGAATTCATTGCCAATATAATAGGTTCTTGGAAGTGGTGGCACACGCTTACGCGAATAAGTTATAGTTTCTTATTTTTTAGCGTTAAGCACCAACAAATATTTTTGGCACCATGTTAAAAAGCTATTCCGGTCGGTTTCTAGTGCGTAAGAGCCGGATTGAGATGCGCTCATAGATTTTTATATTATCTTCATAGATAAAAATGCCGAACTCTGAAATAATGAAATCTACATCATTGATTGCAAATATCAATAGCAGGGCCGGAGGTGACCTTCCACCAGATGTAGCTACAATGAACATAACATTGTACCGATGTGGGTTCTTTTGGGAATAAAGTGGGTTAGTCGGAAAAAATGAATCTCGTCGTTAGAGCATACCCGCTTAAGGTAAAAAAATTGAAATCCCCCAGAACTACCCAGAGCACGGAGGTAGTAGCGTCAACAGCAAGCTGTGGATTAGTTAAATAAGCGAATGTAGAAGCATATTACGAAAAGACTTCGCTAAGAGACTCTTATTTTCATACAAACGTATTCTGATAGTCCCGAATGAGAGACTAGTATGGATCGCCAATAAAACGCCACGGCCAAACGAATTTTTTAAGTTATCTAAAACGCCGCTACAATAGACGTCAAAATCTGAGGTGAATATTTTATTGTTTTTAATGTTTCAACACAGATTTGTGTAGGTAAAGGCAATGATTTCATATGGAAGTTTTTGTGGATTAGGGAATATAGTGGAGATCTTACAGCGCAATCCTCTTACACCACTGCCAATATGGTGCAGAGTTGAGAAGGGCGTTAGATGGTGATTAGGACTAATAGTCGCTCTTGAAATTGGAGCGCGTGCATTGAAGATGAAAGATGCATTTTGAGTTCACATGGGAGACAAATATTTGACCTATATTTCTTAACTTTGGAATAATTCTCTCAAAACACGAATGTTACTCAAAGCTTTTCTATTGCCATTTATTTCACACTTGCTCATATTAAAATCTATGTAATCTCATGCAATTGGATTTTAGACGCAGCATGATAAACATCATCTTGATAAATTAAATTATTGTTTCGTGTATTTATGCATAAAGTTTTATTAAATAAATTTAATAGTTAAATTTTGCATGTCTGAACGCTATATAATAAATAATTGAGCTAATTACATATTCTAAATTTACATATGTGTACACGAAACGTAAACGATATAAGTTTGCTAAAAATCTATTCTACGCTTTGTGCTAAAACTTCAGGACATTAAAGGTATATTCGTCATGATATTAAAATCAATAATTTTCCATCAATATGAGTTCGGCTGCTTCTCTTTCTGCGCTTAGAATTCGAGGTTTAACTAAATAGAGCAGAAGATTTGTGGAAAGAATTTAATACTTCTTAGAACTTAACATATGAGTTCTAGAATAATAAAGGTGACACACATCCTATACCCGACTTTGAACAAGCCTATCAGAACTGCTAAAGTCAGTTTTACTATCTGCAATTAGGGAGCGCCACGGAGTGGAAAGGAGTAAAGATGTCGTCAGTCGTTTAGCCGACCAACAGCAGATTTTCAATGAATCGCTTAATAAGTCAAATTTGGTTAAAGGCTTAGATTGTTTCCTTCCCTCGATTCGTATCGAACCTTTTATTGGTAACTATCAGGACTGGCCAGATTTTCGTGATATGTTTGCAAGAAAATGTCTTGTCTTTGGAACGGAGCTCTTATTCTTCTTAGTGACATTGGGTCGACCACCGCCGGAAGATCCAGTGACCTCCTTTCGCTCAATATATCTCCACGCTGTGATATATTTAGTATCCTGGTCGATACATTTATTTTATAAAGCGTCACCTAGATATTGCTAACTAACTCATTTAGCATCGCAGATTGGGATTATTTGACTCAACTGGATTTAGCCGATCCTTACTTCAATTAATCAAATTCTGTTGATATCTAATTTGGAGCTGGCAAGGCAAGGAAAATCATACATGGAAGTGTAGTTCTACAGTAATCATGAATATCCGATATCTCAAAAAAAAATTTTCGGTTGGATGTTACCCGGAACTTAGCATCCAAGGATGTGTTTAGACATCGATGCCATTTAACAATCATTTTGGACGATTGAAGAAGTTACCAAATCAACCTCGTCTATTGAAAATAAACATATTGAGAAACTTTCTTAACAAGACTCGTCGTAATTCAGAGGGAAGTATGGTATATCGTCGAACTTCTCATCAAACACTTGCCACACAAGACACTTTCAGTGTCTTGAAAAGCTACTCCAAATTCGCGGGTCTGGAAAGTCCGATTGTCAAATTTTTTTTATTATGTATGCCCCTGAAGTATGATAAGCATTTCAGCTATATTTATTGATTACTTTGTCTATGGTAGCCGCTAAGGTTAGACGTGTTTTTATGAGATTGGCAATTTTCATTTGTTAAAAGTAATGGATCAAAGAATTTGTATCTAATTTTGCGTGGAGAAATAAATAAAGTATAATAAAGTGTGCGAAATGTCAACAAAGGCCAATGGTGAGTTTGCTATGTGTAAGACAAGGGTTTACGATTTGTATAAGCGTTTGCAAGACGGCCGTGAAGTCATTGAGGATGACGAACCCGTCGCACGCCCCAAATTTACTGCCGATGAAAACATGGAAAAAGTGGAAGGAATGGTTACAAATGATCGCCAAATCACAATCAAGGAAACATTTGATGATGTTGACATATCATTTGCTCATGCCATGAAATTTTTGCGAATATTTTGGGAATGAAACGTGTGGCAGCAAAATTTCTTCCAAAATTATTGCTCACATTTCATTGCTTGTTCGTGAATTTTTGGCCAAAAAAAAATACTACAACGATGCCACAGCCTCTATATTGGACAGACAGGTCTCAGTGTAACAGGCTATTCCACACATCGAGTTTGAGAAGTGTTTCGAGTCTTGAAAGAAGCGTTGGCACATGCGCGTAATATCTAATGGGGACTATTTTAAAGGCAAGAGCATTAATCTAGACGAATATAAGTCCCGCTATTTTCTGAACACACCACGTATGTCTCGTGTTCCTGCTGCAGAAGTAGGAAACCCAAATGTATTTTACTTTCCTAGTCACGTTGTTCTTAAATCAGACAGCGCCGAAGTTACGTGTGGTCTTTGATGGTTCTTTCAAAGATACAAAGGGAAACTCGTTAAATGACTCACTAATGGTAGGCCCTCCTATTCAATGCAATCTGTGTTTAGTTTGTTTAAGATTTCGACGGCATAAGTTAGCTTTCACCGCTGATATAATAAAAATGTTTCGCAGAATCCTTATCTCAGAAAAGTACAACGACTTTAACGGATAGTTAAATAGCAAATATCTCCTTCGGAGCCATTACAGCACTTTCGGCTTCGGACAGTTACGTACGGTCATTGTCATTGTCATTTGTCACCACGGGCATTGAAGTAACTGGCCAATGATAATAAGGAAGAATTTCCAATCGCTTCTGAAATTGTATTAAACGACTTTGACGTTGACAACGTTGTATCAGGTGCGGATTTTTTATCGGATGCTATTTTCGAAAAACAATCTCTGGTAGCACTCAAAGTGCGGTATGACATTAAGTAAATGGCATAGCAATTGTGACCATCTTCTTGAACATTCAGACACTCTTTTGGACAAAATCATCTCGTTAGATACTAGTGCAGACTCGTGGATAAAAGTGCTTGGCCTTCATTGGAATCCAAAGTCTAATATTTTTAGTTTTCGCATTTCGAATGAACCCATTACAAAACGCCAGATTCTAAAAGATATGATATACTCTCGTTATGAACTTCCAAATGGTACATTCAAAACAACTATCGTCGCGCTAAGCCTCGTGCTGCCCCATTAAAACAATTGAGTATCCTTCGCTTAGAGCTCTGCGCATCCCTTTTACTCACGAGACTACTCGGTTAACATAACATTCGCCAATGTCTTCGCGTGGTTCGACTCAATCGTGGTCCTATCATGGCTGTCGTCTTCTCCCAGGCGTTGAAATATATTCGTTGGGAATCGAACTTCAGAGATTTTTTATGTAATCTCAAGAAACAGATAGTTTCACGTTTGATCTGAATGCAATTCCGCTGATTGCGCCTCACAACTTCTTTCGCACCCCACTTGGTGGACAAGTCCTACAAGTATTAGACATCTGATCAATTGTGGATCAGCTCGCAGAAGACCCTAGCTATTTTGACGAAGCAAGGAAACTTGCGCCTCAGTCGCTCTTTGTGAGTTACGACGGTCATCCATTTGAAATACTGGCAACTTGCACGCATGTATCGATTTATATACAAATGTCGCAAATTCACTCAAGCTTCACAACCCCAGCTACTGACTGAGGAGATGTACCAAGCCAAAACAAACATCATAAAATTGTTGCAGAATCAGTACTACTGTGACTACATCAAAACTCTTATCACATCTTGTTCCCTCAATAAAAACTGCAAGATACTAAATTTATCTCCTTTTGTAAATTCTGAGAATGTTCTACGCTTCGGAGGACGAATACAAAAGGCCAACATTGCATACAACGTTAAATATCCGATCATCATTTCTAAGAATCATCCTATAACAAGGTTAATTGTTCTCGACACGCATAAATGTTTTCTGTATCCGGGAATATAAACTCTTTTTGCACTACTTCGCCAAAAGTTTTCGATAACCAGGTGTCGTAATAGGTGTTTGTATTCGGCGTTTTCGCCAACGAAAGAATACCATTTCACAACTAATGGGTGACCTTATTCCTCAACGAATACAACAAACTAGACCGTTTGCTCATTGAGGTTGTAGCTATGCCGGCCCAATAGTGCTAAAAGTGAAATCGGGTCACAAATCTCTGTTCTCTAAAGGGTATATCTTGCTCTTTGTTTGCCTTGTGTCGAAAGCAATCCATTTGGAACTCATGAGTGACTTCACCACATACGCATTTCTGGATGCTTTCCGTCGTTTTGTCGTGCGTCGTGTTAAGCCTTCACACCTCCATTGGGACAATGGCAACGATTTCCGCGGAGCCGCTCGCCAACTATCAAAAATGCATGAACAGGTGATGTCTGAAAACCACAATTCCACACCTTTTACCTTAACACCTTCTTTCTAGGTAAATCATATGCAGCCATATGTTGGCAAAGTATATAGTATAGGGCTATCGGAAACGCTGGCAAAAGGACTATTTAGCTTCACTGCAACAGCAGCCAAACATAAAGATCAACGATCTGGTAGTTATGAAGGAGAGCCACGTACCGCTCCGTAAATGGTCAATGAACCGGGTTATTGACACGCATTCTCGCATGACGGCCTTGTTGGAGTCATCACTATACAAACATCAATCGAATAGTTAAATCGACCCACCAACAAGGTGTCAGTTCTACCTATGTGCTGAAACGTTGTTTCAATATTTAAGAATGTTTTAACCATTTGTTAATTAATTTATTAATTTCTTTAAATATGTCCTAATTGTACTTTGAAAATTGTTGCAAATCTCTTATATAATATTTGCCAAACATTATATATGTTTCTAAACGTTAGAAAGCTTTTCTATTGCCGTTTATTTCACAATTGCTTATGTTAAAATCTATGTAAACTCGTGCAGTTGGATTTCAAACGCATTATCTTAATTAAACAAATTATTGTTTCGTGTAGCTATGCATATATTTTGTTCCTTATCGTTCGTCCGTTCGACTTTGTTTATACCAGATACCTTTTCGGATTATTAAACAGTTACGCTTGGGCTTAGTAGAGCTTAAAGCTGATTTAGAAGTGGTGTGTAAATTGGAAGCTTTTCATTTTCTATTTGGTTAAATAATTCGAGTGGGGTTCAGTTTTAGGCAGAGACTTAAGCTTTGATTTTATTTTAAAATTTTCGGAGACTTCACAGGTGCTTTCATTTTATTTGAAGAACTTAATCCCGTCGAGATTAAAGTAAGCGGCGTTAAAATAATTTGCAAATAGCCACTCAAATTTACAAGGGATGTTAACTTTAAATCATATGGAATTTATCTTCTCGCTATACCAGGTGTACCGGTATGAAGTGAGCATCAAGATACAAATGTGTCGATAGGGAACATTTACTGTGAATGGGCCTTAATTTTTTTGTATTTGGTTGCTATGCTTCCTGTCAAACATATTTAGTATACATCAAGTCATTGTTGCTAAATTTCATATTTTTTCACCGTGTTAAATATGTCGAATTTTGTACCAGAAAATGATGACTTGCGGAAATCATTAATTTTTTGTTTTCAATTGAAAAAAAAAAGCTGCAGATCGCACCGAATGCTTGTCGAGGCATGGCGATCATGCTCTTTCAGAAGCAACATGCAAAAGGTGGTTTCAACGGTTTAGAGATAACGATTTTGATGTTAGGAATGAAGAACGTGGAAGACCACCAAAAAGGTTTGGAGACGCCGAATTAAAAGCAAAATTTGGATGAAGATGACACTTTGAATCAGAAACAAATGGCAGAAATGTTAACAATTTCTGACCGTTTGTAAAATTTTGCTTCAAAGACACCTTTTTGGTTTTGCATGGAATTGTTACTGGCGATGAAAAATGGTAAAAATCATGGGTTAATCCGGGACAACCATCAACTTCGACTGCAAAACCAGATCGGTGGGACCAGATAGACACAGGTGTGGTGTACCACGAGCTCTACAACCAAAGAACTTGGCTGGGAGCTGCTACCCCATGGGTAGGATGGGACACGCCGTTAGCTAAGCAGCACTTCGAATCCAACGAGGAAGTCAAAAATTGGGTGACTCAGTAAGTTGTAGTGTAATGTTTTCGGTAATAATTTCATCCAGTGTGTTCTAGAGAATGGAACCTTAGCTCCGTTCCTCCTTTATAACTGGTGCATTTAAGGAGGCCTCCTTCTTTTACAGCAGTCACTTTAACACCACATATAAGATCTTATCTGTCATCTTTTGTGGACGCCTGAAGCTGTTAGTAGCTAATCGTTGCGCACCACCTCTTTACCGAAGTAAAGACCGCATACGACTGCCTCTATAAGCATTAGCTATACACAGCCATTTCTTGTCAAGGTCGATAGATTATGCAGACTGGCAATAAAAAATGCACACTGCTTCATTAAAGTAGAAAAGAAAACCTCGACATCAGATGTTTTGGGGAAGGTGATGTGACGTCATGTAACTTTTCAACATCATACTGGAGAAAATTGTACGAAACTTGCAACTCAACAGCAGAGAGCATAATTTTACAAAAGCTTGATAACTACTTGCATACGCTAATGACATTGACATCGCCGGCAGGCCTTACAGAGCTGATACTGGTGCATTTGCAAGTACTAGAGCAGAAGATGCAAAAATGGGTAAAGTCATGAATGGGCATAACTAAGCATATGCTGTCAACGAGAAGAAGCACACAACATTGACGAATTGGACAAGATGTTACAATAGAAAGCTATAACTTTGAAGTTGTCTGGAACCTTGTATGCCTCAGTCCTGATATTAAATCTGATAATGACATCTCATCAGAAATCAATCGAAGTAATGAGAAACTTTAGAACCGCTGTTTCTTCGGCCTAAGAAGGCGAATTAGTAATGGAGTTTTATCCAGAAAGATGTTTTGGGCGCACCCGACCACGGCATTATACTGCAATTCCGTGTGAATAAATGCCTTATATAATGGGGTCAGATCAAAGGGGGTAAAGTATATCCTACATCACTTGAGAAATCCTAGACATTTCGCCGCATTTCTGACGACACCGAATATGTGGTCACTCCAACACACATACCGATAATGGTAAGTTTAAATTTCGCTATAACGACAGTAGACAGCATTGTGTTTTGGAAACATTTAGTTCTGCTCTACTTGTTAGTGGTTTCTCAATTAGTTATGCTGTTATTATCAGAATTTAATGAGCTTAACATACGCTGCCGTTCCCTTTCCACAGCCGAAGAACAAGGACGTGAGTCGGAGAACAAATATGAAAAACAGAGAATATTGGATTAGAAGTAGCAGACAAGAGATCATTGATGAAAATTAACGATAACGGAACCCTGGGAAGGAACATCATTTATTATGTGAATAGCAGGCTTGAGACCATCCAAAACAACTTGAATTGAACGTTGCGAAAGCTAATTTTTAATCCATTGAAGAAGAGAGTCATCGATCCCAAAAGCACGCATTTTCGACAAAAGAGCCTGGTACCAAACTCTGTAAAATTCCTTATTAATATCAAGTGCAACTATCTTGACTTCGCCAGATATTTCATGGGCTGACGGTTTATCAGCGTTTCCATGCCATGCATTAGGTTTGTAGGAGGAGACAGAAGAAGATTCGCCTTTTTTGGGGGCGGGCTGGACTAATGCTGTTTTTCATCTTCTCGGAAAGAGTCCTTCAGTGTAAGGTTGATGAAAAAGCTCACGCAGTTGTTTTTCCAGCGAGGAAGAACACCCGTTCAGAAAAAGAGAGATATACCATCTGGACCAGCTTATTTGTGAATGATAAGATCTTTAAGAACTCTTGCTACTACACGAATGCGAAAGTCGATTTGTCTCATTGAAGATTCGACGCACTGATGTGTAGGCGGAGACAAAGCACAATCTGGGAGTGTTTAACTGGCCACAAAATGTGCAGCAAGTAGATTGGCCTTGTCCAAAGAGCTGACAGTTTGAATGCCATTTCAAATGAGCATTAAGGTGGAGGATGAGGCAGAATTTCTAATGTTTTTGATTTTTACTGCTTTTTGGAGATTGTAGTACTTTTTGCCTTAGCTTTTGGTCGTATTGAAGTTTTACAGGTTTAAGAAATATGTTGCAGTAATTTCTGGCTCGTTTAGACTTTTTTAGCTTTTCTTCTTTCAGGTTAATCTTAAAGTACCGAAAAAAGGTTTCTCTTACCCTGACAGACTCTTCTCTGATGAGGGATAAAGGATCTCATTCCAAACAAAAATAGTGACTGTGATTATATCAGCAGTCGCATTCACGTCGTCATGAAGGAAATATAACGTTCAGTTAAAATTCCTAATGAATTTTAATGAAGGCGTTAAGACCGCTGCAATTTCCATAAGGCTGTCTTAGGAATGTTTTCTCTAACTATGTGGTGGGACTACGAGAAATTAGCTGATATAACACAATGGTCTGATGAGCGTAGAGGGGAGGGCACTTTAGTGTAGAGTGTATATTGAAATCGTCCGGAATCACGATTTCAGTATGAGGATACAGGGATACAATTATTTGTGTAGAGTCAGACAGCGCATCAAACTAGTTAAAGGTTGAATTGCTGTCCGGTTTAGGGCTTTTGTAAATAAAGCAATAGTGGATAATTTCTTACGGAGTCTTAACCAAATGAAATTGAATTCTGGATTGGAACAGGGACTCATTGTGGTAGAGTTCGCACGTAAATGGCAAAACCGCGGTGAGAGAAGAAAAATGGCACTAGTTCGTAGCCAACTTCAGAGTTATCTAAGAGATGTGGGTGGAGATCTACCTGTGTTTCACTGAGTGCCAAAACAGGTGGTCTGTATTTACAGAAGTGGACGTATTACTGTGATGACTTTTTAGCCCGAGAATATTGGCTATATATACTCTAAACTCCCGAGTCACTATAAAAACGACGATGCTAAGCACAGCTGTGAAAGGACATAGGTGCAATACAAGCGACATGGTAGGTGCGGCAACTAACTTTTTCTAAGAAACCCTATTTTAATATATCTTCTAACAAAAAAATATACGATTCCAACACTGAAATTTTAGCTCAGTTAAGATTCTGCCGAAAAATTGCCACATGTTGGCAGTAGTCGTGCTCCACTGGCACCGAAGAAGCATAAGGTAATCAATTACAACAAATCACACATTTTAAAAAAATACATTAAAGTATATTTGCTTAAATATACCATCTGAAACTTATTCAAAACGGTGTAAGCTTAACACATATATAAATAACTTAAAGATAAACATACATATGATTTCACCAACACCATAAATTAAAAATATAAAACTAATTATAATAACAATTAAGCAATAAAACTAATAAACTTAACTGTAATAATAATACATAGCATATATATTATTTTATGTATTATGACACATCACAATAATACATTTTAATACAGTTAACCGAATAATAATAATCTACTAATCTAACCATCGTCGGTACTATAAAATTTTAATGGCAATTCATTTAACACAATTCACTCAATGGAAAAATAGCAAGATTGACTATAATCTACTCAAAGTTCTATACCACACATAAAAACCACTCAACAGAAGAGAGTTTCAAATTACTTGTATTGTCAATCACACGAGCATAGAGTCCACTATTCATTCATATAAAATCTAAGATCAAAAAATATGAGAACAGAACAATACAAACATAAATACTCAATTAGATAAAAATTTTGATAGAAAACACAGAATTTTAATAAGAAATTGTAAAATTTTAATTGATTAATAAAGTATACAGTATAGGGTTATGTATACGATAGCACACTCTTTTATCAAAGATGTATAAATGTAGCTGAATTTCCTTAATACTTACAGCACTCAATTAACCCCTTCAAGGTTTGGGTGGTCATGGGCCTGTTGGTAGAAACCCTTAACTTCAAAAAAACCGAAAGAACAGCTCCACACCATTAAATTGCATGATCTGGGAGTCCAATTCTGATCACGAAAACCAGAAATTACACGCTTAGAAAATGTCTTACGCAGGATTTGATTTATTTCTTGGGCTATATAGCATGTGGCACCACCTTGTTGAAACCACATGTTGTCCTCATCCATACCTTGCAATTTAGGTACAAAAACTGTATTATCATGTCGAGACAACGAACATCATTAACTGTTATTGCCTAACCAGCCGTATTAGCAAAGAAAAATGTTCCAATGATTCCTCCAGTCCAAAATCTGCACCAAACAATGGTAAGTTGTGTTTGCATTTGTTTCTCAACAGTCATTCATCAATTTTCTGAACCCCGAATTCGAAAATTTTTACGATGAAAATGAGTATCATCGCTTAGGATGATTTTGTTTGAAAAACAAACCTTCATTATAGTATTTTCAAAATATTGCCCAACAATTAGAACACGTTGTTGTTTCGTGTACCACCCCATTTTTAATAGCCATGAATTGTGAGATGTCACGCTATCGTTTTTCTTTCGCGCAAAATTCAAAACTCGCGTGAATTTTGAGACACCTTTTATTAAGATTTATACTTAAAAGCTGTTAGCGCTCTCACACAAACACACAGTATACAAAAACTTTATACGTTAAAAAACACTGCATGTATAATATAATTTCCATTTCACAATATTCAGAATTCAAATAATCTTCAACCACATAACATTTACATCAAATCAATAAATAAAATCGTAGTCTAATCCATTAATTTAAATTAAGCATACACTTGAAGGTGATAAAAATAATATAACAAAACATAACTATGATCGAACATATTCTTAAGGTTTTACTCAATGCACTTATAATAAGAGTTTGCACTAATTACGGAAGCAGGATAAGAAGAACAGGATGGTGGGTCAATAAGTCCCTGAAATCAGATGACATTGCCACCTAAAATCTATATTTTGTTTTGAAAATTTTGCGCAGAAAAATTATCACGCAAACCGAAAAATTGTTGAAAAGTATATGCGCACTCTTCACAATCGATCGGAACTATCCACTACTGGTTTACACAAATTCGGTGCCGTCGTACCAGCACAAGTGACACCGAACGTTCTGGTCGACCAATTCATGGTCGGTAAAATCAACGGTATGATATTGGACGATGAGTGAAAAGCGCGAATTTGAAGGCTTATCGCATTGATCAGTGACATCAGTTTTGCAAAAATATTTGGGAATGAAAAAGCTATCCGCCAGATAGATGACGCGTCTGCTCCCAATTGACAACAAGCGCAATCGTTTGACAACTTCAAAAGATCAAAGCCGAAATCTCTGTTGGCCAATAAGGTCAAACGAATGGTTTTTGCGATGCGCTCGGCATTCACATTTATTACCTTGAAGAAAGTAAAAGGATAACCGTAACATGTTATGCAGAGCTGTTGGATCGATCCGGTGATCTTTCGAAGTCAAAACGAATGCATTTAGCGAGGAAAAAAGTCCTCTTAAGCCAGGACAATGCACCGGCGCGCAAGTCCGCACGAAATTTTCCCTCTTCTAGTTAGCATATTCCACAGATTTAGTTCTCCTGCGCTTATTTTCTTCTGTTTCCAAACATGAAGAAATGACTCATATAAGTCATCAACGAATCAAACGCCTATTTTAAGGGCCTCGATAAATCGTATTATTTGAAGAGCATAAAAAAATTGGTAAATGTTGGACGAAGTGTATTAATCTAAAAGGATACTACATATGTTGAAAAATAAATTTTTTTTGCCGAAAAGAATGTTCCATATTTTAGTTTTCAGACTCACACGTACAGCGATTCCACACAAGTGTAGCAGATAAAGATATAGGGTAAGGAAATTTTTTTATTATTGCTTGGTTTTGGGGTTAATTTTTGTGAATACAAGCAACTTGCATTAGTGTGTTCCCCTTTTTTTCCAAATTTTATTTACTTCTTACATGGGATTTCGTATTTTCTAATGTTGTACGAGAACCTTCGACGGAAGTGAAAGTAAAATGCTCGTTCAAAAGACAAAAGATAATAACACAAGAATGAGTAAACTGTAGTAAAGTATGGGGCTTATGTTCGAGCTTTTATAACTCTTTTTATGCATATTTTATGTAATAATACATAATAACAATAAATACCAGAAGCACTGTGATCTAACATTGCAAAGTATATCCCTCTTAAATAAATTAAAATTGAAAGTACATCATATATTGGTATATATGGTATATCAATTTGTTATTTGTTTTTACAATATTTTGGCGGTTAGACTTAATTTAAATGTTACAAAGTAAAAAATTAAAAAAATATATTTTAACCTAAAATCAGATTGTGATCAAACTATTTAATTTTACTTCTACACCATCTAAACTAGTAAGATAGGCCAGTCAGCGCTCAACTCTCTCTGCTCCCAATCAAACGTGAGTTGGCCTGGTGGAAAGAAGTCTTTAAAGGCTTTCTAGTAGAAGCAGTCAGTATTCTACTAGGATTGGTTAGGGGCAACATATGTTACATTCGGACCTTCTCTTCTTCTAGATGATATAAATTTCCTAACTATGCTACAATTAGAAAGATGTGGCTCAAATACAACAAATTCAAAACAACAGAACTGTTGAGAAGATCTAGACTTGATATCGCTAATGTGGTAGCCATAACCCCATATCATTTTGTAACTCGAAAGCATGTACTAGCTGCAGGAACAGAAAAAATCTGTTTCTAACTAATTTTTTTATGCCGATGTATTTTGAATTCAAGACATCAGCACTAGTGGGAGTACAAGTACCTGGTAATTTTAAGTTATTATGCTCAACCAGAAAAGTTATCAAAAACATAAGAGGGTGGTTTCATGTTCGATCTTCAAAAAATCAATTTTTTTTTTTTTTGCATATTTTCAAAGTTTAATAAGTTGAGAATATGTACAATATACAATACTGCAAAAATGTCAGACCAATACACTAAGTCATTTTGAAGTTATAGCAAATAATAAGGGAGAACGCACCCTGAAGCTGCGGCAAAGCTCCAAACTTTAAACGCATTTTTCTCAAAACAACTTTTTTTCCGTCGGCCCGGATGATTAAAAAAAAATAATTGGACTGAATTGGCTGAAATTTTAACATATGAATGGTTCTGTCCGGCACCAGAATTATATTTTTTATCCATTTTTTCTATCTTGATTTTAAACCGAAAAAAACAGTCGATTTTTGAATTTTTTTTACAAGGCCACCATTTTATTATTTTCAATTTGCAGGACAGAATGACAATTCTACTAAATAATTATCTTCTTGGAATTTTGATTTCAGATGATAACAAAAGGAGCAATCAGGGGGGCTAACCACCTACTTTCTTTTGAAGAGACCTATTTTACCTCTCCAAAATGACGTTAAAATATTTTTTTTTTATTTAACATTCTTTTTTTGTATTATTTATCTATTGAATAACATATTATTATCATAAGAAGACTGCAACAAATCTGCGGAGCGCAGTATGAGAGGCGCATGCCAGTGGACTGGCTGGCTTTTAGGAATTCAGTCGCTATTAAGCGTTTCTTGGGAGTGGACCGTGCGCTGTTATATGTGGGCATTAATGATATGGCGACTGTTGCACGATGCTAATTGAGAAATCGTCCTGGTTAGCATAACATAAATAATGCGCCAAGGGCTCCCATCATCATGAAGTTTGTTCATAAGTTCAATGAAATCGGTTCAACAACCGATCAACCTAAGTCTCGAAGATCAATAAAAAAAAAAGAACTGATGAAAAAGTAGATAGTGTAAGTCAGTCTTACATCATAATAACTAGCTAAAGAATTAAAGCTCTAAGATGCCAATCAAAGGCTTTAATTCTATGACCATTTAATTAATTTAACATTCAACAACATTTTGTTTTCGGCCGAGGCACTTTTCCATCTTACTTGCAGTTACCGGAGTCCACCAAAAAATTTTTTTCCTAATTAATAAAAATTTTTTCAATAGACAAATCCCATATACTCGTATGTATAAAATTTATATCACTACATTAAAAAGAAAGTTTCTTTTGGTTCTTCTGAGATACCAATTGAAACCTTTTTTCAAATTTTTTCACGTGATAATTTTTTTCAGAGCGAAATAATTCGGCGAAGAAGGATAAATAGAAATAGCAGACAAGAAGCTTCATAATATACTATATATCTTTTTATATGGATTTACACATATTTTGTAAATAAACAACTTAAAATATTGCAATTTACATCAACTAAGAGTGCTTACTTTCGGTATAATGAATAGATGACACTGAGCGTAAAGCTAAACACTTTGGGCGGTACCAGTTGGTCCGAAGTGGCAAAAATACTGGAATGATATGGTGTTAGTTTTATAATTGTAATGTAAGAATAGTATTTTAAAAGATATTTTTATATATGTATGTGTAGAATTAAAAAGGAAAATATGCCCGACGTTATTCATTATCTCCTTTAATTCTACGAGTTGGATTTTGTTTCGCTTGGCTCCTCAGTCGCAATTATCTTCTGTCACGTATGTTAGATTGTTCTCTTACCCCTTCATATCTTTCTTCGTATGTGCCTTTCTCACGTTCTTGTGCCCGTTTGTTTCTCGTATGATCATGTCCATTGGTTTATGGCGTTGTCTTCTTTGTTCGTTACTCATTCCAAAGTTTGTTTGTTTGTTACTCGTACTGTTTGCCACACATGTGTAATAGCGTTGGATAATGAAACCGTCATAGAGTGCCGTCAGGCTAGTATCTTAAACGTAGTGCACTTCGTAGCTCTGGATGACGTGTTGCTCAAGACTTCCTGCACTTTGAACACGTGCCTATACCAGTCTATGTCATTTCCCATGCATGTCTTTGTGAGCATAGGTAGGATTGTTTTATGAGTCCTCTGGATTTGTACATTACCGCATGGCACTCCCGTTGCTATAACAAAGTGTTGCATATCAGCTTCTACACAAAATTCCGTAAATTGTTTCAACGTAAAAGCGGTACAGTTCCTTTGTGTTCAGACAAGGTCTTTCAAAGATTTTTGCCTGGTTTCTTAATTGTTCTACTACTTTACCAGAGCCAATAATTTTGGCCGGACATAACCAGGTAAACTTCGAAAATGCATCCATTATGACTAGAATATGGTTGTAGAGCTTCGTTGTTTGTTCCACTGGCTCCATGTGTTTAATATGATAGTTGCCCAAAGTTCGGTGCTCCTTACCTATGGATCTTAGGTACCCTTCATTCCTCCCGGCTTTCTCTTCAGATATGATACACTTAATACAGCCCATGACAGGGCTGGCTACCTTGCTTCCCATGCTTATGATATGTAATGTCTTCTCCACTAAATCCAGCGTCTTTTTGATTGAGAAGTGCCTTTGCTCATGGGCTAACTGAATCACCTCCCGCTCTATTAGCCACGGCATTACAACGAGTTCCATTATTGAGTCTTTCGCCTGCGCGTACCTTAAACGATGAATTATAGATATAGAAATATAGATAGCGCATCCACATGTAATACAAGAAAGCCAATTGGAGCGGTTTTAACACTTTCTTTAGGAATTTTAACTAGTCGTTATATTTCCTCGATAACGACGTGGATGCCGCTGCTGATATGATCACAGACACTATTTTCTTTAGAATGAGATCCTTTATCCCTTATCGGACGATAAGGGATAAGAGAATGAATGGTACGCCCATGCTGGAAAAGGTCTGTCAGGGTAAGGGATATATTTTTCGGTCTTACAAGATCAACCCGACAGGGGAAAACTGAAAAAGTTTAAACGAGTCAGGAATGACTGCAACGTCTTTCCTAAACCTGTGAAATTTCAATACGACAAACAGCTGATCCAAAGAATACTATGGTACAATGTTCCAAAAGCAGTTAAAATTGTTGATCGTTAGTCAAAAACATTAGAAAATCTGCCTCATTCTCCAACTCAATGCTCGTTTACAATGACATTCCAGCTGTCAGCGCCTTGGAAAAAGCCAATCTGCTTGCTGCACACTTTGCGGCCAATTTAACACTCCCAGATTGTGCTTTGTCTCCGCCTACACTCGTGAAGTAGCAAGAGTTCTTAATCAACTTACAATTCACAAATGCGTTGATCGAAATGGTGTATTTTCCATAATTCTGAAGAGGGGTTTTTCCTCGCTGGCAAAAACACTCCGTAAAATTTTTCATCAATCCCACTCTTAAGGACTTTTTCTGAGCATAGGGGAAACAGCATTTGTCCAGCCTGTTACTAAAAAAAAGGCGAATCTTCTTCTCTCTACTCATACAGACCAATTGCACTTAAATCCCTTCTTTCCAAGATCATGGAAACGTTGATATATCGTCAGCTTATGAAATATCTCGGAACACGAAAAATTCTCAATAACTGGCAGTACGGTTTTCGTAGCAACAGGTCCATACGTTACACAAAAAGTGTAAAAGCGTACACCAACCTGGCGAAATCAAGATGATATTTGATATTTCTAAGGCATTTGAAAGATTTTGGCACCAGGCTCCTTTGTCGAAAATGTGTGCTTTTGGGATTACTAGGTGGAGTGAAAAGTAACCTCTTTGACCGCCAGAATGCTTTGACCGCTGCTACTGCAAAAAAAGGTTATGGTGCCTTGAAGTCCAATACTGTGCAATACTGTCTTTAGTTTTGTTTAGACAGCTGATTGTTGTTCACGTGTTTGGCATCATGTTGAGTATGGACAAAAACGATTTTCGTTCTCTCCTTAAATATTATTTTTTGAGAGGCAAAACGGCAAAGGAAACAAAAGTTGGATAAATATTATGGGGCAAATGCTCCGTCAGATTACACCGTCAAATATTGGTTTCGAGAGTTTCGTGGTGGCCGCAACTCCACTACCGATCAAGTCCGCAACAGCAGGCCCCCCGATGCGGTTACAGAGGACAATGTCACTAAAATACATGAAATGGAGTTGGCTGACCGGAAAGTGAAGGTGCGTGAGCAGATACCACAAAGATTAGTACTGAGCGCACACGCCACATTTTTAACAATATTCTGCATATGAAAAAGTTATCCTGCCGCTGCGAGCCTCGCATACTCTCTCCTGACCAAAAACATGAACGCGAGAGCACTTGAAAGAGTGTTTGAACTTGCTGATGCGGAATCGGGCAGACTTTTAGCGTCGATTAGTAACTGTTGAACACCAGAGAACAGAATGAGTGCCCGGCAATGGACTGAAACCGGCACGAGTGCTCCGAAGCGGCCGAGGGAATCTCGATGGGTTGGAAAGGTTATGGCGTCGGTTTTCTGGGATTGTCATGCAATCAACAGCGAGTATTACTGTGCTTTATTGGAGCGATTGAAGGCCGAAATCGCTGCAAAACGGCCTCACATGAAGCGGATAAAAATTTTTGTGTTTTTGCAAGACAATGCACCGGCGCACAAGAGCATCGCAACAATGGCTAAAATCAATGACTTACGGCTCCAATTGCTGTCGCATCCACCGTATTCGCATATTTGGCTCCCTCGGACTACTATCTCTTCCCATACCTCAAAAGATGTCTAATCAATAAAAAATTCAGCTAACGCGAGAAAATCATCGACACTACGGTGGAGTATTTTGCAGTCCTTCCGGAAAATTACTTTTCGGACGGAATCAAGAAGTTGCAAAATTGCTAGAATAAGTGTATAAAACTAAAAGGGAACGATATTGAATACAATAAAAAAACATTTAAAAAAAATTTTTTATAACTGTATATTACAGCTGTCTGTTGTCGTTAAAGCGAAATTTGAACACCTAGATATATAGGGTTTTTCAATAGGGACTTGACAACTTTGAATGCACTCTTTCACTAATCATCAAACTGTCACTGTCAATTTATTTAGTAAACTCAACCTTTTTATCATGGTAAAGTACACTAACGAGCAACGTCTGAAAATTCGTCAATAAGCAAAATATGCGTTATTGGTGGGGTGAAAACCCACATGTGCTTTATGAATCACCACTTCATTCACAAAAAATAACTGTTTGGTGCGGTCTGCATGCCGGCGGTGTTATTGGGTCAGCGTTATCGCGTCATGATTACCGATTATTTTTGACCCGAATTGGAAGATATGAACTTGGACGACATGTGGTTTCAACAGGATGGTGGCACAAGCTACACAGCACACGCTACAATCGATTTATTGAAGAGTTTGGGGAGCGTGTTATCTCAAGACATGGACCGATTTAACGTCGCTTGACTATTTTCTATGAGGCTACGTTAAGCCATTGGCTTATGCAAACACGCCGACGACGTTGAAAGAGCTCAGAGCCAACATTAAACGCGAAATAGCGGCCGTTTTTTTTTATTTTTTTTTTAATCCCGAGCGCGCACCATGGGGATATGAATACCCTTTTACTGGATTTTTCTCCAGGGCGCGGGCGGGTGGTGTAGTAGTTTGAAACTCAGGTGTATTAGGTTTCGATATTTTTTCCCAGAGGTGGTTGTCAAACTGTACGGGACGAACTAGTACATACTCAACCAATGGGTTTTAAGTACGTGCTAGTTGTTAGTTCGTTATATTTAACCCAGCCAGCAATCACTCCAACATCAGTGTGATGCCTTCATATCAGAGTTGACGACGACGGAATTTTCATATAACTACATACAAATTCTATGAAAAGACTTTTTCACAGAATTGCATCGCACTGGATTTGAGCCCACGACCCTCTGCTTGAGGAGTCTATCCATATACCACTACACCACGGCCGGCCGAAATGTGTGGCCGAGTCGTTGAAAATTGAGTCCAACGAATCGACCGCCGCAAACGTACCCACGGTGGCCATATGAACGAAGTCGAGTTCCATTCATAAATGTTTTGATTGTATTTCAAGCCAATAGTAAAGTTTTTGAAATATCTCAAATGGTTTGCTTTTTATTTAAAAAAAAAATTGTCAAGTCCTTATTAGAAAATCCTATACTTTACCCCCTTTGATCTGACCCCATTATATAAGGCACTTATCCATCCGAAATTGGAGTACAATGCCTATATGTGCGTCCAAAACATCTCTGCACCTGCTAGATACGATTAAAAAACGTGCGATAAAACTCATGGGTGATAATTATATCACCAGACAATGGACACTCTTGAACACCGCTGTAATATCTCGTGTCTCACTTTGCTTAACTGCTATTTCAATCGCCAGTAGCATTTCGCCCCTGTAAAATTTTAACCGTAACACCCGTTTCGCTATGAATGCTCATCAGTATGCCCTCAAGCCCACTTTTGGGCGTATCGTGATTCGTTCTAAAGCCGAACAACTCGCTTATGGAATGCCCTGCGTAGCTCTTTATTTCCTAGTCATTATAACCTTCAAACATTTAAAACCAACGTTCATCGGCACCTCTCTTTCAATCCTCCCTGATTTTCCTTTACCCGCCTTGTGTACAAGCATTTTAAGGGTACTGAAATCCCTTGATCGTGCGCAAATTATTAAAAAAAGGTTGAAATAGCGGCTTTGAATGTAAAAAAAAAACAAAAAAATTAGTTGAAATGAAAAAAAAAACATCACAAAAACTATTAAAAACACTGTGGTCAGAATCTGATCCATTAATTCCAAATCCTTTTCAGGAATTCATTATACTTATGCAATTTCCACCAAAAAGTGACCACAAAGAAAGCGCATTCAAACCCAAAAGCCTGTGGAGAAGGAAATCGAAATGCCAAATAAAAGGAAGACAAGAGAACAGGTATTGCCAATGATGGATATGATTCTTTGACGACCACAGGCAAAGGAATTGAGGACTTGACTAGCTTCTACAAGGGTATGAATAACGTTCATCACGAGAAAGGAACACTGACCAGTCTTATTCGATAACCTTACAACAAGTTAGTCGAGAGCGCAAGCATAAAACCTACCAAGGAGGAGACTGTACTCTTGAAACTGTAACAATTTCGTCGTGGGGTTGATCATCATCATGGCTTCAGTGTGCAGGGAATTCGTCGCACCGTGGAAAAGTTTGAGCATAAAAAAACATAGCCGCCGTAGCGGACGCAGAAATGCCAATGATCCGGATTTTGGCCAAAAAATCATCTTCTCGGAAGAGTCCCATTTTTGGCTCAGCGGCTGTGTCAACAACCAAAATTGCTATTATTGGACCAAACACAGTCCTCAAGTGTTTGGCCAAGCATCAATGCTTCCACAAAAATTGATTTTTTAGTTCGGCTTAGGGCATGGCAGTATCATCGAACCTTATTTATTCCGAAATGAGGAAGGAGAAACCATACCGTCAATGTTATCAAGTACAGAGCGATGTTAACCGACTTTCTGGGGTCAGAGTTCGATAACATTATATATCCGAGCTGTGGTTTCAACAAGACAGCGCTACATGCCATACAAGCGACGCAACGCTCGAAGTTTTGAAGGAGAAATTTGCTGACTGAGAAATTTGAGAGCGCTCATCAATTGACCGCTGTGATCATGCGATTTGACACCACTCGATTATTTTCGTTGGTGTTATGTCAAATTGTACGCTAACAAGCAAACCACTTTGAACGAGCTTGAGGCCAACATTCGACACGCTATTACCACATATTGGACCGAGCTATCAAAAATTTTACCGACCGCTGGAAGCACTGCCAACAAAACCGAGTCGGCCATTTGATTCCACACATAATGGCATGAACGTAGCTTCAAAATAAAGACAGTCTCAAATTTATATCACACGTTTTTGTTTTATTTAAACTTATTTTCCTATCGTTCTTATATAGTCACCCTTTATAAGTACCACATAAATTCCCACGTACTCTCCCATTAGCCAAAAAGAAAAAGCAGTCCTTGGAGAAAACTGCACCAGAAGAAAAAAAAGGTTGAAATCAACTAAAACACTGAGAAAACCATCGGCGACCATCAAAAGAAAGTAAAAAAACTGCACCAAGCTGGATTGAACAGAATTGTCGAACCAAAAATCGCAGCAAAACGTTCCGCCCCGATCCGTTGGTCTTAAGAGCAAAGGGAAAGCTTACGATTACAAAACCAGAGATGCTCTAAAAAGCCAAGGCGATCCAGAGCTAACAGAACTTGGAGAAAATGTTACCCGTATTGATAAAACAGCGAAAGGAGACCTACTCATCGTGTTTAAAAGAGCTGCTAGCTCACAAACTAAAAAAATTGAGAATAAGGTAGAAAGTATTGAACAAGCTGATTTGAAAATCTTAACACGAGAATCATTGATAGAGGAAAAATAACTTGATAAGACTACTAAAAAAGAAGACGTATTTAATCGATATTACGAATATCGATGTAGCAAAAAGATTGACAATTAAGTCGCTTAGGAAGGTCTATAGTGGCACCAGGACGGCAACTGTAAACTTACCAATGCAAGCAGCTATTACATCGATATGGCAAAATATATGTCGGATGGGTTCTATGCTGAATTCGTAAAAATAGAAATCACCGGCCTGACTTGTTGAGATAGGCCCCCTTGTGAGAGCGTCATGGTGGCTGTGGTTTAACCCAATTAGCGGCAACAGTCCTCCTGTTGGTTTAGACCTAATGTAGAATTGCTATAAGAACTGGGTTAAGATAAGCAAGAGGTTTAAGATCGGCCTCGAATTATACCAAGGGTGTAACTCGTTCCAAATTGGTACTCTGGAAGGCGACAGGGGATGTCAAGGCGTAGTCTTTGTCCCATGGATGTATTTGCAGCCTGTGAAATCAAATTTTCGCAGACAAGTGTTCAGGTTAATTCCAAGACACGTTTTCCAACGTTTAAACCCATCCAAACACCCACACCCACAGCCACACCCACACCCACCCACAGCCACACTACCATCTATTTCATTTTCTTCATCCGCTTCCTAGTCGAAAACCTAATTTGGTATATAATCGTATAATAAATATGATATATATGTACATTCCTTCATTTATTGAAAATACAAATATACATATATTTTTTACAAAAAAAATTTATTTATTAGATTTATTGTGGGATTTTTTTCTACTTATGATCCATGCATATACATATCCATGCGTATATATTTAAAGGGTGAGTTAACAGATTGTGTGCTTGTTGGCTGTAAATTGACTAAATTCAATGTAGTTGATTTTTTTAACAGATATCATACAATCTTTGGCAATTTTAGTCATGGACTCGCTTACCACGCAACAATTCATTTTTGTTATTTAATCTTCTTACGAAAATGATCGATCTGTAAAAGTAACCTTGTAATATTTGTGAATTTTTCGGTCAATATAATCGCCCTAGTGACTCCCGAGTTCGTGCAATAGTGAAGCGCTTTGAAGAAAATAGTTCGATATCGGGTCAAACTCCATATCAGCATGCTCGGCCAACACGTACATGTCAAAATATCACCACTGGTGATCGAAAGTGTTCAAAACTAGTCAGACATCCCAATTCGTCGCCTCAATTCGGATGAACCACATGACAAAAAATTCACTGCAGTATGGGTTGGCGGCATAATTGACTCGTATGAGTGAATGGCTGTGGCTTAAATGGCAGTGTATTGGATACTCAATCGGACGGTTCGGGGTTCAATACGACCCGTAACCGAAAGACTTTTTTTCAGGCAACTACAATCACGTGAGATTAATGCTTGCCTAAATACAACATCAAGTCAATTTTCAGTAATAATTTAGTCTCCCCATTAAATTTTGGATGCCACCTTTGCAGCGAATTAGCCACTGAGTCCAAACATCTTTCTTTCTCTTACTGGGCCATTTTCCGAAAAATTTAACACATTCTTTGGCATCATGGTATGTAATCATACTCACCTTAGTGCTAAGTTCTTAAAAAAAAAAAACCTCCTTTTTTGAAGATGAGGCTGGAGAGATACTTACACTGAATGGAGAACCTTTTTTTGCGATGGTTTGTGTTCAACACTTTTTTTTTTTTTTTTAACTTCGTGTGCCTGTGGCCCTTATTTTTATGGTCTTTTTTACTTTTACGTTAAGTTTTTACGTCGACATCGTGATGTTAATTCCTGTTCTTATTTCTTGTCGCTTTTTTTGGGTTTTCTTGTAATATGGAAATTAATAGACTGGATGTGGACGAGATGGTGGTTCTCGGCCATCCCATCGGCACCTTGGATGCCATAAGGAATCCGTTGACATTTGCTTGCATGCAAGAATGCAGAGGGTCTCTAAATTAAGACCCGGCTTACGAATTAACTTATGTAGAGAACCGAGATGCCGTACGGGCAAACAAAGCAAATCGAAGAGCTCTTGGAAGAACCTCCAAGTAAATCTAAGTTAAAGGAATACTTGAAGAGTTTAACCAAAAATAAGTTGGCTTTTAGAAGGTTTGATAGGGCAAAGGACACTTCCTCTTAGCAACCGGAAGAAAAGTATCATCTCAAGCATAGGTTGGTCGTACTAGCCTAAGATTTAGCCCATAGTACGGAAGACGATTCGGATGAGGGCGAAGTAGGCAACGAGGACGTGGATGATCCAAAGTGCCTCTGGCGCATCAAGAACCGACCCTTACAGTCAACGATGGGTGAACACCATGATGTTGATGCAGATTTGGCAAAAAAGTTTTCCCATCAGCAGCATCAAATAGTGGACAGAACACCAGCCGCCCTGTGAGATAACCAGTGCAGCTTATCGTTGCAGAAGAAACCGGTTTCTACGCAATCACTGGTGACCACAGCGAAAGCTTGTCATATGGGAGGGAGAAAACGTGACCAAGTGGGATATCAAGTTCTCGGGGGAATGTTGTTGTGAGTAGGTGAATTCATTTTTGAAACGGGTAAAGGACCTCAGTCAAGCGCACGGTGAGACTGAAGCTCACTTATTTAGGGCAGCAGTTAAAATCTTTTTAGGGAAGGCACTCATCTGGTATAGGGTATTTGGTTGTCGCTCTGTTCATGACAAGAGACGGTGGTGAAATTTAAATTGAAAGATATGGTTATGAAAAATGTGAAACAATGGCTTTTACAACTCAATTATAATATTCCTAACTTACTTTGCATAACTACTTAATTATACATGGTAGGGACTTAAGCTGAAAGTGAGGAAAGGAATAGGGAAGTTAGGGAACCATAGATACCAGCGTTAGGTAGGAGATTTGGGATATTGAGGGAAAATAAACGTAGGTAATTGACGGTGGCAGCAAAGAAGTCGGCGAAAGTCTATAACTTCGATGGCAAGGTATCCAATTCTTCTCGAACAAGTTAGTATGTGACCAAACTAGCGCCGAAGTTCATGAGACCCTTGAGGATCCTTAAGTGTGTGTCAGTATAGACATACAAATTGAAGGATTGGAATGGTCAAAATAAAGGTACCTGGAACGCTTAGGATCTTAAAATCTGAGCTCTGGTCTAAAATCCCATTAGGGTTGAGTAGTTTAAAAGACGAACTGGGTCAACATTTTGCTTTGTTTTTGCATAAACTGGTGGTACTGTTTTGATGGAAATGTTTTTCCGGGAAATGGTTCGCGCTTCTTGGGAATACAAGCCCATTTTTCAAGAGGTGAGAGTGGGGTTTCCTGAGGTAAGTTTTCTCACAACATGGTTGATTTTCTTTCCTTTATAAGCCAATACCTCACAGATGGAGCACCGAAGGAGCAGCAGATAAATGTTGGCGGACGGCAAAGAAATAAACGAGGGAACAAAAAAAGCAAAAAAACCTTGTACGCGCTAGAAACACCATATGATGATACGAAGGTTCAAAGTAAGATAAGTTTGACTTAAGGCTTAGTTCTATTTTTGGAGGGAGCTGTGGAGCTCAAGAGACCTGGAAGTCACTTTAGTGACGACCAGCAATACCAATGGTCTTAGAAAAAGTTTTTATCCTGCGATTGTTTTGTTAGTTTGCAAAAATCAAGCAAGCAAGCTAAGCATGGTGAAGAATACTAACTTGATTTTTTTATTTTTGAAGTGAGACTCCGGTATATCTCGAGAAAAGGCAAGAAGCCCGACTGGTAAATAAACCGTTTTTTTTTCTGTCTGGGACAGTAAAAATAGCGGGCACTTCACTGACGGGTGTATTGATAAAGCAAGAGGAATAAATTGTCGAGCTCAAACGGAGCCCTTATAACGTAATTAATCTCAGTTTTCTTTATTTTCTATTTTCGTTTTTTCTTCACTTTGAATTGCGAAAGATTTTTCTTTTCGTGAATCTGTGTTTTTAATTTTTTTCAAATCGCGAAGGTTTCGTTATTCCTGGAAAAACAACGTGGTGCTCAATTTCGTTTGCTGTTACCCTGGTCTAGCTCCATAAAAGCACTACCTGGAGGAATTCAAATCCAGAATGACAGTGTTGACAGTGTCCGAAGATAAGTATAACAGATTATATCTACCAACTGTCCTACCAAAAATGTCCTCATTCCATATCTTGGCGTTAAAATAACTTAGATTTAGATTTTGACTTTTGACGTCATACTTCGGAGATTGATCATATGCACTTAGAAGCATTCTTTTTTGAAGCCTACCGTAGAAGCGTAGGTGCATATAAGGCGAATTAGCCTTGATGCGAGTTGTCATAAGTCGTTCTGTCACGCGTGGAAAACTCAAGACTTCTTGCCTTAATTTGGCGAATCCGCATCCGAGTAAGCTCTTTTTTTTCTCTACAGCAGTCACCACAATACATATCATAGTTTTTCATTATTCTTATAACCACCCTATCCCATCGCACTTCTTAGATGGCGGTAATATATGCGTGAGAGCAGTCAAGTACCACTGATGATTGGTCCACTGCATGTGGTTGTTAAAGGTAAGAACATTCCAGGTGTAGATCCAAAAGTCGTCGTGCTTCCGACGTTTGCCAGGATTGTCAACGTGAGTCCATTTTTATTGGATTTTCATTCCGCAATAAGAAACTTATTTCAACAGAAAAATAAATTCCAAAGCAGCTGTTTACTAGTTAATTTTGTAAACAGTTTTGAAAGAATATCCCGTTTTTGAGTTTTATACAATAGTTTGAACATGTCAAATCGTATCTTCAAAACTACTGACTTGAAATGAAATAACTTGGCTTATATTTTATTTATAAATACTAGGTACACGTTTCAAAATTGCAAAAAGTAAGGTAGAAGCATAGTCCCATCGTTTCATCGATGAACTATATGAGCTGTGCAGCGACATAGACCTAGTTTGAAAACTGCGCATCAGTCTCCAGAGATGTCTAGGACATGTAGAGCGAGTGGATACCAATACCAATTCCGACCCACAGAGAATTCGAATCCAACACGAAGGGACTTAGCTAAAAACCAGACTAACTGCAGAGACTTGTAACGCCACCTAAGTCAGTAATTAAGTAAGAAAGTATGTAAAATATATATATATGTATGTGTACAACACCATTTTTATGATGAACGCTTAAAAGGAGATCGTGGTTCCCTCAAATATAATTGATCGTAATAACTGGTATCAAAACGTTAATGATTCTCATCTTTAACTATACTATAAACACGGTTAGAAAAAGTTTTATATAGGGTTTTCCAATAGGGACTTGACAACTTTGAATTTAATTTGTGAACGCACTCTTTCACTAATCATCAAACTGTCACTGCCAATTTATTCAGTATGCTCAACATTTTCATCGTCATAAAGTAAACTAACGACCAACGACAGCAAATTATAAAAATTTTCTACAGATATTCGGAGTCGGTGACTGCAACTTTAAGAGCGTTAACTCCAATTTTCGGTCGTAATTCTCGCCCAAGTAGACAGGCAATAACAAGTTTAGTGCAAAAATTTGAGTCTACATATTCGTTGTGTGATATTGCTGTGTCAGTGAGACAACGGGTTGGTCGAAGTGTCGAAAATATCGCTGCCGTTCAGACGTCAAACGATCCGATTCAGTCAATTCCACGGTGTTCTCAAGAATCGGGCATCGCTCAGACCACATTATGGCGTATTTTGCGTAAGGATCTTGGTTTGCACCCATTCAAGATCAATATGACTCAAGAATTGAAGCCGATGGACCATTTGAAGCGACGTACGTTCTCCGATTGGGTTCTGGAGAAGATGCGCCAAGATCATAATTTTATCGCAAAATCATCTTCAGTAAAGAAGCTCATTTTTGGCGTTATTGGTCTGGTGAAAACCCACCTGTGCTTCATGAATCACCACTTCATCCACAAAAAATAACTGTTTGGTGCAGTTTGAATGCCGGCGGCGTTATTGGGCCATATTTTTTCGTCGACGATAACGATAGTCACGTTACTATGAATGGTCAGAGTTATCGCGCCATGTTCACCGATTATTTTTGACCCGAATTGGAAGATATGGATTTTGACGATATGTGTTTTCAACAGGATGGTGCAACAAGCCACATAGCACACGCTACAATTGATTTATGGAAGAGTAAGTATGGTGAGCGTGTTATATCAAGACATGGGCCAGTCGATTGGCCGCCTCGTTCTTGCGATTTAACAACGCTTGACTATTTTCTGTGGGGCTACGGCCAACACGCCGTCGACGTTGGAAGAGCTCAGAGCCAACATTGAACGCGAAATAGCGGCCGTTTCGGCCGAAATGTGTGACCAAGTCGTTGAAAATTGGGTCCAACGAATCGACCGCTGCAAACGTGCCCGCGGTGGTCATATAAACGAAGTCGAGTTCCATTCATAAATGTTTCGATTGTACTTCAAGCCAATAATAATAATAAAATTTTTCAAATATCTCAAATCGTTTGCGATTTATTTAAAAAAAAAGTTGTCAAGTCGTTATTAGAAAACCCTATATATTAAGCTGTCAGTATCGGTATACATAGCTTTACAATAAACATCAAATTTTACTTTTATTATCATTGAATTTCGTTTTCCTTTAGAAGGAAGTATTATTTCAAAATTGTTGAAAAATTATTTACATATAACCCGTCCCTTTGACGGATTTTATAGTTTTTTTGTTTTTTTGTTTTGTTTTTAAATATATGTTATGGTTGAGCAAAGACTTTGAACATGTCAAATATTTTAAATATTTCCAAATTTAAATCCATTGGCGTCGAAAAGAAGGCATGACATTTGTTTTTCCATAATTTGACCCAACAATAATTGTTCGAATACTATCAGAAAGCTGTGTTTCCCTTTTCTTTTTTTCGCCATTAACATTTTTAACTTTTATAATATCTGATCATTATATCATTTATAATAATATTGTAAACTTTCATCATAAGCAGGAAAACTAGATATGAAAAATCAATAACTAATATATAATATTAGAGCACAAAAAAAATTAAGGTTAATGACACTTCATTTTTTTGTGCTCTAATATTATATATTTTAAATGCACAGGATCTTTGAACGTTTACGTAAAACTTTTCTTCTTGAGTACTGATTTAATATCCCATTTAAAACAATATTCATCTTGATGAAATATGCGAATTTTTAATTCATTTAGTTAAAGTGGAAAATCAGGATATACGAGTATACTCATAGATGCTCTAAAGGTTGATATTTATTCACACTCACTTCAACTCTAATAAGGGAAACTAATGCCTAACCGCTATCTCTTACCTGAAATTCTTCTAATATGTGTTAATATTTTCAATACGAAAATCCAACTGTTCTGATATATCATCGTACCTTAGTATAGTTATCATTTTAGTTTGAATCCTTTTTACTGTTATACTTATATCATCATTTTCACTATTTTTCACAATTTCAGGTAATAATTCCACATTAACCTTGTATGAGTCTAAAAGTTCAACTTTCAGTAGTTCCTTTTAACGCCTTTTGTTTTTAATTGAAAATATTTTGAAGCGATCTTTAAATCCTTCTTCAATTTTGGCTCACAACACCAATCAATGTTTATACAGATTTATTTATTAACAAAGCACTCAAATATATTCAATATACCTTTTAGTTTTGATAACAGAAATTATAGGAAAAATTGGATCCTAGAAGGACTTCTTGAAATCCTTAGCAGAGTTAAAACTAAAACTGTAGTAAACATGTCAATCTTTAAAACATTTATAAATAAATAAATATCTGAAAGATTTTGAGGAAATCCATTGGGAGTTTCAAAGAAAAATTTATAAAATATGACCACAAACACAAGAGGGTCAGGAAACTATATCAATAATTAATATTCTATAGCTTCTTTAGCTACCTTCGCTACAGGAAAAATTCCGCACGGCAGTGCATAATAATAGTTCTTTATCAGGTGTTGAGAAATTCAACTCTTTGCAGTCCGTTTTACCGGTAGTTGCAGAGAAAGTCATTCTGGATCACGTCATCAAATTCCTGTTCTGATTGTGCAATTTGTCTTTTATAGGAAGAATACGGACATACAGGCAAACTAATAATTGAAAATTTATGAACCTGACACAAGTGTACATATAATAAAATCGATGCTGCCGAATTGAGACAGGTGTATTATACAGTAATTTCGACTAGCCGCTCTCTCACAGCACGTGGAGTTCCTTCTTTGCACTACTACATAATGTTGAAATCCGTTCTGCTGAGATGCATACCGAATGAGCTGAGAATCCAATATCATCGCACACAAAAGGAGAAGACGAAAGACTGTGTGAAAGAAAAAGGATATAACTTACAGAGCTCGAATGGCAGTTCCACACTTGCTTTCGACGGGGATAAGCAATAAAAAAATATTTTTCTCTTTTTAAAACAAGAAGAGGAATCAATCAAGAAAGCGTCGTTAGATAAAACAACAAAACCACCTATGCAAAAATTTCAACAATCGTCAACAGCAGCTGGTCTGCTCACTACAAGCAGTCTCAACCCTGTAAATTGTTTTTTGTTGTAAATCATATGAAAGTTTCGCATTGTTTTCGATGCTTCGTCGTACGCTAAGGGGTGTTGTCCTTAAATGATTCGCTGTGGACCATATCTAATTTGCTGCCAGAGATATTTCAAATGTGGATGCAACTTTGATTGCGTAAAATTGCCTTTCTGCAAATCAGGTTGGCCGATGAGGAACGCGACAGCCATAGGTTTCTTTGGTTTGAAAATAGTATACAGTCAATATTCAGCCTACCGCCTGTTACCAAATTTCGCATGACTACGGTTACTTTTGAGGTTACTTGAAGTCCCTTTTTATTATTCGCATCCATACAGCTTCACTTACTTGCCGAAACTTCGAATTTCCTCTGGACCTATTCTGTTATGAAAAAATCATTTTACATGGATAATATTGTCGTTAATCTCGAAAATCAAGACCATGCAGATAGATTTCATCGTGAGTCAATTCAGATTATGAAGCGTGCACAAATGAATTTAAAAAAGTGGGCGAGCAATGATCCTACGATATGGCGGCCTTTAAACAATGAAAATACCGATGAAGTTCAGATGTTATTAGGTTCCAAGTGAAATGTGATTAGCGACGAGCTATCAATCAACATGAATGCAGGAATTTTAAAGGAACTTTTTGTGGCCATGAAGCCAATCATTTTAAAGCTGTTAGACAGTATTTACCATCTCTCTATTGTATTGTTGCGACGTCGATAGAAGTATTATTGGTTGCCAAACAGCCGTCAGTTCATTAAAGGAATCATTCGAATTTGTAAGGTTTTTCAAAGTTTTAAGGGAAAGCCATCATCGAATTGTTTGGTAGCATCCAAGCCGTTTGAGACTGTTTGGGTCAACTTCGCTGGATCACTTTGTAACCAAGTAAGGTACATATAACGCTATTTACTTGTGCTGTTATTTGAGCCATTCACTTAGAGCTGCTGTTGAGTTTAAATACTGGAAACTGTTTACTTTCTATTAGGCGATTCATCTATTCAGATAACGCTTAAACTTTTGAAAGAGCTGCAACTAAACTTCAGTGTGTTGGGAATATTAAGACAGCGAAATTTTATATGGTGTCGTCAGCAATCGCAAAATTATTTGACGATTCATTGTCGTAAGAGCGCTAGAGACATTTTAAAGGTCACTGTTTGGAAGGTTAAATTAACAAATGAAGAGCCTTATACTCTACTAGCAGAAGTTGAAAACGTAGCCCATATGCTTCCTCTAACTTATCTCACTGAAAATACAATGGAGTCAACACCTCTTACTCCTAGCCATTATCTTTCAGGACATTTCAGAAAATCTTCAGAATTTGCAGGCACAGAAGTAACTACTGATGTTGAGATGCGTTATCAAATGGGTATCCAGAACAGAATATATAAGTTTTTTTGTGGAAGCGTTGGAATGCAGAATATCTTCGCCTTTTGAGATGAGTAGTACCACAGTAGAGATAAAGCAGCCTCGAATGAAATTGAACATTCTGATTCATGATGCTACTACACTGCGATTGCATTGGAAGTTAGCTGTCGTCGAAACCTCTTTTTTTGGGCGGGACAATAATATAAGAGCTTGTGAAGTACGTTTTGTAAATGGTAACAAAATGAGGAGTCCGATTTAGTTGATGTACATTTTGGAATTTCATTATTCCACTCACCCGGAGAATGTTGAAAATAACTCATTTTTCTTAAAATTACAAATATATTTAAAAGTTCTTAATGTAACTAATTGAGGTTAAAGCTACTGTTAGGTTTTGCAGAATTAGTTTTTCTTATTTATTTACTTTATATCGTTTGGGCTAGTAAGTTGTCTCACTCTAACATTACTATAAGTCATTTTAACTTCCTAATAAATTAAATAAAATTGTGTTTCACCAAGTTTCATTTTATTGTGCTAGATTTAAGGGTTGTTTTACTTTTCTTTAAGCTTTACCATAGCAATTATATTACGTCTTTTTGTTTAGTTTTTAAGGTTTTAAGCAAATTTTAAAATAAATCTGCAATATAAACTACGCTCATTCTAATCCATTTAATAAAAAAACTAAGAATATATGTAGGTAAAAAATAGCTTACTTCACTTAAGGCATTCACTTTTGATGGATTTATATCTATTGCTATTCTCATATCAAGCAGCTCATAATTGAATTCATTATTTTATGTTATATACTCAATTTCACCATTACCTAAATTTATTTCAAATTGAAGTTCACGATAATCAGTATTGTTTGAAAAGCGAAAAAAAATCTATTAATTTTTTAGCAATAAAACAATAGAAATTCTGTCACCTACGTTTGAAAATACCAACCATTTAAGTACGTTTCAATCTTTAAAATATTTAGTAATAATTATTTGGACGAATTCGAGACAATCCGTTGGAAGTTTCCCACAGAAGTCTGTACAATTAGGAAATATATACAGGAGGATCAGAATATCATATTAATAATCAAATCTATAGGTTGCTGATGGCCCTGAGAATTTGTGCGGAAGCGAAGGAGTTTGATGGTGTTTCTCCCTTTGCATTGGCAAATCTCATATCAACTTTGCATAGTATTGTTTAGTTTTTAGGAATAAATATATATATATATTATTATCTCCTTATATTTACATTTATTCTTATTTTTAAAACAAACCAAAAAAAATCCTAATTTGTTTACAAAAAATAAAGAAAATAAAAAAAAATGTGTTTTATTTAATTTAGTAAATTTTTTTTACTTTTCTCATGTTCAGAAACTCGTAATTGGATACCATACCTGTGTTATACTTTGTCACAAAATTCTTTCAGATTGATATTCGCGATATTCGAAAAATTCTGTTTCACTGTTGTAAGATCAGCGAATTTATAATTTTTTATCTTAATCAAACATTATTTCTAACGGCTCCTCTAACAAAAACCTTCTCAATCATTACTCATTTCGTCAACCATACAAAAAAACAAATGACAACTTATTGCATACTAATAACAAACTCATTCAACCACTTAGTTTAACTTGGGTGACTAATTACTCATTCATCCAAAAATATTTGCTAGGAAAAAAGTGCGATGGAACGACTGTGCCAGAACCTGCCCAAACATACTATTGTGATCGTAGGGGCTTTCAGTGGAAATTAACATAGACGACAAACAAATCTATCCAGATTATGCATTACAAAAATACCTTTTTAAAACTGTATGATTTGAAGTCGACTAATTCTTAGCCAATTTTAGCAAGTCCATTAAATACATATATATGTGTGATGTAGGTTTTTAACTTGGCTGTTATTACTGATTTCAAGGTAACTTATCCGAGACCGTGGCTCAAGTGGTAGTGTATTGGCTACGCAATTGGACAATTTTGGATCAAATAACGCACGGATGAGAGACTTTTTGTCAGGGAACTAAAATCTCGTGAGATGAATGGTTGCCTAAATAAAACATGCCATGAAGCCAAATCACCACAGAGCCCAAACATCTTTCTTTCCCTCTATCCAATTTACGGAAAAACCTAACACGTGCTCCGGCATTTTAAGTGTAGTCAAACCCTCTTTTTTATGGAAAAAAACTAAGTGTACATAATACACGTAAATTATGTATAAATACAATAAATAGTTACCATTTAAAACATGAACCGTTACTCCTTTGCTTTTTGAATTTGATGGATTGCACTGATATTGACCTGAGTCAGAAGGTCTAGCTGATTTAATCAACAAAAATGATGTTGTTGTTTCGCCTTTATTTGTTATTACCGACACTCCGCCCCGTGGTGAATCATAGTTAATTATCTAGAATTTAAAGAAATAATTTTTAAATTTAATTAATATAAATTTTGGTTAGTATACCAAAATTAAACTATAATAGAATAATTAAATAAAGAGAGTATTATTCATCGAATTAAAGTCCAGTTAATAGCAAACATGTGAACAAATGCTAGATATTTTTACTCAGATCATTTATTTACATATGATTACATATGTCTATAAATACAAAAACCACTTAGGTTTTTTATTTTTTTATTTATTTATTTATTTATTTAAATTACCATATGTTAATGTACGAGTAACCGTATATATTGTAATGTAAAATATTTAACTGAGCGTTATTGTGAATTGTAGAAAGGATTCAATATATTGTATAATAATAAAACCTACAAAAAGTAACAAGTAACTTAAAAAGGAGTATGAAAATAACAAGACAAGGCGGCCTACCCCGTCGAACTTTGGATTATTCTTAAATGTACAGCGGCAAATACCGTTGTTATCCATTTGACTATTGACTACGTATACGAATATAACACAACCTACTGCACAAAAAATTTCTCTGCAAATCCATTGTCACCATCTATTCCAATAAGAATACGAGTATGTTTGAAAAATAAAACTAAGAAGGAGACTAAGTACTTACGTAAGACTTGTGAAGACAAACCCTCACTTTGTATTGTTTCTTATTTTAAAATGTTTCATAAACAACAACGTGGTTTGTGTACACGCAGTAACAAAAATGCTCCGTTCATATTTCAGAGCGACATTACCCGCTTTGTCCCAGCATCAAATGTATATATGTATGTATGGTATATGGTATACGTATGTATGTACAATTTTTACCTGTTGGGACGGAGCCGCATTTCCCAAACTTATTTTTTTTAATAATTTAACCATGATGAAAGTCATATTATTTCTCTTTTCGTTTACATATGAGTTAACACAACATAATATCAAAATCGGCAGTTTCCCACTCGAAGCGGATCATATTCACCGCAACATGCGTACGACATCAGCATGCACTTGTCTGGAAGACGACACCTTGCACCGGACGAGCTATGCTGACTCTGCGTCTACGGCTTATCCACTCCTCAGTAATTAAGGTATAAATTAGAGTAGGTTATGTCATTTCATGTTCTTTTTAGTTTGTGAAGTTAACCAATAAAGGGGCTTGTCCTCATCAGAATCTTTTTTTATAGTTTTAATTAAATAAAACTTTAACTTTAAGTTAACACATAATTCCCACAGTAATTCCCATAGCCTACCTGAACCCTATTTCCTTTCCCAGTCACTGTCCCACATATTTTGCTAGCGGTGTGTTTAGGCTTTTTTCGAGAAAAAAAAAAGATAAATAAATATACATACAACGTGTAAACCCTTATTTGGCGACGTTTCGTAAAGGCTCAATCAGCAAAGTGGGAGTGGTATTTGAAAGAAAAGCACGCCGCGTTGAACTGCGAAATGCAGCCTCGATGCGTGAAGTGTGGAAAGAACCACAAGTCAGAGGAATGGGCTCTAGGTATGGATGGAGCATCAGGAACAAGCCAACTCTCTTGTACCTTATGTAGAAACACGGGACATACCGCAAATTATCGGGGCTGTCCTAAATTCCAATACATAAAAAGAGTAAATCCGGCTCGGCAGCAGAAGGTGTAAGTCAAACGTCCACCCGTGCACACCAGCCGTCACTCCCCAAGTTACCTACGCCGAAATGGCAGCAGGTAGGGAAACTACGGTAGAACAAGCAAAGATAGCTTATCAGGCCCCAGCGCCTAGAGCACCAGAACCTATACCTAACATGCTGGCTATCTTACTCTCTTTTCAGGGGCAGATGGCTCAGCTTCAGCGTCAAATACAGAAACAGGCTACGCGGGTAGATCAAAGATACGCGCTGCTGCCGGGCCTAACGCACCTCCAGTCGTAATGGGTACGTACATGGCGGAGAAAACCTTGAAGATCCTTGCAGTGAATGTTAATTCACTGATTAGGTTCGAACGAAGAGCCACACTATTTAAGTTGCTTTAAGACAGAGCCCCTGATGTGCTTTTGGTAAGCGAAACTAAGCTTACTAAAAGACACAAAATGAGGCACAGAAGATATAAAATATTACAAAGAAACCGACCCAACTCCATTCAAGGAGGAGGTTTTGGCAATCTTTGTAAGAAAAGGACCGCATTCCAAAAGAGTATACAGTCGTGTAGTACGTAGGTTCCAGGTGCTGGAGGCATGCGTCATGTACGTCCCTCTCCGTAGTGGAAAGCGGCTGTACATGGTGTCTGTCTATGCACCTAAATCTACTCAATCCACCTTATTTATCTCAGAGATCGAGATACTTTTTCGATTTCTGAGTCTGGAATTGGAAGACAACTATTTTATTATCGGCGGAGATTTCAAAGCCAAACATAGAGATTGGGGAAATATTACACCAAATACTAGAGGGAACTTACCATTCAATTGGTGGGGTCAGCACAGTATAACGTATCGACTCGGGCTTAAGGCGACGGATAGTCCGTCGTTTCCCAGACATGGGTAATATTTGGATCTTCTGACCATTGCGGTTTCAGCACCGAAATAACTATTCCCAACAAAACTGCGGAATTAGAAGAGTTTGTTCAAAGGGATTAATACAATTATAGTAGGGTGTGTTGGACATTCTCCTCCAGAATACTGACAAGGGCACTCTCCTCGAATTCGCTCTACCCGTCGTCCAACAGAAATCTGTCAAATGAGGAGATTGACGGATATCTAATACTAATGGACGAGACAATTAAACGAATTATGGACAAATCGATACCTCGGTATCAACACACAGACAATGAAGACATATTCCGCAACGCAACTATTGACGCACTGCACCGACATAAAAGTAGACTGCTGTCAAGACTAAAAACCTTGTACAGACAGTTTACTGACAGACATAACCCGGAGATCATGACATTGAAGTCGTCGATTAAAAACCTCCAGATATTAATAAGGGAAAATTACAGAAATTCTGTAAGTTTGTACTTTAACAATAAAATTCGGGCTGTAAACACCAGCAACCCGAATATGTTCCCGCAAATAAATAAAATATTCCGGATAAATAATCAAAACGACCTTCCATTTCTCAAAATCGCCCGAACGACGAACAACGAACAAATACTTGTAGCAGCAGGTATCGATCTAAATGAGGCAGTTAATGATGACAACTTCTTCGTGATCGAGCATCCGCAGAAGAAGGTAGAGGCTATAGGAGCGACTTTCCAGGAAGTGTACAAGGCAAATGACATCATTGGCCCGAACCACGACCTGGAGAGTCGAGTCCTTGTGCACAATTTCTGCCTTCGAAATGAAATTGTGAATTGGCGATTCGAGAGCTCGGGTTTCACCCAGTTCAGTGACGAGAACATGGCAAATAATGTCATTACCAACGAAAGGGTATTACCACCGTTCATCTCGAAGGAAGAGCTCCAAACGATCTTCGAATCACTAAGAAGTAAGAAATCAGTGGAAACCGATGAAATACCGAACATTGTGCTTCGACGTCTCCCACTAGAAGCGATGCACATTTATACCACCCTGTTTAATAATGCACATTATCCAGCGCATTGGAAAACTGCAGTGGTACATCCCATTCCCAAAAGGAATAAAGATACTTCCAATCCGGCGAATCTCCGCTCGATCAGTCTTCTTCCAAACATCAGTAAGGTTTTCGAGAAGATGATCAATATAGTCCTGACTAAGTGGGTTGAGGACAAACATATAGTTCCGGATAATCATTTCTGTTTGAAGGCGGGGAATGATATTATTCATGCTGCGTCTAAACTGGTTTCTGATATCCAATGGAACAAAGACAAGAAACAGTGCACTGGTGCCTGCCTGATTGACTTCGATACCTTAGGGTTAGAGGGACTCTTCTTCAAGTTAAACAGGCTGGGCATTAGTAAACCACGCTGTATATTCTTTTTGATATGCCCTCCAGTAGACAGTTTATTGTGAAGAATGGCGATCTGACTTCTGCTGGAACATTTAACATTAAAAACGGTCTGCAACAAGGTGCGGTAAATTCGCCGATCCTTTTCAACATTTACACAAGTGATCTGATAGGTTCATGCCATAGCGTACGCAGACGACTTATTCGCGTACAGATCGGGTCCAAAGATCACTTTTGCAACGTGACTTCGACAAAATTCTGTTTAGGACGCCTTTGTCTGGGCCTCTAGGGATACCAGAAAGAATTGGCGAAAGTTCTCTATCGTAGGACAACATGGACAGCCACTTGCTTGTCGAAATGTAGTCAGATTTCTTGGCATTTGGCTAGATCAATATCTGTATTTTAACAAACATATAGATGTTGCTCTGGCCAGAGCCAAAGGTGCTTTTGCCCTTACAAAGAGACTGTTTTATAATAGGCAACTCGATGCGAGGGTGAAGGTGATCGCTACATGGTCCTTATCTGGCCCATGCTCGTATTTAGATGCCCTGTGTGGTTCAACGTGAGAGCAAGTTTATTGGAAAAGATCAGGGTGTTTGAGAGGGCTTGTCTTAGGACTTGTCTTCGCTTATACAGAACACCAGAATCTGAGTACATAAAATTTTATCGTAATGAGGTATTGTACAATAGGGCGAACCTAATAAGAGTGGACAATTTCGTCATTAAGTTGACTCGAAGGTATATTGCAAGAGCAATGACCTCATCGAACAACCTGATCTCCGGGCCTTACTACAGAAGCGTTTCTCTACCTAGATAGTAAAGGTCTGATCCAGGACAAATTGACGGTGCCGCTAATCTTCCACGTCGCTCGAACAGCTGCGGACAGGCGACTCAGCTACGACAGAGACGTCGTACACGGCAGTTCGGAGCGTCTTTGGTTCAGTAGGGCAGTAGGGAGTCGCGACCTGAGGGATGTTTCCCAGCAGCACCAACAATGTTGGTGGCTTTTTGAGGGAGAGGATGCTTCATTGTCGAATTCCTCCAATATATGGTAGCTTCATGAGAAGCAAAGTGGGTCGCCTAATTTTTGTAGCCATGGCCGGCTTACATTTTTTTTTTTTTTAATAAGTATGACTAAGTTAAATTTAAGAAAAAAAATATATATAAAAACCAAAAAAATTAAAAAAAATAGAAAATATGTGTGTGTGTGTGTGTGTGTATGTGTTTGCGTGTGTGTTAGATATAAGTACAATAGGTTAAGTATATTAAGATTTAGTTTTCAATAGTTTGTAGGATTTTAGTTTTATGTTTTATAATAAAATAAAAAAAGTCAGGTTACTATGTTTTTTTTTTTGTAATTCATCATCTTGGCGTATCTTCTCCAGAACCCAATCGGAGAACGTACGTCGCGTACCATGATAAAAATGTTGAGTTTACTGAATAAATTGACAGTGACAGTTTGATGATTACTGAAAGAGTGCGTTCATAAATGAAATTCAAAGTTGTCACGTCCCTATTGGAAAATCTTATATATTTGATTGATTTCTTGCTCTTTCGGCTATGGTTAAATGCACTTTTCAAATCGAATAAGGAAAATATCTTTTTATTGGCCAACCTATCAAGCAAATCGTTTATAATTGGTAACGGGTAGCTATCATTGAATGTTACTTTATTCAAGACGCGAAAGTCTACACAAAGCGTAATGTCACCCGTATTCTTTTTAACTAATACTATAGAAGATGCGTATTCTGACCTACTGGGCCTAATCACCCTCTTTTCTAGTATTTCGTCTAAAATCATTTGAAATTGTTCTTTTTCGTGATATGACATCCGCCGTGGGGAACAGTGGAAGCTTTTATCAGTCAAGATTAATCTCATTGTAAATTTATTTTCTAGTTTATCAGGACGTTCAAAATGTAAATAATTTGTATTAAACATTCCATTAAAAACATTTTAATCTTCATAACTAATATGATAATTATTTATTACCTCATTATCTTTCGATTGCAAAACATTATCTATTTGAATTTTCATTATACTCGTATTTATACATTCATTTGTAAATTCATTTTCTAAATCTTTCTTTTCTATTTTAATTTTAATATCAGCCTTCTTCAAAAAATTCTCGGCCTAAGATTATGAGATATTCCATTGTGCGGTCTGATACCACCAACAAATTTGCTTTTATTTCTTTATCTTCTAAAATTAAAGTGCAATTGAAATTTCCTTTAGTGGATAATGGGTTTTTTTTGATACAAAAAGGTTAACATTTTTACTTAAACAATTTTTTTCATTAAAAGCGCAGGGTAAGTACATTTACCGTATCATACTAACAGGACTACCGGTGTCAATTAATGTTCCAAAGTAAATATTATATAAATAACTTTCATTTTTAAATATATGGTTATACTTTCTTAATTAATCGTCTTCATCCTCTTCAATTTGATGAATGCGCTGTACTTGCGACGTCTTTCTGTCTGGACAAGTGGCTGCGAAATTACCCTGCTTACCGCGTACATGGCATGCCCTTGGTTTCCGTTTCGGCTACGGAAAACTTTAGTAATGTGTCCCAGAAGTTACAGTTGTAGCACCCGGTCCTCGCATTTGATGTGCTACTCTCACCTGTCCACCTCTGCCCCGATGTGTTTTGAATCTGGGCGTTCCTCTATTGCTTCACCTTTTCAAAAGCACATAATAACTGTGTGCGACTAGTTTAGCAATTTATTAGAGCCTGAAGTCTGATGTTTTCATCTGGGATGCCCGATATATTCCACCAATTCTTCTTCGTCCAAGCATTAAGTTCGTCAGTTGTTGTAGCCAAATATTCAACATCGGACCGCCATCGTACACTGGAAGCAAATCTTTTATAGTACTAAAAGGTACTTTAAGATCTTGGCTGTCAACTCTGGCCTCTGTCGTTTGCGCTCCAGCTCTAACTCTCGTTTTCTTTGTCTTTCATTTCCATCCTCATTATTGGCGCCATCTATTTCTTCAGTTATTTCTGCATCTGCCTTTTTATTGTAGTGGCTCTCGCCATCGTCATCTTCGTCGTTGTCCTCTTCATTTTCTTTTTCCAATTGTGGAAAACTGCCACGAAAAACTTCTGGAATAGCCATCAGTCGCAACAACAATCCTCTCTTGTTACTGGTAGATTGTTTGTTCAACTTTTGCAAACAAATTTTAAGCTGCGCGGCTGACAATTACTGGATTTTGTTGTCCATTGTCAAAAAAAGAGAAAAGAAAAATATCAAGAAAGAGAAAAGAAAGAAAAACTTATGTGGTCACAAAGGAATATATATATATTTTCAAGGGACGCTCGTTAGGGAAACTAACTAGTTGGGTTAATTTTCCCGTTTTAGGGACGCTCGTCAGGACTGTTATATATATATACTGTTACTTCTTTCAAGTATAAGTTATCTTGTCGGGAGGGTCGCGATGGTAAAAATGTATGTTTAAACTATCCTACTTCTTAGATGGTAAGCATAGAAGAAATATTAACACTCATTAGAAATTAAACCTGTCTCAATAAACAAAAGAAAAGAGAAAAAATAACGCACACCACTTTCTCGGTTCATAGTTCAACATCGAACGTTTTATTATCTTATTCTTTATCCCTTCCTAACCGGCAGTGTCTCTATATTCAGCAGGAGTACATTCTTTTTTTTTTGTATCTTTATTTTCTACAAGTGTTGCCACTATATATAAAATTTTTTACTTCTAACGCCTCTAACGTCGCCATTGGAGCCGTTTTGTCACAAGGCGAAATGGGCAGCTAGACAAAACAGTGTCGAACAGGATAGTAGTGATTTTATACCCCACTGCGGAGCTCCTCTTAATGTTTTCAGAAATCAAATCATCTTTTCTGTAGGCAAGGAAATGATTTGCCACGAAGAACTCCATCCGAAGTACTTTAGATATTATATTAGAATTCCAACCATTGAACAAAATTTCTTAATTAAATCCTTAAAGAAAACCTTAACCCCCAAATTTTAAACGGCATAAAAATACCCGAGAAATATCTTCCATTGTTACAGGTAATTTAAAAAAAAAAAAACAATTTTAGCAAATACAAAATTAGAATAACGCAACGAGTTGTTACTGATATTAGCAACGAAAAAAATAAATTCAGAACAACTCAGAATGAGCACAAACGTGCTCACAGGAACTATAAAGACAATTAGAGCCAGATACTGGAAAATGATATAAAGCGACGTTACATTAGAACTTCAATATCTTCATAAGTTATATCTGGACAATGTACGTCCATTAGCGAGTGTCCTACCCAAAAATAAGCTGTTACTAAGCTCAGACTTAGCCATCTTGCTAATCAACGTTACCTTTAATCTGTTGTTAATTCTGTCTAAGGCGAAAATATAAGCACAAGGTCATTAACACAAAGTTCCAGATTCCCATTCTTGAACCCATTAAAATAAAGCTTTAATTTAAGGGACACAGATACCTTAGAAGGGTGAGTTAACACATAATTCCCACAGTAATTCCCATAGTTTACCTGAACCGCATTTCCTTTCCCAGTCACTGTCACAGACATTTCGCTAGCCTAAGTAAATTGCACAGACGCGAGTCGACTTAATTCTAAGAAATATTGTACTGCAGACTCGCGAGTGCAGGAAATAAATATCTTATTAATCCATAGAAATCAATTATTTTTGTCAATCTTGCGTGTAAGCAAAATAAATTATTTTTGTCAAACTAGCGTGTAAACAAAATAAACTCATAAAGGCAGGTAAAAAATAAATTTCGTTATACAGTGTTCGACAACAAGTGAAATAGGTTTTTTTTTTTTGACGCGAAACCGCGAAACTTGTATGGTATGTCAGAAGATTACAAGATTATCAGAGAAATACAAGGGACGAGTCATTCTTGGAACCGCGAGGACTAAAGGCATTCATGTAGAATCTGTCATTGAGTTCGGTTGTGTTATTTTGATATTTACCCCACCCCTTTGTTTCTAAAGGGTGATTCATCATGAGGTTTGCATTATAATGTAAAATAAAACACATACATTTGAAAGCGAACTTAAAATTTTTATTATCGGTTAAAAGAACAATTCATGTCATTTACTTTTTGAAAACGATATCATGTAAATTTTGGCTACGACTACGTCTGACGTGGTCCATTTGGAAGGTCCAATTTTGGGCGATTCGTTCGAAATATAAATAAATAAAATAAAGAATAGAATTTAGTTCTTTATTGTGCAGTACGTGCCTTCAAGATGCAGACGGCGTCATATCCAATAGTGTTGTTTTTTTGTTACGGATGGCTGATTTGTGCGAACATTTGTTTTTTTAGTTGTTTTTGCTGGTTGTTTTGCGTCGCAGCTGTGTTGTTATTTAGAAGACAGTGACCGAACTGAAGGGCGTTGAGTTATTGTTTTATTTCTTCCCTTGAAGTTTCAAATAAGATTCGTACTATCTATAAAATAAGATGGAGTCAAATTTAAATGATAATGGTATCGACACTGATAACTCTGAAGTATACGATATACCCTGGGGACTCTGTCGGGTTTCCTAGTTTCGATTCGGGTCATTCGCGTATCAGTATCACTCAATGGAGATTAATATGATTAATACTAGTGTAGAAAGGGATGGACTAAAAGATTTTGATATCATACGACGAGTTCATACGGCTCTGTTGGGAAGGGCGAAGTTATGGTATGAAAAATACGGGTACCAATACTTCAATCACTGAGACATAAAAAAGAGCTTCAACCTCGTCATCAGTGGGGCAATGATGCGAAGCCATTTAAGACAGTGTCTGAAAAATGAAATTTATGAACACTGCACTTTCCTTCTAAACGATGTCGTTCAGATACCGATAAAAAATGCTACTATTGCTGAAATATGAGACACATTAAAACTCATTGCGTATTGAACAAACGACCGTCGACAAACGATAGTCAAGACTCAGAAACATCAGACGAACCGAATCTTAATACAAAGAAGTGCAGTTTCTATGGTCGGATGGGTCATGAGGAGAAGGTTTGTAGGGCAAAACAGCGTGCCGATAGAAGAATCTGTGCAAAAAATTCATGACAGTAGATAACACCACAGTTGTTGTCTTCAGTGGAGAAGTTTACCATTGTATATAAGACACCGGTTCGGATTGCTCGTTGTTAAGAAGCGATGTTGCTGATCAAATGTCCCGAGATATACAAGTCCATTTTCTATCTGTCCAGGCAATCGGAAAGAGTCCAATATTATTGGGTATGTAATTTAATTAACGTTTATATCTTTCTGGCAATTTGTGGATCCCATCCCAAAAGAACTGCGCCGGTTTGGCAGCCAAGAATGAATCAAGCCAATTTTTGATATTATGCTCTGATTTGAACCGTATTTCAGTGAGGGCGTTCTGCATCGACCGGAACAAATGGTAGTCAGAAGGGGCAGGGTCTGGGCTATAAGGCAGTTGAGGTAACACTTCCCATCCACTGTTTTCAGAGTTGTTCTTAACCGGAATAGCATGGGGCCGAGAGTTATCATGATAGAAAATTATTGCCTCGTGTCTGGTCGCATATTCCCGGCGTTTTTCGGCTACTGCTCTCTTCAAATGGATTAATTGTGTTCGTAGCGTTGTCCATTGATGTTTTCACCCGGTTTAAGCAGCTCATAATACAGCACACCCATCTGATCCCACCAAGCATTACATTCGCGCCATGAATATTCGGCTTTGTCGTTGATTCGGCTGGTTGGCCGGGTTTCACATATAATTTTTTTTCCGGGTTGGGGTTGTCTTAATGGATCCATTTTTCATCAACAGTGACAATCCGATGCAAAAATGACTTTCTTTTGTGGCGTTCCAGCAGCATTTCGGACATGCAAAACTGCCCTTCGACGTCTCTCGGCTTGAGTTTATGTGGAACACAATTTCCTTGCTTTTGAATATATCCAGCTGCTTTTAAACGTTTTGAAATGGCTGCTTGAGTGACACCCAAAGATTCTGCAAGCTCTTCTTGTGTTTGACAACAATCTTCATAGAGTATGGCTTCCAGTTCTTCAAAACGTTCATCATCTTCCAAGCCAAAATCACCACTTTTAAATCGTGCAAACCACTTTTGGTGCGTTCGCTCGCAAAAATACTTTTTCAGGCACAAAGTTCGACATATTTGAGTGAAAAAAAATTATTTTTGTTTACGCTTCAAATGAATGACATATACTGAAATGACGTACAATGACAGTAGCTTTCCAACGCTTATTCCAATGGAATAATAACAATGGAATAATACAAGTTACGCCATCTCTTAGCAAACCGCACGACCGAAGTTATAGATCCAATATTAGCAGAGAAAATTGATTTTCTTGTAGAATTCGAGGAAATCATTGTTGAAGTAACATTCCATATCTTAGATACCAGTTATTTAAACTACGAATTAATCATCGGACGAGACCTGTAATCCTAAATGAAAGATTCAGATTGACCGCTATGGGTCATCAATAAAGAGGAAATGTATCGACCATTGCTCGAGTAGTGCTCAAGATGACTACAATTCCTGCTCAGTTATGAGATCAATTTTAAATGAATATGAGAACTTCATTGTTAAAAGGTATCCATCAAATAAAGTAACTACTGGTTCACTGCACATTCGATTAGAGCGAGACGCTCTGTAAAGAAGATCATTGCAGATTTAAAAACATATCAAACCATACAAGATAGTCATTCCCCTTTTGCTAGCCCAATTATATTAGTTCGAAACAAGAATGGTCACAATCGTCTTTGTGAAGACTACCGAACTCTTAATAAACTCACTATAAAATATCGTTTTCCATTGCATTCCATAGAAGATCAGCTCGATCGATTATCAGGAAATCGGTATTTTAACTCATTAGATATGGCATCAGGATTTCATCAAATCCACATCGCAAACGATTCTGCAGAAAGCGTTCGTGACCTCAGACTGCCACTTTGAATGTTTGCGAATGCCTTTCGTGTTGGCGAATGCTTCAGCGGTGTTTCAACGAGCAATAAACAAAGTTCTTGGGGAGCTTAGGGATACTGTTGCTTTGGTTTACCTTGATGACGTGCTTATTCCATCTAAGACTATGCAGGAAGGTATGGAAAACCTCCAGCTAGTTCTAAAGGCACTGACTGATATCGGCATGAATAATTGCCTATTCCTACAAAATAGCATCGAATTTTTGGAACGAGATACATGAGTTGACGGAATAAGACCGGGAAAATCAAAGGTTGACGCTTTTATTAGATCTCCGGTACCAACCAATGTTAAGGCGATTCGACAATTTATGGGTTTATCGAATTATTTCAGAAATTTTTTCCAAAACAATATAAGTTGAAAGGGGGCCTGATGTATCGAAAAACTGAAGGAGGGGAAAGTTGTGCATTCCACAACCATGTCGATTATCACTGATAAGACTATTTCACGAAGACAATTTGCGTATAGGATTAGAGAAAACATGACACAAAATAGAAAAGTACTTCTGGATACGGACAATGTCCAGGAAAGTAAAAAAATTTGTGGAGTCCTGCGTCATTTGCCTGGTAGCGATGGTGAAGGAGGCGACACAATTACATATACATGAGCATAGCGGTATGTAACTTATTCACATTAAATAAATAAATAAATTTTGTGATTACTGTGTAAGTCTTGAGATGTTATTCTATGAGGACTGCTGTTATGATTACTGTGTAAGTCTTGAGAGGTAATTCTCTTAATTCTAGAAATGTGATTCTCTGAGAACAGCTGTTATGATTACTATGTGAGTCTTGGAATTCGATTTTCTGAAGCAGTATTACAGTATTCACTGTTTGATTGTATTTTATACTCTTATACTTACGGTTATGTCTTTTTATAAAAGATTGTGTTATGTTGTTCTTTCCCAAAAACTTAAATGAGTATAACATGCCTCTATTATGTATATATTTATCCCGTCAGGAACAGAATTATCGGTGGGTAATTTTTGCATCAACTGAGAGAATCGAAGTGTTTTCTTATAGAAATACAACTTATGGTACCTGTTCTACTTTTAAAGTTCATTAGTTTTCAAGAGGAATCAATGCTTCCTATTTTATTCCAGGGTGTTCTGTAATAAAGCTAAATATTCGGATGTTCTAATTATTACCGGAAGATTGTTTATTTCCAAAAAAAAGGATTTACATTAAAAAAAAGCATCTCCCTCCCCACCATAAAATAACTGTCTATTGCTGCTTGACTAAACCAATATCTGTTTGTTTTTATATCATACATTTGACTTTTATGTCTTTACAATTGGTGGATGTTTTCGATGTGGGACAGCTCTAGCATGTTGAAACTTCTATAACTTACGATCTGGTTAGACCACTATCTACATATGAATATAACATATGTTATATTTCAACAAACATATGGTATATTCGTAAATGTTACTCTAGCCGGAGGAAAAACCTTGAGCAATCTATGTACGGGAGAGACAACACACACGAAAGTGTGTGTTTTTGGGCCTGTATGGTGGAAAAGAGAGGAAATTTGTTCAGCAGCGACGGGAATTATTTAATCAAAACTTGTATTTATTTTTTCGCCTTTGACGCAACATATTTATGCCGTCGTTTTTCCAATTTTTTTTATAAATGTTTTTCGGTTTGAGCGAGGCTCCATCCACGAATTTTGGTTTATAGTTTCAATCGGGTCAAAACGGGTACCACAGAGCGGTAATTTTAGTTTCGGGAATAAAAAGAAGTTACGTGGGGCCAGGTCTGGTGACTAAAGTGGTTGATCGATGGCATGTATAAAGTCCTTAAATCGAGTCCTAATGTTGCCTATGCGAAGGCGCATTATCGTTGGATAAAATCTACAGATTGTTCTTAAATCTGGCCATTTCAGAAGGAATTCCATTCGCAAACGCTTCAATATGGCCAAATAGTATTTTCTGTTGACCATACGTCTTTCTGAAAGGAATTCGTGATGCACAAAACCCCGAATATTAAAGAAAGCAATCAGCATCAATGACCAGATGTTTGATAGAATTGGGGTGAGTTTCACTTTGGGGTAAGTGACCATAAGTAATCATCCCTAGTTAGCAGTAAACATTTATGGGATCAAGATATTTCATTGCACTTACATGAAATATCTCAAAATGC